>JAOTOM010004727.1:0-20000 GCA_034440615.1 Ashinkailepas kermadecensis
ATCCACGACCAATGCTATACAAGACAAATAGCCTTGGCAAGCCCAATGTCTCGTACGCCGCAAAAACACCATTATTAAAGCCGCAAAACACCATTATTTTAAAGGTACACCAAGTCGCATTCAAACCTTGATGACGTCACAGGTTTTTATTCGTATATTGCAGAAATTGGTAGCATCAGGCGGGTTTCAATTTAACTGCATGGGGGAGTGACTTTTCAGGCGTACCGGACCACAGAGGTCATTTACGCCACCTTTTTTGAAGCGAGTACGTTACATGCTCTGACTATAAAAGCGGGTGTTTGCGATCAAGGTGCAGGCATGTGGACGTTTACATAAAGGGAATTTTACGTTACGGTTTGTGTTATATTTTTAGGCGCTGAAGGCGAGGCTAGGATGGGGACATCCCCTAATGTCTAGATGGCAGGGGCGTCGATTTGTATCCTTTTGTGGGGGCCAGGGCCCCACCAGTGTTGATCTTGTGCACCCCCAATGTTGATTTGCCCCCCAATAACATAGTGCTATTTTTATGCTCATAAAAAAGTTGAAGAAAAAAAGAAGAAAAACACCATACTAGGTATCTATAGAAAATGTAGTTGATGTTAACTAGCACATTTTGTAATTAAAAAAACAGATTTGGGTTAGATAGTGGACTGACTCTCCACCTTTTGCTACAAAATTAAAAATGGTGTGCACAAAAACCAATTGTCATTGTCAAACATGCATACAATCCAGTTCCGTGGACAACAATCAGTTATCATTGAGAGTGTGGATATACAAACTATAATTAACCTCAACAGCCCACTCATCACACTATCAGTTTCATGTTTGCCTGGTACCTAGGCACCTAGGTACATGCTGCAGAAAGACTTAGAAGAGCTTGTGAAGTGGTCCAAAAATGGCAGATGAAATTAAATTTTGATAAGTGCAAAATCATGCATGTATGCAGGGGCGTCGATTTGTATCCTTTTGTGGGGCCCCACCAATGTTGATCTTCACCCCCCCCAATGTTGATTTGGCCCCCCCAATAACCTATGCTATTTTATGCTGATAAGAAAGCTAAAGGGAAAATATGAAAAACACCATGCTAAGTAGAAACATTGATGTTAACCAGCACATTTTGTACTGAATAGAAACAGATTTGGATTAGATAGTGGACTGACTCTCCACCTTTTGCTGAAAAATGTAAAATTGTGTGCAAAAACAAACAAAACAGCTGAATTCCCTCCACTGTGGAAGTACAGCTTACATCTTTCTGGGTTGGTTGGTTGGTTATTTGGGTTTACTGGCGCATTGACTGCGTTGGTCATACAGCGCCCATACAACTTTTCTTGTTCCCACCTTAAAGCACAATAATACCCAAAAGCTTCCGAACAAAAAAATTACAACCATGTTCACAAAAATATAATTTTTGTATTCAAAATCAGCTTAGGTTAGGTTAGGCTCGGTTAGGTTTCTTTTTAAGGTTGAGAATTTTCAGAAAATAAATTAAGTGAAATTTAATTTAGTTTAATTTTGTTCTCAAAGATAGGTTAGGATAGGCTAGGTTAGGTTTTGTTGCATGAAAAAAAAATGTTTATGCGATTTTACCGAACTCAAAGCCTTTTGGCATTATTTTGCTCACAACCTGAAAAGTAAGCACAAAAAATAAGTGGGTCCAATCATCTTAGTCACCTTCATAAACATGGCATTCTGCATATTTTTCTTTGTTTTAAAGGAAAAAAGAACACCTTAGACTGCAGGGTTACCAAATAATTTGCAATTTTGGGGAAACGTTTTGGAATTTTTAAAAAGTTTTCCAACTTGAAAAAGCCTAAACTAACCTAACTTAACCGAACCTAACCCATTTGCTTGCTATATGGAGGCAAATGTGTAAAAGCTTATCTTGTTACCACCTTAAAGCACAATAATACCGATTTAGCTAGGTTAGGCTAGTTTAGTTGTTTACCTTGGAAAAATTGTTCAATCATTTTCAAAAATAAAATAAAATTGGAAGTTTTCCTTCAAAAGCAGCTGACATTAGGTTCGGGTAAGTTGGGTTCGGTTGTTCAATTTAGAAAATTTTCAGAATATATATTGCTTAATTTTTGTTTCTATTTTTTCTCCAAAGCAGGGGCGTCAATTTGTATCGATAGACACTAGCGCGCATTAAATGTCACACATCGTGATGGGCGTTCCTCAGAACATCCAAAATCGTAACATGCAAAGAAGAAATTCCAGTTATAGAAATTCCAGCGCCTGAAGTCTAAATTTGAGGTTACAGTGACAAATGTGACGGAGGTAAGACATCTGTGGTGCAATTGCGCGCAGTGGCTCGGATCTATCGTCACCGTCACCGTCACTGTTACCCTCCTCCTCACTCCACACACCAACAAACACACACCGGCTTAAATAAAAATACTTCCGGAGGCCAATCTCATGTGACGTCGTACTGATTCGTTTTTGTACTTCGCACATTCTGATGTATCGCACCTTCTGATGTATCTGCGGATTGGTGTGATTTTAGATAGTGAATAAATAGCTTGCTGATATTTAATTCCCAAAGGAACAGTAGTTGAAGAAGTTGGTAGGTAAGCTTGAAAAAGTTCAGTCCATGCTTTTTCTGATTTGTGCTCAGGGTTTCCATGTTAATATCACATAACTACCACGTTTGTCTTCAAGAAGAGCTGTTTTTAGTTTACTTTTATTAAAATTTTCATTCCACTGCTCTTAGTGCCCTTTCTGCCCAGGATTGGGGCACCTAGTGTTGCATTTCCGTCCAGGGGTTGGCACACCTTTTGGTAAATTTACAGCTCAAGGTAATTTCTGATTAATTTTTCCCATGCAATGTTTAGGAATGTGATAAACACGATTTTGGTAAATTTGTGTTTTAAGGTGTTTTATGAATTCGTGGAATGTATCATTTCAATGCAATGTTTATGAATGTGACTCAGATGATGGGACCACTCATTTTCGATACAAATGCCTACATTTCAGGTTGTAAGCAAAATAACATCAACAAAAAACTTTAAATTAGGTGACATAGGGTAAAGTATTTTTTTTTAAATAAAATAAATGCAACATAACCTAACCTAACCTAGCTTAACCTCCCCTTGGAGAAAAACAAAACCAAAAACATCAAGTTGTAAAAATTTCCAAGCAATGTATTTTTTTACAATAAAAAATGTAACTCAATTTAACCTAACCTAACATAAGCTGCTTTTAAAGAAAAAAGATCTATTTCTTTTTCAAATTTTGGAACAATTTTTTGCAAAAATGTCGAACTTAAAACACTTAAACTAATCTAACATCACCAAACATAGCCCATTTGATTTGCTTTATGGAGGAAAATGTGTAATAACTTGCCTTGTTACCACCTTAAAGCAAAATAATTCTGGTTAGATTAGGTTGGGTTAGGTTTTTTCATTTGTAAAATTTCAATAAAATAAATTGCTAGATAGTTTTTCCACTCTTGTTTTATAGTTGTTTTCTCCAAGGTCAGCTTAGGTTACATTAGGTTATGTTGAATTTTTAATGTATTTCTTTTAATTGCTATGTTACCTAACTCAAAGCCCATTTTTAATATTATTTTGCTCACAACCTGGAAAGTAAGCATTTGCACAGAAACTGAGTAGTGCCATCAGCTTAGTGACATTCATAAACATTGCATTGGAAATTTAAATGGAAAAATATTAATAAAATACATAAAAGCACACATTTAATGTCCTTTCCTCTGCAAATGCATGCCTTTCAATTGGGAATACAAAATAACACCAAAAAAGGGTGTGGAGTAAGGAAATATAGCATACAAATAATGTTCAAGATGTATGATAACCTTACCTAACATAGTTCAACTTCCCATACAAGAAATTAATTGTTTTAAATTTAAATTTTCGAGGCATTTTCTCAAATATTTTCAACTTAAAAAACCTAACCTAAGCTAGCCTGAACCGTTTATTATTTTTTGTAGAAAAATCATTAACAAAAATTATTTACCAACAAATGATTTTTTTTTATAACTTACAACAAAAGCCTAACCTTATAACTTACAACAAAAGCCTAACCTAACCTGACAAACCTCACCCCTTTGTATGCTTCATGGAGGTAAAATGTGTGTAAAACTTTTCTTGTGGTTACCTTAAACTGTGATAATACCTGGCTTTTTGGGTAATATTTCAGCTCATGGTACTCTCTGACTTCTTCTAATTTATTTTTTAATGCAGTGTTTGTTAATGTGCTGAACATGATGTAACCGCTCATTTCCTCTGCAGATGCACACTTTTCATTTGTGAGGAAAAATAACGTGGAAAAGTGGGCTTGGATTTGAGTAATATAGGATGAAAAATAACGTTCAGATTAAAAAAATGTAACCTAACCTAACCTAGCCTAGACTTCCATGCAAGAAATGATTATTTTTATGCTAAATTCTCCCCCCCAATTTCTTTTTTCTCAAACATTTTGAACTTAAAAAGTCTAACGTAACCTAATCTAGCTTGAACCGTTTTTGAAGATTTTTTTCATTTACTAACTTACAACAAAAGCCTAGCCTAACGCAATTAGACAAAACCTAGCTCCTTTGAATGATTCGTGGAGGTAAAAATGGGTGTAAAACATGTCTTGTGGTTACCTTAGACTGCAATAATATCTCTTTTTGTGCTACCTGGTGTACGTGATGAACCTCCATCTGCATGCTGCATGAGAGCATTGCACTTATTGGTTCACAAAGAACAATAACATTTTGAAAGTACAATATTTTCAGGAA
Source organism: Ashinkailepas kermadecensis (assembly GCA_034440615.1). Lineage (NCBI taxonomy): Eukaryota > Metazoa > Arthropoda > Thecostraca > Neolepadidae > Ashinkailepas > Ashinkailepas kermadecensis. The sequence goes on from JAOTOM010004727.1 coordinate 4,739, forward strand.
TGGAATCCTGTGCTGATAACATTTTCTGAGTTGTAAATTTGCAGATCAGATCTACATCATTTGTGTTAAAAAATATGAGAAATTCATAGAAATGCATACACCGGTTTGTAGACAAGAAGTTATTCTGATGATTTCTGATGTATTGGAAAATGACAAATTTTCATGATGGAAGCAGGCAAAGTTAAAGTACATAAATCTCAATAAGTGGTCAGTTCACTAACAAGACAGCAAATTCACTCAAATAGCACTCAAAATGCCAGGCGGCCCACTCTTTTTGCAAGTTTAAAATCGATGACAGTGCTTTCTTGAATCATGTTTAAAGCACATGAAGGAAATGTATTGCTGACACTTGTTAGGAACTGATGTGTGTAACGTTAATTAACATTTCTAATGTTCTGATGTTTGTACACAAAATATAGCTCACTATTGTAAATAGCATGGGAAGTGTGATGCCATATATCATGGCTAATTTATGGTCAAACTGTTATGCAGCAGATTCCCTGCATTGTTACTTAGTTATTTGGGCTTTAGGGCACAGACCATGTTGATCACATAGCTCCCTGCATTGGTGTTAACTGATACATCAGTATGTTTGCAAATTCACTGATGAGTGAATCCATACCATTCTCACTGGGGTATAAAAGCTACATTATAACATTGTTTATACCGGGCGGCTGTGTCGGTGCATTGACGGCACGTTAAACTTTCGGTCAAAATTCTGCCGTTTAACTTGAATTAATGGATCGGGTGGTGGGGCCAGGGTTCACGCAACAAGCTCTGCTTAGCAATCCGACCCTGGTTCATAAAGCCAGCCCAACAAGAACTCGGATGAAACTTATTATTTAAAAAAAAAAATGCATATAACAGAAACCCATCTCGATTGTCCTGCTTACTCAGAACACCATAGAAGTCAATGAAGCCAATGAAAACCATAGAAGTCAATGAAAATGTTACTTCATCCCCTGTATTGTTAATGGAAACAAGTCTCTTGAACCATATGTTATGTCCTTCAGTGTTGCTCCATCCACCTCCAACTCCAACCCTGACCAAACTTCAGGAGCTCATCCTTCTCCAAAGCAGTGTGTTGAAGAAGGTATGTATTGTAGCATAACTACTCTGACCGGAATTCCATGGTATCCATGTTGCCTTACAATCCATCCTTGCTGATCCATGTAGCAGATGTTTGACTTTCCTCAAACTGTCTGGATAACTGGGGAGTTGAAATCACATGTGTGATGAAACAGATGAACTATTCCTGGATTCTTATGTTGCATCATTGCATGGCACAGTGACATACCGAATGGGGAGGGGGAATTGTGGGAAGTTCCCTCACCCCCCCCGTCCTGATAGGTTGTGGGGCCCCCAAGAGTCCGCCGAGCTTAGGAAAAAATGCGCTATGCTCCCTAAGAATTTCACTCGGTCGACCAAAAATCGCACCGGGGCTCAGAAAAATCACATTCGGGGCCCCCAAACGTAGCGCAGGGGCCCCGACAATGACGCTGGGGCCTCAAAAGTTTGCACCTGGGCCCCTGAAAATCACGTTGGGGCCGCAAACAAGTCGTGCCGGGATTCAAGAAAATCACGACGGGGGCCACAAACGGTCGGGCCGGGGCCTCCTGAAAATCACGCCGAGACTGGGGTATTAAGAATTATCACCCGGGCCCCTGAAAATCAAGCCTGATAGGTCCCACCGGGGCTCTAAAAGTCTCGTTGAGATCACCCAACAAATGAAGCCGGATGAATGAAAAACAGTCCGGACACGGAAAATCAATCTGGGATCTCAACAATAGCTCCAAAAGCCCACACAACTTGTTGGGCCCCCACAAACGTGTCGTAGCCACCGCAAGGGATCCTAACAAGTGACGACGGGGCCCCAAAAATCGCACTTAGACAAAAACAAATTCACTCCGCTTATCTTGAAAATCTCACTGGGGCCAAAACGTCGTGCCGGAGCCCCACAAGTTGCAGCTGGCTTCCCAAGTACCAATATATACCCGGAATGTCACCTTGCGGACGGAAAAATTGCGTCAAGGATCCACAAAATAAGAAGTCGTCGGACGCCGGAAAAGAAACCTGTTTGGGCACCGGAAAAAAACGCACCGAGAGCCAGAAAAATCGTACCGGGTTCCAAAAATAGCCTGCAGGGGGCTTATAAAAATAGACTTCACCACAAAAACCACAAGGAGACTCCATCGAATCGACCAGAGCACCGGAAAATTAAGAATGGGTCCCGAAAGAAAATTATCCGAAGGGCCTTTCTACTCTCGATGGTGCAATCTGCGGAAAAAACACGTTGAGCAGCCGCAGTGGCGTACTAAATGGAAAAATTCCCCTCCCTAACGTTAGGCACCAAGGAAATACTTTCACCCATCGTCATTACCGTTCAGGTCTGCTGTGCTCTGATGCTTCATCAATGCCGGTGTGTTTTAGCGTGCATCTGATCGCTGAAGTATTTTTATTTAAGCCGGTGTGTGTTTGTTCGTGTGTGGAGTGAGGAGGAGGGTAACAGTGACGGTGACGGTGACGATAGATCCGAGCCTACTATATGGCACTGCAGTCGCATGCTATTACTCAGAGTTATGTTGGTGAGTTCGAGTCTCACCTGTCGCTACTCTTCGCCCGCGACCAATCGGCGTGAGAGATTGGCGACGCTATATGACACAACCGTCGACGTGTCGTAGAACCAATGACCAACCAAGAGTTGTTATGTTGAAATGTACTGAGCACTGCTCTTTTAATTATGTGACTTCACCAGTTATTGGGCGATTTTCCCCGTCGGTGAGGATGCTGAATAAACATAAACATACACATCGTCGAATAAGAAATCAGAATTTCTGAGATCTGAAAATATAGTGGGCTAAATCCGATGAGTTTTTTTTTGGGGGTGGTGTCTAGTGTTTTGGCACTTCGGCCCCCCAATGTTTTTCAAAAATCGACACCCCTGGTGACAGCTGTATTGACGGCTGACACTGCGGCAGATCATGTACGGTTGACATTCAGCCGGCACTCTCATCTCTCTCTCGTGTCTGCGCACCCAGCCAAACGGTCACATTCACGAGTCACGAGTCACGAGTCACGGGTGAGCGGTGCCGCCCGATACAAGGCACGTGGTGTGGGACGAAAATGCCGGCACAAGCGCGCGGCGACCGCGCCCAATAAGAAGCACTGCGCTATTACGAATACCGGACACTCGAAACACTGGCACGAGAATCTCGCCTATGGAAGACGCATCAAAACACGACTAATAACAGACAAGGCACCATCGAGTTGCCAGTAAAATAGCACTATCAGGACGGGCAGGAGACATCCAGGCGCAGTAAAAAGGCAGTACCGCGTGTCCCTAACCACCCCGTGGATACCCAACAGTACGGGCACACTACAGCCGGACCACAAATCGGCCACAATCCGCTCGCTGCGGCGGCATCACTGAAACAGCAGCGGCCATTGCCATGGTGAAAACACGCCATGAAAAGCTTGCTCGAGCCATCAGTGCTACGTATGAGCATTGAATCAATCAATACTGTGCGCAAGAGCGCGACCTCTTGCAATACTCGCCCGATAAAAGAGTGAAGAATCGACGCCATGCAACCTCTTGAAGTTTAAGTAAATCAGCACTAACTGCACAGCATCTTCCAATATTGTAAAAATGCATTCAATCCGAAAATGCAGTGGCAACCGGGGTGTGGAAGGAATATGAGCGACAGGAAAGGTCAGAGGACGATTTTAGGAGGTGGCGCCACTGACTGGGAACATTATAAAGGAGTACATCCGAGTGCCCCTGTGTGAACGTTTTTTTTTGTACTGAGGGGCGAATTAGGCTGAACACTTCATGTGGGTGCACTCAAACCCCAGTTGGAGGGGCGCCTCTCTCCAGCCAGAGCGGGCGTCGCAGGAAAGTAGGGTGGAGCCTTGTCCCCCCCCCCACGCTAACTACGCTCATGGTGGCAACTAGTGCTGGCAGCCAGTTAGGGTGTAGTGAGCGTGCGTGTCCCGTAACCACAGGCACCGGCCTCCAGTATGACTGAATTACGGTTGTTCTTCCATCATTCGGCGCGGACAAATTGCAACGCTACCTGGATAAGCCGCACGGGGCATAGTTGCGCTCCAAACATTCCCAGCCAAAGCGAGGTGGCGGACCGCGCCAAGTGCTGGCCTGCTTTCGGACTCCTCGGTCGTGGGTTCGCGGCTCACTAAGGGCCCTGAATATTACTCCGACCACGCCGGCAGCCGTGGCCGCCTTCTCGCGATATTGGATTATTGATTGATTATTTGGGCTTAAGGGCGCGCCGACTACACACACGGTCATTTGGCGCCCATAACAGTTAATTGTTTAAACCGTTGCTGTACGGCGCTTCCTGTGTTACAGGTATAATTCCTGGTACAATTATGATGTTAACGCCCCGGGTAGATAGCACAAAATTTCACAGTAGATAGGAAGGTGAAGATGTTTCCGGATTTAACAATCTGTGATTGGTCATCCAAAACTGCTAGGAGGGAGTGAGCCTGGTTACTCCCGAAATGACTTCGGCGCTCCGAGGAAAGCCTCGTGCCGAAATTAGAACGCGACGAACTGTCGGTACTGCACCGCATCTAGGACATAGCGGCATATTCTCACCATTGAGTAAATCAGCATGGGTGGCATAAGTACGTCCTATACGCAGCCGGCATAGCGTCACCTCTTCTATCCTTGTCCTACGAGAACACGAGATCCACTGACCGAGAGATGGCTTTTTTGTCCGCAATTTGTTCGACGCTAGTTCGTCCCAGCTAGCTTGCCACTTCCTTGCCAGGAAGGCAGAGATCCCTGAGTAGTAGTCCCTGGCCGGAATTTGGAATGCTCTGCGCAAGGGAGCCTGTGCTGCACGTCTAGCAGCGCTGTCAGCTTTTTCATATCCTGCGATACCCACGTGGCTGGGAATCCAGCAGAAATGGACGACTTTTTCTGCTTCATCTAATTCATTGGATATTGGATTAGAAGCATCGAATCCAAGGCTTAGTAACAAGCATCAGCTGGATATTCATGGGCAAATGAATGGCGGCGAGGTGAATTGTGGGATAAAATCAGAGTGTACTGTACATGTCGGTAATGGTGATCTATGGCGCGCCGACTATCCGAGTCATTTGCGCCATACTGTGCATGTCGGTTTCTTCCGGGATCGCAGTGCAGTTCTTCAGCCAGCGCAGGAGAGTCCATCACCGGCGGCGGGGCGGCGGGGCGGTGCGGCACGCGGCACAACAGCCAGTGATGGTGGTGATAACCGTGCGACACGACGAGCAGTGGCGACAGCCAGCACCATACACCGAACACTGCGGCGGCGCTGACATTGCCAGCGAAGGCAGCGTCCCTCCCAGCTATCCACCGGGTCACGACACATCCAGGCGGGTCACAACCTCCGACCGGGTTACGACCTCCGACCGCCAGGACAACACGTGACCTGAGCACCGGGCGACGGGTGCATCCACTGTCCGGCGTCGTGAGGCACAGTCAGGAAGACGTGGGCGATAGCGCAGTAGGTCACTGACACACAAGCATCGCGCCGAACACAGGCCTACTCTCAGCAGCGGGCGGACCAGGTGCCGGGCTGCAGACTCTCCGACAGACACCGAGCGCGGCGACTACAGGGGCGGGCGGCAGCGATCGCCAACACACCACACACCGACCATCACCGAGACGGCCGCGCGCCTCACGTCACGTGCACGTGGAAGACGGAGAGCAACACATCCGACAGGATACCCAGCGCCAGACGTTGGTCATAAATGGTCCGCTAATCCATCATCCATCCATCAGTCCATTAATAGGCCATGCCGCTGCACTTCTTTGGCACTTCAACTAAAGCCCAACGACTATTCCTAGCGAGTACGCGGCCACCAACAGCTCGCTTCATCACAACTACAACTACCGACAGACGTACGGATAGCCACGGACCAATAAAGCCGATATACTCTTTCAGCGATAACCGAACAACAAACGTCGACACAGTCAACACAGCACCTGGCACAATGGCCGCGTCGGCCAGGCCTCTCTACACCAGTCTCAGGCGAACAGCGTCCCGCGCCGCATCGGCTCGAGCTCCCTCGCCAGTCGGTCGCAGCGGCTGCCCCGCACAGCCGCCAGAGCGGTGCGAGTCACGTCGGCTGGCGGACGGCCAGTCACGAAAAGCAGGCTGTCGCGTCGGCCTCCGTGTAGGGCGCCACCACCCAGCGCAGCTTGGAGCGTGGCGGCGGCTGCGGCCCGGCGGCCGGCTGGTAACGCACCAGCAGCGGCGGCAGCGGGTCCAGGGTGTCGACCCGCACCCAGCGGCGGCGCTGGCGCACACTGTTGAGCCGCACCAACTGCCGCAGGCGACACACACTGTCACAGGGCACACACACACTGTCACGGGGGCACACACACTGCCACAGGGCACGCACACTGTCACAGGACGCACACACACTGTCACAGGGGGCACACACACTGTCACAGGGGGCACACACACTGTCACAGGGCACGCACACTGTCACAGGGCACGCACACTGTCACAGGACATACACACACTGTCACAGGGCACGCACACTGTCACAGGACGCACACACACTGTCACAGGGGGCACACACACTGTCACAGGGCGCACACACACTGTCACAGGGCACGCACACTGTCACAGGGGGCACACACACTGTCACAGGACGCACACACACTGTCACAGGGCACGCACACTGTCACAGGACGCACACACACTGTCACAGGGGGCACACACACTGTCACAGGACGCACACACACTGTCACAGGGGCACGCACACTGTCACAGGACGCACACACACTGTCACAGGGGGCACACACACTGTCACAGGGGGCACACACACTGTCACAGGGCACACACACAAACTGTCACAGGGCGCATACACCCTGTTACAGGGTGCACACACACTGTCACAGGGCGCACACACACTGCCACAGGCACACACACACACACACTGTCACAGGACACACACACACTGTCACAGGGTGCACACACACTGTCACAGGGCGCATACACACCGTCACAGGGCACACACACTGTCACAGGACACACACACACACACACACACACTGTCACAGGGCACACACACACTGTCACAAGGCACACACACTGTCACAGGACACACACACACACACTGTCACAGGGCACACACACTGTCACAGGGCACACACACCGTCACAGGACACACACACACTGTCACAGGACACACACACACTGTCACAGGGCGCACACACACTGTCACAGGGCGCGCGCGCGCGCGCACACACGCGCGCACACACGCACACGCACACGCACACGCACACACACACCACAGCTCTGCCGACGGGCTGACATCACCAGGTGCGGCGCTCCATACGGACCGCCGCCGGGCAATTGGCAACACGGCCGCCAAGGAACTCAAACGACGGATCTCAGCTGGACTCTGGGCCGGCAGGCTCGTGCCACTGCGTGAATTAAACCGGCTAAACACGTTTTGGACCCGATTAATGCAAATATTGTAAGCCGCCTAGAGAATACCACTGGCTAAAACTTTGAAGTTGAGGTTTTGTCATCCGGCATACTACAACTGACTTCTAGGAGTAATAATATTGCGTACACATATTATTTACATCTCTAATACTCGTCATGTTTACTTTCACAGGTCAGTACTTGATTGATTTAATGCATTATGACACCAATACAAATTTGAGGTCCATAAAGCTATCAAGCATAAAGTATATAAAGTATATTAAGCAAAAGTATAAGGCAGTTTTTAAAGCATAAGTCGATTTTCTGCGGTATTTGCCACCGATGACCAAAACTACAATAATCGGCTTTTTGCCAACCCAGACTGGAATTATGCACGAGCTGGGAACACGGACAATGACGGGATATAATATTGGGCAGTGCGGCACGAATATCCTTCTGGCAGGATACAGAAGGCGGCGGTTGTGGTGGTAGCTTGGCTGTTAGGGGCGCAGCGAGCACCAGACTGTTTTGTGCCCACATGTAAAAACCAATACAACACTTCGGTGGCTACCGGAGGTAAAAGGACGAGGGCAATAGCAGGACTGGCGAGCAGCTTCACAACCCGGAGGACGCCATGGCTCGTTGAATGGGCTCGGAATGCTAAAGACTACACACACCACACGAGAGCTGGCCATGTGCTGATTACGAATACGTAATTTTGATGAAAATATAGAGAGCTTTGTTTTTGTACGTTTGTTCGATTTTTCACTTGTTTCAATTAACCTGCTGCTTCGGCTGCTCAGACAATGGTCAAGTCGCTCACCCACTTGGCCTTCAGCTCCTTACTCTGCAGGCAGCAATATCCAGTAGGTTGCACTGCCCTGGGCCTCTCACAGTGAGTGAAATAATACTTGGTTGGTTATTGGTTTTACGACACGTCGACTGTTGAGTCATGTAGCGTCGCCAATCTCTCACGCCGATTGGTCGCGGGCGAAGAGTAGCGACAGGTGAGATGAAATAATACATAATTGAAGAAAAAATCTGATCATCTGTGTCTTACTTTCATTGCGTCTTACTTTCAGCCACATATGCGCATGAAATCGCCCAGAACGACAATCAGGCTGGGAATTCACGCCCCGAAGACCAAGACGATATTTGGTCAAGTATTTAAGTTATTATAAAATTCAGAGAGTTAGCTTGCATTAGGAATGCATGCCAGTCTTCCATAGAGGCTCTCATAATGTTGTAGCCGTTGAATGATGGAATGTGAACATTTTCTAGATTGTTGCACCTAGTTTATGGCATCTGGCCATTACCGGGGCTTAGGCAAAATATGACGGGGGCCACGGTGCCGGAGAGTGCACGCTGATCAAACGCAGAGGCCGTCCCCATCAGCTTCTCCGTACATCACTGGTGCCCCTCGCAGGCTGGGGTCGCGCCTGCCATACAGTACATGTTCCAGAATGTCAAAAATTGGAATCTCAGCCTGAATCCGGAATACTGAATCTTCAGGATCCTTGGATAAATCGGTTTCATGCGCATATGCGGTGAAAAGTATGCCAATGCATGACGGACCCGTGTTTTGTATTATTGCCCCCACTCAGTGACCCAAGGCAATACAGCTTACTGGAGTGTGGTATACAGTTGGAGGAGTTGATCAGTACAAAATAATACGATCGCAGAACCATAGCCTAAGCAGCCGACCAGATTCAATGGAACAATCACAAAATAGAATAAAATAACGTTCTTGAAAAAGCGATCGACATATTTTGATGGAGAATTTACATATTGGCAATCAGCCCATGATCAGTTTTCAAATGATGCATATTGTCTTTTGAGCCCCCGGAGCCTTTTCAGCGAGCCGCAAAGCATCGGCCAATTCAGTAGGCTGGTGGAGGCCGGCTGTATGCAGGCCGCCTTGGTATCGCACTGTCGGCAAGCTGGCGACGGACTGCATCTACATGGGCGGCAAACTACGGCTACAAGACAAACACCCACGGAACGGACCACCCACACAACAAACCTTCCGCCTAGGGCCGAGGCTAGGTCTTAACGTTCTCGGCCGGTTCATCACAAGGCTTGGACGCCACAGTGGACCTAGAATCGACAATCGGGTTATTTGTTCGGTCCCTCTGGCGGCTATAGTAGCAAAACAATAGTTCCACCACCACAGCCTAGATGACAGAGTACGATTAGCGGTAACAGGACAAACTGGCGCTTCGAACCTCTACTGATGGTGGTTATGGTTGTGCCACATGGGCCTTGGCAAGTCATCCCGTTCCCCGGTCCGTTCCCTGATCCCGTCCCCTAGCAAGCTATCAAGACATCTTGGGCGGGCCATGACCCCATGGCCATCACCTCCCCTTCCACCCCTGGATCCATCACTGACTGAGTGCACCCAATTCACCTTTGGTCAATTCACCTTCGTGCAGTTTCGACACGACGCCACGGCAATTGGCGTACAATTGAAATGAAGTGTGTCAGAACCTATCTATCAGATCCTTCCCAGAGCCTATCTATCGAACCCATCCCGCACAGGAAGCAGAGCACATCACACCCACCTTGGGCTTGTCCACGGAGACGAGCCGGAACTCGTACACGAATGTGAGCAGGAACAGCGCGAACAGCAGGGCCAGCGTCCACTCGGAGACGGTGCTGCAGACGTGGCACTCCCAGCCTTGAGCCGCCAGTCCCCACTTATTGGCGGGGATCACTGCCGACACAAAGCACGCGGCATATCCAACCCGCTCAGACGTCACACAGTCCACGAGACGATGAAGCATCCCATTCCCTAAATATAATACTTCTGCATGGAGACACCCGCCAGGCGTATTCTGGAATAACTTCAGAAATGACACCCACCCCATTCGAATGACATTCCGCTCATTGCAAGACGACAGCCCGCTCCTCCCCAGGATGGCAGCCTTCCCTTCCCCGAGGTGACAATCCGTGCGTCCTGAACTCGCTCTTCTCGAAATTAATGCAGGCATCTTCACTTCAAACTGACAGTCTGCTTTTTCACAGGGTGGTCCCAAGGTGGTTGGTTAGTTATTGGTTTTACGACACATCGACCGTTCAGTCATGTAGCGTCGCCAATCTCTCGCGCCGATTGGTCGCGGGCGAAGAGTAGCGACAGGTGATACTCGAGACTCACAATAATTCGATTGTGAGACGGGCAACTTACCCCTAGACTACTCGTCCCCGATCCCAAGGTGACAAGTCACTCCTCCACAAGATGAAAACCCATCCTTTCCCAAGATTACTACCCGCTCCTGCCCAAGCTGAACCCGTTCGTCTCCAAGGTGACTATCCGATCCTCTTCAAAGTGAGACTGCTCCTCCACAAAACGATAAGCCACTTCTGCACCGAGATGATAGCCTATTCCTCCCAGACAATCCACTCTTACCCAGGATGACCACCCGCTCCTCTTCAAGGTGACAATCTGCTCCTCCACAAAATGATAGGCCCATCTTGTATGAGATGATAGCTCATTCCTCCAAGACAATCCACTCCCTCCCCGGATGGCAACTCGCTTCTTCTTAAAGCGAGTCTGCTCCTCCACAGGATGGGGACCCGCTCCTGCCCGAGATAACAGGCCGCTCCTAACAAGGTAACACACGCTGTTGCCCAGCGCAGCCTCGCCGCCAGACACTGACCGGACGCGTTGCACGCCTTGATGGAGTCCTGCAGGCGGCGACTGAACTCGGGAGGCGTGGTGGCCGCACACATCCACCCGCTGACGAACAGACACGAACAGACGACAGAGATCGCCAGCCGGATCCAGGTGAGCCAGGGGTGAGTCATGTCGGCGCGAGTTTTGTACGTGATCGGCACCTGCCGAAGGGCATGGTCAAATTGGAAATATTGGTAGATAACGACACTCCACATGGATATATTCACATCTGAGGTGATTGTTGCTCTGGTTCTTATTATTGTTCGAAACTTATTTTTATTTACATCTCTCACTTGTAAGTTCCTTTCGCACCCGAGAGTTCAACGATATATAAGGTGCGGCTAACGATAATTTCCTTTCAGTTTCAAGCGCAGAAAATGCTGCTGCTTCCCTATCCGTATCTCGTGCCACATGAAGTTCCGAAAATTGTCCGTCCTGTCCCATTAAGACAGGGTGGACCAAGGATGGATTTTCGGATTAAACTTCAGGTGTAAAATGCTTGAAAACTTACCAGAACAAAATTAAGTTTACCATGCATACTTACTACAAACGAGACCAATGTCCATGGGAAGCTGACGTGGTTACCTCGCACCACACAACTTGTACACACAGGTGACTTATTACAGAAGCAAAACAAGTCCTCTATTATCCTCAGGGTATAATTTATGTGCTGAAAGATCCAGATTAGCTTTGCATTTCAACACTGCGATGAACCACGCAGCGTTGCCATCTCTCCCACTGGGTGCCCATCGTGGCGTCCACCAAGCAACACATGGACCTGCCAGACAGTGGCATTGGAGTATCAGTCACCCACCCTCAAATGAGGCGCACTGAGAACAATTGTCTTTCTCTCTAGTTCGAGTTCCAGTTGAGCTCTGAACCGGTCGCACGCGCACCTGTATCCAGCAGTAGAACACGCCGAGGAAGAAGGCCATCATGGCGCCCAGCAGGTGCATGCCCAGCACGTTGGTCTCCTGGAAGTTGCCGACGATGCTGATGCCGAGCGCGCCACACATGCCGCACACCAGGCCGGCGCGGTTCAGCCAGCGCTCCCAGCGCGCGCGCGAGTGGCCGGCGCTGTAGTAGTCCTCCACCAGACTGTACCGGATGTACACCGTCAGACCCACTGCAATACGGCCGTCGGGGCAGGTCAGGTTATGGCACGGCAGGTCACGTTAGGTCACGGCAGGGCGGGACGAACACTGGAAGCTGCGTCAGTAGCATTAAATATGTGCGTGCTGAAAATGGTATGGGCTTAATGTATTCTCAATCAGCAATGCTTCTAAATATACATTTTTAAAACAAGAATCTTGAACTCTTCAAGACCCATTCTACTACTTGTTTACATTAATCCACTGTTATTTTAGAAAAAAAAACTGCTTCGTTTTCGAATACTTCACTTTCTATCGTTTTCTTAAACAACTTGCTTCATTTTCAAATGATTGAAACACAAAACTACGACAACCAATTTCATGCGCTCATTCAGCTTCCAGTTCGCATAGCAGGTGCCCGTAGCACATGTGAATAACACACACCAATTGGATAGTCTGGCTTTCCATCACCAAGGTCATCCATTTAGACTTGACCCCACGTGGCTTATAAACAAACGACGGCGTTTGCGCACGTGTCTGATATTCGAAATTACGGCTGAGCACTCCAACTTTACGTTTAGATGGATGGCCGATATTTCAGCTTTCATCTGGACTGCACTTGACCTTGACCTGTGACCTAGTGCAGCACACCTAACATCAGTTACCTCCTTATGCAGCTTGCTTAACCAGTGCGCATTGACTTCACACCATGAAATATACTTTTGAACCCAATACGTTGCCGAGGGAGAGAGTCACATATCCCAATACCTCACATCGTACAGCTTTGACCTCGACCTGTGGCCTCAATATGGACCTACAGCATAAGTGCTCTGAGATCGCACCCCACGGCGCTATTGATTGTCTTTTTTTTTAATCAGCCCACCCGCTCTCGAGACAAGCAGGGGGAGGGGCAATATTTGCCCAGGTGTGCGGCTGGGGAGCACGGTCAATGCCGTGATAAAGCTCGACTGCCGGTGCGGCCGGTCGGTGGCGCTTACAGAGCACAGCGGTGATGTTGAGCATCTGGCCGAAGATGCACGACTCGGGCGGGCACGTGCCGCCGTCGCTGATGTACGGGAAGATGGGCTTCACGTGGTTCAGGTGGACAGCGATGGCGTACCTGCGGACGGACGACAGCCACGGTCACAGCTGACGGTCCAGTTAGTTAGTTAGTTATTTGGGCTGACGGTCCAGCTCGCACGTGCGCCATGTGTACCACTTGGCGTTGGCACAGAGCGCGCGGCTCGGGACATACCAGATCGAACAAACTCACACGCGCGGTACTATGCAGGTCGTCGCGCTGAAGAAATAAGTGCGCAACAGTTCTAGTTCTACGTTATCTATTCGTACGAGTTGACGGTGAAACTTCATGGAGCGAGACCCTGAAACGAACACCATGGCATTTGCACGGCTGGAATGCTAAAGTATGGCGGCACGACAGTGAATTATTTGTCACATTAATCATACACATTTTTGCTACAAAATACAGGGCACTAGAAACGGACATTAGTCGGGTATTCCTGTGCGGACAAAACTCGCAGTACGTTCCCGTCTGCTGCACGATAGTCAGCTGTTTTCGCTCTCATCAGGCGGGCGAATCGAAAGCGACTTTAGTTCAACGTCGGTGGTAACTTTGGGACTTCCTGCAGCCAAGCAAACGACTAGCAGAACCAGACAAGGGCCCGCTCAGACACGCTACAGGAAGGCCGACGGATTCTATCAAGGTCTGCGAACAGGCAATCGCAGACATCGTTTCACTAATGTAAAACATCAGATATGAACCGGAACAAAGCATATCTAGGAGAACAATGACGCTACAATAACCAACTCAACCAGAAATGTCGAACTAATAGAAACGCAACCAAAAAGAGTGGCACGAACCAAACTTACGTGGTAAAGAACGAAAGAATGAATCCCACAAAAACGGAGAGAGGTAGCAAATACAGATGTTTCCAGGGCGTCATCTTGCGGCTAAAACAAACAAAAAACAGAGGGCACCTCAGACCTCAGCCGACCGACATCGTGCCGTCACGTGCATCGCACCGTTGGCGCCCTCAGAGGAGCACAGGTGCCCGGCTCCCGGGGTCGAGCTCATCACCAGGCACAGACCTCCGGGCGGCCGGAACAGACACCGGCAGCCACATTACCACCACACACAGCCGCAGAGCGGTGGCGAGTGCAACAGTCGGGCGGCCAGCGAGCGCCAAGGCGGCCTGTCTCCCGCCGCGCCGAACAGTGTTGCACAATCCCGGCTGGAGACTGGCCCAGTCGCTCAGACACCCGCCCCACGTCGGGTGTTAGTCACATCCCCTGTCACCGACACCCACCCCACATGGAGTGTTCGTCACATCTCCTGTCACGGGCAGTCACATCCCCTGTCACCGACACCTACCCCACCTGGAAGCTAATCACATCCCCTGTCAGCGACATTCACGCCACCTGACACCGACATCTACCTAATCTGGAAATGTCAGTCACATTCCTGGTCACTGACAGCTAAGTCACCTGGTGCCGGCTTCACCTGTAAATGTCAGCCATATCGCCCCGGGGCCGTAGGTCACACCACCTGTCAGCGTCAACTACATCACCGACCACATCACCTGTCAGCGTCAACTACATCACCGACCACACCACCTGTCAGCGTCAACTACATCACCGACCACACCACCTGTCAGCGTCAACTACATCACCGACCACACCACCGGTCAGCGTCAACTACATCACCAACCACACCACCTGTCAGCGTCAACTACATCACCGACCACACCACCTGTCAGCGTCAACTACATCACCGACCACACCACCTGTCAGCGTCAACTACATCACCGACCACACCACCTGTGTCAGCGTCAACTACACCACCTTGTCAGCGTCAACTACATCACCGACCACATCACACGTGTCAGCGTCAACTACATTACCGATCACACCATCGGTTAGCGTCAACTACATCACCGATCACATCACCGTCAGCGTCAGCTCCATAACCGACCACATCATGTCAGCGTCAATTACATCACCGACCACATCATCTGTCAGCTTGAGTCGCA
>JAOTOM010004727.1:25000-427173 GCA_034440615.1 Ashinkailepas kermadecensis
AAGCTTTAAAAGAATGCCATAGCGCCAGGTCGTGTCATACGCAGCTTTAATGTAAAAAACACAGCATTAAGATGTTGTTTCTGTCTAAAAGCTGAACGAATCGAGGTATCCAAAAGTAAGATATGGTCCACGGTACTTCTGTTTCTTCTGAAGCCACTGTTCATTTGCGAGAAAAAAATTGTACTTTCTAAATACCACGTCAGCCTAACGTTTACCACTTTCTCCATCAGCTTTCCGAGGGAAGATGTAAGCGATATGGGTCGGTAATGCGATGGATGTAATCCGTTCTTCGTGGGTTTTCTGATTGGAACTACGATTGCTTCGCGCCAACCTTCCGGGGAAGCGCCTGCTTCCCATACGCGGTTGAAGGTGGGCAGCAAGGCTTCCAGTCCCTGGGGAGGAAGTCTCTTCAGCATGACATTGTGTATCTGATCTGGTCCTTCGGTAACAATTATCAAGGCGCTAATCGCGGATGTTAATTCAGTCATTTTAAACGGGTCATTGTAGTCAAGTAATTGTGAAGTGGTAAAACCATCCCCCCAGCCAGGCTTTTAGATCCACCCCTGAGATACGTAGGGCTTCACCACAACGTAGTCCGTTATCATAAAAGTTGCTTCGTATTGTTGACTTTCCCGGAAGTGTAAACCTTCCTTCAAGCAACGCAGCCTGCACACTAGGGTGTCCCAAATTTCACTAAGTTTTTCAAATCACTTCGGATACACCGGCATCCCGTTCCTTGACTCATCTGAGCCTCACACACCAATTTGCAGAGTAAACTACCGGTAAACATGATTGCCGCTAGCGCTTTGAGGACATGTCAAATATTTGGTGTTATATGATGCTGCAGCGTTGGAGTCTCCATACGCATAAATGCAGTAACTTCCAAAGTTTGAAGCGTGGGAGACTACCATGATCACTTGTCGTATGTTTTGTACTGTTCTATTGAGTTAAAAGGTGTCTGGGTGGATCCAGGAGTGATCATGGGGTCATAATCATTCCCCACGTGGGCCGAGATGAGTTTCAGACAGGCGCTTTTCGTTTTTCGTTCGTTTTTTTATGCGCAAATCACCAAAGCAAAGTCAATCCGGAAAACGTCACGGCCGAATTCTAGAATCGGTTTAGGGCAAGACGTAAGATTAAAAATTTGTAGGCCCACCACGGCCTTACCCGAATTACAGCCCTTACGATTTTAAATGAGCCCAACCTTCACATTGACAATTACCTGGATCTAATCTTGTACCTCGCTTCATGATTGGAACACGTCGTAACATTCACCTACATTTTCCTGTTTCAGACGTCCGCTCGTAGAACCACTACCGTCCGAGAAGAAACTTCATTGAGCTTGTTTTCTTATACGCTCTGCCACTAGACAGAACTGCAATGGGACGACCTGTGGGATCGAAGAATGTGTCAAGTGTCCGAGCGGGCAACATCATCGAGAACAAACGTCGAGCGCACAAAAGATGTAGCAAAAGCGAAGAAGAAAACTGACGGCAAGAAGATAAATTCGAGAGTAAGCCACCGAAACAAGGCAGACGACATCGTGGGCAAACCGATAGATTTTTTCCCTTTTACTAAGCTCCCCCAGAACAAAGTAGTTGTTCAACGGTATCTTTCACTTCGGGAGCAACACACGCGCAAGAGTAGAGACGCGATAGCCCGTGAGATAACGACCGAACTGATCAACCTAATATGGGTACCGAGTGAAATCCCAGTGGTAACGCCTAAAATTTGCAAGAAACGGGTCTTAGAAGTACTTCGGACATATCGCAGATTTCAAAGTCTGAAGAGCAGAT
Source organism: Ashinkailepas kermadecensis (assembly GCA_034440615.1). NCBI lineage: Eukaryota > Metazoa > Arthropoda > Thecostraca > Neolepadidae > Ashinkailepas > Ashinkailepas kermadecensis. The sequence continues at coordinate 26,797 of JAOTOM010004727.1, forward strand.
TTCAAAGTCTGAAGAAATCCGCCAAGACCAACCAGGCAGTGAAAGAGTTCCAAGCATACATGTCTCAGTTGTGTGACCTGAGTCCAAGTGACCTGCTTGAGAGGCTGAAAAAGAGGAGTCGCCTGCAAACTGAGTGGATGGAGGACTGGAAGTGGTATCAACAGATGTGTCTAGAAAGTCAGCCAGGAGTCCTTGCTGGACGAGACAAAGTGATGGAGATGAGAATGAAAGCAAGAGACAAAAGGCGCAGTCGTCAACAAAGCAAGGAAAGTCAGAGTCACGGTCAATCAAGAGCCGAGGCCTCGTCGTCATCAGACTCTGATGACAGTGACGGCGACAGCGAATGGGTTGGCGGGGAAGCGAAAAAGAGCAGCTGGTAAAAGAAGCCTGCCGGATGAACTCTCTGCAACTCATGATCGTTTGCAAATGAGTTTCCGGCAACGGGCCATGGCGTCCGCCCACGCTATCTCTGCGACAGGCGGAGACATAAGCAACATCTCACTTTCCAAGAGCACTTTGCATAGCCAAGCAAAGACATCCAGACTAGAGAAATCCACCGCGCTCAAAGGAGAATTCGTTCCCCCCTCTCATCCAGTCATTCATTTTGATACAAAGCTCGTCGCACCCAAAGGAAAAGATCCGGAAGAGCGGGGTGCTATCCTTGTAAGTGGAGGTGACGAGTTGCCGCAACCAAAGCTGCTCGGGATCCCTAAGCTGCCAAGCAGCAGTGGGGCTGATGTCGCAGAGGCAGTTCTTGAGCAATTAGCCAAAGACAAAGTCAGCCCAACATCAGTGACGGGCTTTGTATATGACACCACAGCTTCCAACACGGGCAAGAAATCAGGCGCCACATGGAGGCTTGAAAGGGAAATTGGTCATGCCGTGCTCGGTCTTGAGTGCCGCAGACATGTGCAAGAAAGACACATATCTCATGCGGCATCTGCCGTATTTGGCGCAACAAAAGGGCCGTCGAAGACTCTTTACAAAAAGTTCCAGAAGTCCTGGTCGAAGCTGGACAAAACGGCACACTTGAAACGTTTTGACTGGTCAGTTTATGAGGACGGAAGCTTCATGCACAAAAAAGCGAGAAGTGTGCTGAACTGGGCAGAAAAACACATGAGGTCATCCTCGTTCCCGCGAGACGATTACAAGGAGCTGTGTTGCCTAGTTGTTGAGTATCTCGGTGGGAACCTGTCTGGGAAACCTCAGCTACGCAAGCCGGGTGCCATGCACGAGGCTCGGTTCATGGCCGACGCTCTCAACATTCTGAAGATGGCGCTGCTGTCAGATCAGCTGGACCTCACACCAGAAGATGTCAACAACATCAGGAAAATGGCAGATTTCATAGCGCTCTTCCACGCGCCCTACTTTCTGAGGTCTGCACTCGCTGCCGCAGCTCCCGGAGATGATCTGGCCTACTTTAAGGAGATGCAAAAACTGAAGAAGCTGGCAGTTCAGGCAAGTCGCAGACGCCGTCATGAAGTCCATCCAAAGGCATACCAGCTATCTGGAATCTTCTGCTGTGGTATTTGCTCTGTTCAATGACGAACTGCCAGCACAGAAGCGACAGGACATTGCAACGGCGTTGTCCTCCATCCCAAGGCCTGCTACCGTAGCCATGGGGAAACCAGATGCTGTAAAACTCTGCAACGTAGCAAAATTGGCATCATTGGTAGGGCCAAGATCATGGCTGCTGTTCATCCTTCTAGATGCATGCGCCCTCGAATGGTTGCAAGAGCCTGTCGAAGAATGGAAAAAATATATCAAGCAAAACGCAGTTCATAAATACGTCAACAGCCTGGCAGTTGTGAATGATGGAGCGGAGCGTGGGGTAAAGCTAGCACAAGAGCTGATCGACAGAACAGAAGATGACGACCAGCTGCAGGCGCTTGCCCAGGTGGTAGCATGGCACAGGTCGAGCTGCGGTCACACGAAGGACTACACGGGTCTGTAGTGGTAGACGGATCTCAGAGCAGGGTACGATGGCGTTACGTGGTAGACGGATCTCAGAACAGGGCACGATGGCTTTAATACGCCTGGCTTTAATACAGATGGCACCGTTCAATGTGTTTCTTTGGCGTGTCATATTCCGCGGACGATCCGATTTGAAGCGAGTCGCTTTGGGCACCAACGCGAAATCTTTATTGGTTTACATACTCCTGGACGAAATCAGGGGTATATCAAATCACTCACACCAAAATTAAAATGGGCACCCCCCCCCCACACACACACATCCGTATCTACATCAATGAAATAAAACTGTTAACGTAATGCTCCATCTAAATGTGCGTATAACTGGGCATCAGAGAAGCTAATATTGCTGCGTTAGTTAAATAGGTATCCGATTTTGCGTGGGGAGACTGCAACGTTGCATCATCATATAACACCAAATGTAAGTAAAACTTCAGAGCGCTAGCGGCAATCATGTTTACCGGTAGTTTACTCTGCAAATTGGTGTGTGAGGTTCAGAAGACTCAAGAAACGGGATGCCGGTGTATCCGAAGTGTTTTGAAAAACTTCGTGAAATTTGGGACACCCTACTGCACACCTCTGAAAACACCTTAATGTCTTCTGCAATGTTTTTTTTCTGCCAAAAAGTGGCAAAACAGGGAGGAGTACGACCATATCTCTCTATCCCTGAAGAACATCGCCGTGAAACAGGTACATTTATCTAGATGATTTGTTGAAATGCTTCAAATTGCATGGGTGGAGAAGTTTAAAAATTATTGATGGGGCCAATCTATCAAGGCAGTGTTGCAAATTTGCGTAGTGGGGTCCACCACATAAGGTCCCATGTTAAGAAAGCAAGAAGTTGGTGGGGTCCAGATTCCACCAAAATTAAAGGAAGATGCAACCCTTGCCTCAAATGATATATGTTGCAAACTGGACCAATTCTTAAATCTCTAGTTCCGAAGTTAATTTGCGGCCAAAGGGGGCTCCAGGGAGGGGATTTTCGTAGGGTTTTTGGACATGTTTTTCCGAGGACGACGCGAAGGGCAATAAAAGCGCTATTGGTCTGATATGGAAAGGTGTATTTGACTAACTGAAGCTCTGGTGTATAATTATATAGTCATCGGCGAATTCACGAAATAAAAACCGGCGACGGGGCAGAGAAGTTAATGCAGAGTACTATACGTAAAGCGCATGGGATTTCGAAGTGAACATATACTCATCTTCGTCTCACAGCACAATTTCATCCTGATTCTCACACTTGATCCATCGGTCTGGATTAAAGGGACTTGTCGGGAGGTAACCCGACAAGAATCCTGGAGCCATTTGGGGAACTCGGGTAGGCAAATTGCGAGGTAATGAAACTGGGTGAGCAAAAAAGGCATGCCGTTTGAAAGAGGTCAACATCCTCTAAAGTTCTACGTGTTCAGCTCAAATTCTACGACACAACTGCGATAATCCTTTCAAGGGTACACCAATGGAAAATTATATCGTTTTTGTACGATATTAAGATGACGTTCCGATAGAAAAACAAATATCCATGGATACCTTGGATGCTTGTATTTACTCTCGCTGTCCAAAAAAGGGAACATGAACAGAGGCGCAGGGAGACGGGTCGGGGGCCCGCCGCCTTCCTTCCCCGAACAACCAAAAATACAGTATGTCAAAGAAGAAACTTCGAGATTTCCACGACACTTAAGTAGAAGATTTCGGCGCTCTTCACGCGCCGAAACTTTCTGTTTCCTGACATTGAATGTCATCGGCCCACTTGAGAAAATCCTGGCTGCACCCCTGAACACGAAGTTCCACATCGACCTCACAGACAGCAGGTTTGTATTTGCGCCGGAGGTTGAATGGTCGATACGACGGCAGTCTCAGCAGTGAAGAATGTGGAATAATTTGGACAACTGATCACATATCTGATAACAGTGACCAGGATCTCAACCCATCTAGCCACTCCCGACTGAAACTTGTTTTGGCCATATCGGAGGCTAAAGCTGGTGCACCCTCCCCCCCCCTGATGATTTTGGCCAGAGGTGTCCTTCCGAGAGGAAAAGGCACCTTGGAAGAAAAGGCATCCCCGCGAAGGCTCGAGTGCACCCCCTCATATTTGTTCAGCCAGAGGAGCCACTCTAAGAGGAAAGGTACCCCTTGGAAGGATAAGCACCCCTCCGGTAAGGCTCGAGTGCAACTCTTTGATTTGTTTTGGTCGGCACCACCTATAGGTACTTTCGCAGCAGCATCCTTCTGGACAGGTTCCCCCATGACAATTCCTGGACCTGCCCCTGGTACCTTCCTAGGTAGGTACATAGGGACATACCTACCTTGGTACCTATGTCCTGGACAAGTTTTTACTTTGTGTCTGATATGAGATTTAAAGAAAAAATGTTGTAGAAACACTTTTCTGAATGTGATTAAGACAATGTAACCGTTCATTCCAGTGGGAAATGTGCACTTTTCAGTTGGCGACAAACTATTGCAACACATGCCAAACCTAACCTAGCTATGCCTATTTTTTTCCTTTTTTACCTATCCTACCTCAACTTCAATTCTTCAGAAAATAGTTTTTTTTAATCCCCTACAGTTTTAAAACTTGCAGTAGCATTTTCCATGATAATGAATGGCAACATCACTTAGAATATGGAGAAATACTTATTGCATTAGATATGGATCAACAAGTCTAGGAGATTAAGGGGTGATATGATTGAAATGTATAATATCATTAAAGGGCTAGATCAGGTCAATTCTCACATACTTGCATTGTCAGTGTCAATGTCAATATTTTTTAAAGGTGTTGCTGTTGTGATGGAATGTGGGTTTGTTTGTTTACATTTTGAGCTCAGCTGATTTTCTTATGAAGGGTTTTTGGAATTGAACTCATCCTGCTATCCAGTTTTTTAAGACACAATGTTGCAAAGGCACACAAACCAAAATATATTGCTGAATAAAGAAATCCTTATGCACTGTTAGTTTTAATCTGCCATCTAACTTGCATTCATGATGGATATTTTGTTATTTTCCATTGTAGCAAGACATGGGCTTGTAAGTGGTTCTTGAACAAAGCTCATGATCAAAGCACCACATTATGCTTGTATATTCTGTCATAAACTTTGCTCATCTGCATTGTCCTCGCCGTATGTAGTGTTGGAGTGAAAGAGTAGAATCTTTGTGGTTAGATACCATTCTTAACAATGGAACAAGATTTAGGATTGGGGAATTCTATAGGCCACCAGACCAGAATGAAAACACTGACAGGTTGATGTTGGAAGAGATAAGTAGGAGAGTGCATGGTATTGTGGGGGAACTTCAACATAGCAGGGATGGGAGACAAAACTAGAGGTTTAAGCAAGTCAAGAAAAAGTTTCATAGCTTGTTTTGAGGAAAATTTATTTTTTTTCACATGACACATGAACCTACAAGGGGAAATGAAATGTTGGATCTGGTGCCTATAAATGAGGAAAATTGTGTACGGAATGTAAGCAAAGGAGAGACCTTCGGTAATAGTGAGCACAACATTATATGCTTTTTCTTATATGTTGGAAGTGTAGGAGTCAATAAAGCATTGATTTCAAATCTTGCTAAGTGGAATTACAATTGGTTGGTTATTAGGGTTTTAGGGCGCATCAACTGCATTGGTTATACAGCGCCCAAGGGGAATTACAATGAGTTCAGGAACTACCTTAATGAAATTCACTGGGAGGGGTTATGAAATGTGGAGAATGGTAAAAGACAAACTGTTCCAAGGTCATGATAGGTTCATTCCAAGTAGGCATATTGGATTAAACAAGATTAATGACCCTTCATGGCTGACCAATGATGTAAAACATTTACTGGAGTAAAAAGCAGACAGTTAAGAAACTAAGATTTTAACTCTGAGGAACATCTAGAATCATATAGAATAGCTAGAAATAAAGTTAGGTGTGTTAGGGCACCTAAAAGGCTGGCTGGAATCAAATTAGCTTGTGAATGTTCAGCAGGCAATGTTAAGAGGTTCTTTAGTTTCTACAAATTGAAGTAAAAAAAAGTGTAATGTTGGACCACTGGAGATAGATGGTAAAACAGTGATTGATGATTGTGATATAGTAGAGTCCCTAAGTAAGCAATTCTCATCAGTCTTTACTAAGGAGAACACTGGTACATTGGAAACAACTGATAGGTTGGTAGGTTGGTAGGTGATATGTTAGGTGGGTGATATGGTGTATGTGGTAGGTGATATGGTATGGTAGGTGGTAGGTTGGAGGATCTTACAATAACATCAGAAGCTGTAGAAAAACAGTTGCACAATATAAAACCTCATGAAGCTTCTGGGCCAGATAATATATATGCTAGGATCTTAGTAGAGTGTGCTAAAGCATTGGCAGTTCCCTAGTATCACTTTCAGGCATTCTATATAGTATTCTGAAGTACAGGATGATTGGCAAAATGCAAATGTAGTACATATTTTCAAAAAGGGAGGTATGAAGTGTGTGGGAAACTACATGCCAGTCAGTTTGACCTTAATGGTTTGCAAGGTACTAGACAAACTTGTCAAACAGAATATACACTCATTTAGATAGGAACAACCTTCTAAGGGATACCCAACATGGATTTTGATCTTGAAGATCTTGTTTAACTAACCTATCGCAGTGTATGGAGTATATAACTAAAGAAGTAGACAATCGAAGCAGGATGGATGTAGTGTACCTGGACTTTAGCAAAGCTTTTGATAAAATTACACATGGGCATTTAATTCAGCAACTAGAACAGCATGGGATTGATGGTAAGGTTTTAGGTTGGATTGAAGCATGGTTAAGGGGAAGGAAACAAAGGGTAGTGTTAAATGGATGTAAATCTGAATGGAAGGATGTTCTGAGTGGAGTGCCGCAGGGCTCTGTTCAAGGGCCACTTCTCTTTATCATCTTTGTGAATAGCATTGAGGTAGGGCTGAGGAATATGGTGTACAAATTTGCTGATGACATCACATTGGTAGGAGTGGCTAACAGTAGTGAGCAATCTAGTAATATTCAACTAGACTTGGAGGACCTAAAAAAAGTTGGCTGATCAATGGCAGATGTCTTTCAAGTATGAAAAATGTAAGGTCAAGTATCTTAAGTCTGGAGAGGTGAGACTTTACGATATACAATGAGAGGTAAGGGATTGGATGTTATTGAAGAGGAAAGAGATTTAGGTGTGTTAGTTTCAAATGATCTTTAAAGTAGAAAACAGTGTGTCTCAGCTAGGAACAGGGCAATCAGAATGCTGGGAATCATTTATAGGAGTGTGAGGTATAAGAACAAATAGCTGATGAAAATGCTGTACTTGCCTATGAGACCCCACTTATAATATTCTGTACAGGCATGGAGCCCCTACTTCTAAAAAGATATAGATATGCTAGAAAGAGTGCAGCACAAAGCCATTACTCATCAGTGGACCAGATAACTTAGAATATGGGGAAAGACTTATGGCATTATATATGTACTCACTCAAGTATAGGAGATTAGGGGGTGATATCATTGAAATGTATAAAATTAGTAAAGGGTTAGATCAGGTCAATCTGAATGATGCCCTTCTATTTAGACTATCACATAGGGGTCATCAATTCAGGTTAGACAAATAAAGGTGTAGGACAGTTAAGCGACGACAGGTCTTCAGTCAAAGGATTGTTGATCAGTGGAATAGCCTGCCTACTGTGTTGTGGGAGTCCCTCATTGAATGTATTTAAAAATAGGGTGGACAACTATTTTAGGTTCCAAAATCTTGTTTTTGAGTTCCTAAGTGGTGGTGGATGGGTGATATCTATGCTAAGTGGGTGTGCACTGTATGGGCCCCTTTAGACAGGAGTGGATGGAGTCTGAAAATTATTGGTAGGGCACTCAGGTCACATTTGTTACATGACATCAAGTGAATAGGGCTGGATAGGTAAGGTAGAAGGACATTGATGAGTGTGGGGGATGCTGGTTCCTGTGTTATTGTTGAAACCTGGACCCTTATGCTTTTGATCATGCTAATACATTAAGTATTATACTAGCTATATATGGCATATTATACTACTATTGTATTATACCATATAGTGTACCTAGCAGTGGATTCAGCACCTTCCTTTGGGATGTGATACTGATGAGATTGGCTATGGTAGCACAATGGGGCATGACTGGAGGAGTTTGGAATTGTTGAGGAGTGTGTTATGCAATATCAGGTGAATGGTTCTAGATAGACTGGGATATATAGTTTCCTTGGAACTTGAGATAATGGTTTGACTGGGGCATGAGCAGGTACTTTTATAGTATCTTTTCTAGATAGGCTTAACCCAGATGGGCCCCTGTGGCCCTTATTAAGCCTTAACACTATGAACTATACAACTAATTTCATGAAGATATTCCAGCTAGGGCATTTTCCAGTCTGCAAATAATTGCAAAAAAGTAACGAGGTGCACCTGGCTGGTGAATATGTCATACCAAGATACACCACCTGCACGAAATATGCCATACCAAGATACATCACCCTGACCAAATATGTCATACCAAGATACCCCACCCTGACCAAATATGTCATACCAAGATACATCACCCTGACCAAATATGTCATACCAAGATACACCACCCTGACCAAATATGTATGGAACATCAAATATCTTCAAGCAAACACAAAGCACCAAACCATAATACTTAGACTGGCATCTACAAACACCAACTGGCACGAAAAAGAACAATCACGGGATTCTTAATGCTGAGATATGAACTGCAACATGTCATCCAGAACAATATCCACTCCACTCACCTGGTTAGCTAATCTGGTGAGGTTCCTGAGCCTTAAAATTTGACATGATGGGACAATATAGGAATGAAAAGGAATCCAAGAACACAAGATACACCAGACATGTAAGGGAATAACCTAGGAATACATCTGAGCTTAAATCAACTGGAATTTCATCTTCAGGTACATGGTCAAAAATTATCATTTTTCATGAAGAGTTAAGTTCAGCATAGTTCAGTTCAGACAAAGCAGACAAGTAATTGCATATCAGCTCACATATACTACTTTGTGGTATATGTGATCACTCACTCACTCCTATAAATTGGAAAGGTTTGTCATGCATCCAGTCTTCCAACTTTCTCTTAAAGCTCTTCACACAGTCTTCATGCAGTGGACAGAAAAGCATGATTGATGAACGTCGGTGTTAACATGTGGTCAAACAACCCCATGGGAGTGATATGTAGCTACACATATCACTCCCATGGAGTTTGTAATTGTTGAGTGTGTTATGCAATAGCAAGTGAGTCTCTTATTAAGTCTAAATGCAACTTTATATAGGGTGTACCTAGCAGTGGATTCAGCACCTTCCTTTGGGATGTGATACTGATGAGATTATCTATGGTAGCACAATGGGTATGATGGGAGGAGTTTGTAATTGTTGAGTGTGTTATGCAATAGCAAGTGAGTATCTTATTAAGTCTAAATGCTTTACAACTTTATATAGGGTGTACCTAGCAGTGGATTCAGCACCTTCCTTCGGGATGTGATACTGATGAGATTGTCTATGGTAGCACAAAGTGAGTGTGTTATGCAATAGCAAGTGAATTGGTGCTAGATAGGCTGCAATATATAGCTTCCTAGGAACTTGAGATAAGGGATTGATTTGGGTGAGAGTATGTACATTTCTAGTACCTTTTCCAGATAGGCTTAACCCAGATGGGCCCCTGTGGCTCTTATTAAGCCTTAACACTTTATGACTTTATGACTACACCAAGTGAGGTGCAAGCGAGTACACTGTTTGGATCAATACAATGTTTCCAATTGAACATTTTCTGATGCCAAGTTGAATTTGTGTGCAGAAAAAATGGGCCCTGAGTAGAGTACAAATTTAGGCATTGAAGCCTATCAGTGTAAGATATACCACGAAGTGAATCTATCTGCTTTGTGGGGATTGAGGTGCTAACTCTGTCAGTATGTTGTTGGACTCTAAATCTCAAGATTGTGGGTTAGAATTCCACACCCAAGTCCTGAGCTACCAAGTCCACCTCAACATGAGAGGTTGGCGATGCTATGGTGGTATGGCAGTCAAATGCATCATAAAGGAACCCAGGTTCCTCTGTTTTGCAAGGTTTCCCTTAACCTACTCAAGAAACTGTGTGTCTTCCACATAGCCACTGTTCAACACTGTGCTCCAGTAAATTTTGCAGTCCTTTTTCTTGCTGGAAGGTGCTGTTTGCTAAGTACTGCAGCCCTATGACAAATGTTTCATAAAATCATCAAAATTTAATTGAACTACAAAATAATGTTTATCATGTGCAAAGGGAGAAGAACACTTCTCTGATTTGGATGTCACCCACATATTTCCCTTCATATCCAGGATTCTAAATATAAACCTAACCCTATTTTGAAGGCTTGATTCTTGGGAGATATTTATTCATGTACTTTTAGATGGCATTCAACATCAACTTTTTTGTTGCTGTGGTTTTATGTTATTTCATAACAGTTAAGTTAGGATTAAACAAAATATTTGTTTGTATTCACATGTTCTATATCTACTAGGCATAGTCAAAGTGTATATCTACAAGGCATTTGATACTCATGTTGGTATAATTTAGGTATGCAATGCTCAGTGTAAATTGCTGGTGGATTTGAGCTGGTTTTAGCCAGTTTTAACCCACCCCATCTCAGACTCTCTTTTTGTGCCCCCAAGGTTCCTCTGTGAAAGCAGAAAAACAGCTGTGTGCAGTACCACAACATTTTTACTACCTTTTCCCTGACCATTCCTGTATCTGAATTGAAAATTTCAACCTCAGTGATGCCACATCATTGGCCAAGCTCAGGCCAAAGAGGACCACCACCAAAAATGTTTGTGGATCAATAACTCATACATATGAAGAGATATTGAAATGAAACCTGCTAGATGAGGAGGGGTGTTGGTTTGTTATTTAGGCTTAGGGATGCATCAATTGTGTAGGTCACACAGCTCCAATGAGCAGGGGTGTTGGTTATTGGTTATTGGTTCTTACAACACGTTGACCGTTGAGTCATATAGCGTCGCCAATCTCTCACGCCAATTGGTCGCAGGCGAAGAGTAGCGACAGGTGAGATTCGAACCCACAATCATTTGATTGTGAGAAAAGCATCTTACCCCTAGACCACTCATCCCTTGAGCAGGGGTGTTGTTGTATACACCTTTGAGGGGGCAAGCACCCCTCAATGTTGATCTTGCCCCACAAAAAATCAACTTTTAACATGGGGGCCTATAAAGTATTCTCCAAATCCATTTGGGTCTGCCCATTGCCTTCATGTATTGCCCCCTCCCCCAAACAAACAAAAAACAAAAACAAATAATTTGCATGAATCAATGCTCATGAACGGGCATGGACAGTGTCTCAAAAACAAATATCTGATTTGTGTTTGAGACCAGGTCAGCAACCTGAGGTCACTGCAATTTTTTTGCCCATTTTTAGTTTGGATTGGATTGGATTGTGGCTTTATGACACACTCAGCAGCTGAGGCCATATGGCATCTCCTGCCTCTCACCCTGGCAGGAAGGGCGGGCATCACAAGGAATCAAACCCTCGTACCTTTGGCGTGCCAGACACTCAACTTAACCAATGAGCTACTGATGCCCCCATTTTGTGTTGGTTTTCCCATATTCGTAATATGCATGCTCTTCTAACATCATATTTAATACATGCAGAAGCATCAGGAGCAGGGTGGGAATTAAGGCACTTCTTAAGAGATTTTATCTCTGAAAACATTTTTGCACTCCGGGTTCATACTGGATAGGATGGGCTTCACATGTACTCCGACACAAATGTGGGAACAAAGATATCAATAAAAACAAACACAGAATGACACCAAAAAAAAGCTGGTTATTCCACTTACGGTCACCACTCAAACTAATCACTTTTTGTAGCAGTCAGCGGCCAGACCGCAGCTTCACACACTCCATCAATCTCAACCACCGGAATTGCCGACAACCACGCGCCATCAGCAACTTGCAAGATGATGTGCATGCACACTGAAAACACTGTTCTCCGGCTCTGGAGCCGCGTCTCGGAATACATGTGTTTCTGCCACCCTATAGTGGGAAACTTTGACAGTTTTAAGAGACGTCTCCAGAGTGCCAGAGGCCACCGATCAGAATTGGCTGCATTGGCATTTTCTGTTCTGAAATCTGTCTGTCAACCAATCAATGCAAGATATTTTTTATATGACGTCATAACCATAAGCAACTTTGAAGACATGGGTTAACAGTGTCATACTGTAAACACAAGACTTTGACTGATACTTTGCTTTGACCACATCCAACTGTGGTGTGTGCGGTAGCGGAGTTGCATTCATATTACATGGGAAATTGGCTGCATAGGTAGGTATGTGCTCTGAGCTGAGGGTGAAGTGTGAAGTATTTTTGTTTGTTTTTATATGGCTAGCCTTGTACTGAGACCAGCAGTGAAAGGAAAACACATTTTTCCTGTGAGTTACAAGAAACGAAACTGCTGATTATTACGAGTCACTGCCGGGCGGTGCCATCCATTGTTCACTTCTTTGTTCGTATGTTTTGCCATTTTATTTGACCAAAAATGAGAATGATATTACTTATGCATATTATATAGGTACTGATTTAGGTTTTTCTGGTCGGTTACTGGTAAACAGATTCCATGCATAAAAAATAATGTCCATGAAAATGTACTCCGGAAGAAATCGGTATGCACTCCGACTCCCAGCCCAAAAAGTAAGTTTCCCACTCTGATCAGGAGGTTCCTTATCCAATTTGTTTCACCTCCATCAAGTGGCCTGAGGTTATGTCCCAATAAAGTGCACAATGTTGGCTAAGCCTATTTAGACACTGCTATTTGTATGGTTTATTTTTAGTTTTCATCCCTAATCCATGTGAAAATTGCATTGCATGATATGAACCACCCAAATAAGTTGGTATATTTATTAAATAAAATGTATTTTGTGCAAAAACCAACGTTTTGGTATTAGTCATAAAGTCATGGGGTTCAGACTTAATTAGAGCCACAAGGGCCCATCCAGGTTAAGTCTGTAAGGGAAGATACCATAACCTTGACAAAGACACTGATCACCCAAACCAACACTGCACCCCTAATTCCAAAAAATCCATCCACCAACATCCCACACACTCATCAATGTCTATCTACCTTACCTATCCAGTCCTATTCACTTGATCCCATGCAACACATGTGGCTTGAGTTCTGGAGGAGTTTAGGGGCGCATAAACTGTATTGGTCATGCAGCCAGCTTGAGTGCCCTACCAATAATTGTCAGACTCCATCCATGCCTGGGTAATCTTTACCTTTCGGCCGACACATACTGCCAAGGTTAGTGATTTGTAAAGATGTGTACAGTCAGTCAGTGAGTCAGTCATTTATTAAGGCACTGCCACATTGTGGAACTTACGAAATACCTAGTCAATTGATCACATTCCTGCCATCACGTTAGATAAAATTGTAAAAGATAAAGGATAAATCACATTACAATTTACGGACGGTGCAGCTTCGTAAAAATACCGACTAGAAATTGATTAAGTTGCTACAGGGGGAACAGTGACGTCACAGGAGTCAGGGAAGTGACGTCACTGGAGACGGGTGTCGGTAAAGATTACGGTAATCTTTACCTTTCAGCCGACACATACTGCCAAGGTTAGTGATTTGTAAAGGTGTTGCATACATTGTCGCATATATTTCATGACGTCATGCCCAAAAATTTTGCTTTGGAGGATTCTGGTTTTCCAGTTAGGTTAGGTTAGATTATATTATGCTATGATACATTTGTATATTATGCTACATTACCTTAGTCTAGGTTAGGTGGTAATCTTTACCGACACACGACTCCTGTGACTCACTTCCTGACACCTGTGACGTCACTGTTCCCAACTGTACACCTCTTTACAAATCACTAACCTTGGCAGTATGTGTCGGCCGAAAGGTAAAGATTACCAAGATTACCACCTAACCTAGACTAAGATAATGTAGCATAATATACAAAATGTATCATAGCATAATATAATCTAACCTAACCTAACTGGAAAACCAGAATCCTAAGCACTTGTGACGTCTTTCCCTGACTCCTGTGATGTCACTGTTCCCCACTGTATACCTCTTTACAAATCACTAACCTTGGCAGTATGTGTTGGCCAAAAGGTAAAGATTACCCATGCCTGCTCAAAAAAAAGATTTTGGGTATATATTAAGACCTAGGTAAAATGTGATTCTTATGATTTTTTTTTAAATACAGGGTATTTTAATGTAAAAATGATGATGCGACCACTCATTTTCTCCGCAAATGATTACTTTTCAGTTGGCAAACAAATACACGATCATAACCTTCACTCTGCAAATATAGCACATTGCGTATAATTATCCGGACCTGGTGCCATTTTTACGTTAAAATACCATGTATTGAAGAAAAAAATTCCTAAAAATCACATTTCACCTGGGTCTTAATATTTACCGATTTTTGGACATATTCATCAAGGGCTTTCTGATGACACCCCACTTGTGTTTGTGCAACACTTATTTTGGATGCTAGATGTCAGATTTAGAAGTTGGTCTTTTATGACTCCCACCAAGAAGGGGTGAGAGGATCTGACTGGAGAGACAACACAAGTTAATGACCCAATTAATTGGCCAAATGACTCAATGGGCCTTACCAGCAGGCACATTTTCATGGCAGGAGGGGTGCCACCTTGGGGGGGCGCCACTAGTGCCCAGCTGGTCACTATTCTTTCATAGACATATACTAAGATGCACCTGGATGCATACTATGATGTGCCTGAAGAGAGTATTAGGACCACTTCGACATACACGCCATGCAATAAGCAGCTTTCATTCAAACCTCTTGATACGATCCACAGGATTGCTTACCTGCTGGGTAGGCTGTTACCGTTGTGCGCCATACCTGCCACCATTAAGAAAACGGATAAGAAATAGCTGCAAGTTCAATTTTTATATCTTAAACTGAAAGTAATAACATGCTATGTTATGCCACAACAGCACATTGACTTACATCCCTCATGAAGCACCACAACAAACATAACCAAAAGCGAAAGGATCCCAGCACACACCACCTCCCATTCCCCCAGGGCCTATCTAGCCAGGTTGGACAATAACGCCAGCTGACTAGCCTCCGGAGCAGCCCGAAGCGTAAACAACAATGACCTTGAAAAACTCCCATTGCCTTAGCACAGGGTGCGTTGGGTGCAGTGCTACAAAAATTAATAAAGCTAAAACCAAAGGTGTTAGAGACTGGGAACTATCTGATTATTGTTCAAATATGTTTTCTTGATATTGTTGTGAAAGAAATACATGCAATTAGGTCTTATTCTACTTGAATCAGGCCGTAAAACACACAATTTATTTTCAGGCCATCGTACATTCATACACACGGTATCAAACACTTACCGTAGAACCGATTTGTGGAGGAATTTAAATCTATATTTATGATGTGACGGCTATACGCATGCGCGAATAGTGAATATATCAATAATATTTTTAATGCTGGGATTTTCCGTGTAGGTGGCGGGAGGGTGCCAGCAGGACGGGGCGCTGGGACTGCTGTCAATGGGGGCTATATCGAGGGGCCCATATTGACACATTGACACGTAGCCAAGAGACACGTGACCCTGTCATGAATTGCTTACTTATTTAATGGTGCAGAATGAGAGTCCTCCTTTGCCTGCACAAAACTAAGTACATGGTGTTATATTGTACCTTCATAGAACGGAACACGACACCGCATGAGCTATCAAAATGAGTGGCATATAATAGCTATTATATAGCTGAGCCACATATATCGCACATGTAGGTATTGCAAACACTATCCACATGTTCAGACAGTCCAAAGGCAATGCATCTACACACACACACAAGTAATATATTTGATGGTACGCTTTGGCGTAAAAATAATATATTCCGAATTATTGCTGGGGTCACTTTATGGACCAGTCGTATGACAATCAGAACTGGTGTGAATCATGACCCCACCACCCAATCAGGGAACTTCGGCTAGCACATCTGGCCAGATCAAAAGAAACAAGACCAAAACAACCAAAGAGCATGGCAGACAATAAACACAAATAGAGCATGCCTGATGGATGCACACATATTATATATATATATATATATATATATATATATATATATATATATATATATATATATATATATATATATATATATACGTACACATACACATACACATAAACATCGCACTCAGGAAGACCGTGTGGTCCGCAAAATATGCCACTACACGCATGCAGCAGAGCGTGCAGATGCGCGGCGCTTCACAAAACTCCGTTGGGTTTCTGGCGCCTTGTCAGGGACAGTCACAGAGGGCATGTCAGCCTTCTGTGCGCGCTTTTCCGCTGTTCTCCGCGCCGCGTCAGTTAGTGCAACCGCATGGTCTGCGCGCCGCACAGCTGCGACGTGGCGCATCCGAATGATGGTGCGCAGCCGGCTGTAAAGCGCCAGGGGCTCAGTAGCAACACATGGCCACCTCTCCTGCAGTAACTGAGCCAGGCCCTTGGTAACCCCAGGAGCCCGACTAAGATTATCCATCGCCTGTTCAGGGGTCCGGCGCACCACTCCCTTGCCAGCATGCAGGGCGCAAAACAAGACCTCAAACTGGTCGAAGCACTCCATCCACTGAGCAGACGGAATGTGCAGTCCACCACGACTCAGCAGTCTGATCCACTCGCCTGCTACCGGCACCTCCTCTGCACTGTCTCTTGTTGGTGCAGACAGAGCCCGGGAATCAGGGTTCCTCTTCGCGCACTTGGCGCCGATGTAGCCGGCGACATAGGCCATGCCATATCGAGCAGCCTGCAGCTCGCCCTCAGATAGCTCCGTCGGGTCGACGATGTTCGGTCCACCGTCCAGTTCTCCGACCAGCTCTGTCCTGTCCAAGACCGAGCCACAGCTGCTGCTGAAACACCGCAGGTCATCTTCTGCGCTGCCGATCGACGCCTCCCGGCTAGTACCACTGGGCCGGTCGAGAGCCGAGCTCAAGAAATCGGCTGACGGCCCGGCCTCGGGTCGCACCGGCGCCTGGCTTGACACGGCCGGGGCGGCGCCGATCAGCAGCAGACGGGCACGATGCAGCAGTTCTACTGGTGATGGGCTGGTGTTCATGCCGAACCGTCGGCGCAGTGTGGAGAAGAAACTCTCCAGAGCGTCCTGGTTCAGCCGAGATGTCAGCAAGAAGCTGAATCCCTCCACCTGAAGTCAACCAAATATGTACAGAGACGAGAGACGAGAGAGGAGAGAGGAGAGAGGAGAGAGAGAGAGAGAGAGAGATAGAGATAGAGATAGAGATAGAGATAGAGATAGAGATAGAGATAGAGATAGAGATAGAGATAGAGAGAGAGAGAGAGAGAGAGAGATAGAGATAGAGATACAGATAAATAGATAGAGAGGGGAGAGTGACAGTGAGATACAGATAAATAGATAGAGAGGGGAGAGTGACAGTGAGAGACAGACAGACAGACACACAGACAGACTGAGTGAAAGAGAGACAGTGAGCAAGTGAGTGAGACAGTGACAGATATGTGAGAGTGTTGGGGTGCAATAGAGCTGTGTGAACAATAGACTGGCATACATGGAATTGATCAAGAGTTAAATTAGACAAATGAGTCATAATTACTGAACA
Organism: Ashinkailepas kermadecensis; assembly: GCA_034440615.1. Lineage (NCBI taxonomy): Eukaryota > Metazoa > Arthropoda > Thecostraca > Neolepadidae > Ashinkailepas > Ashinkailepas kermadecensis. The sequence goes on from JAOTOM010004727.1 coordinate 44,377, forward strand.
TAAAGACAAACCAATTTTAGCTTTACCTTGAAACGTTTGTTTCGTGCCACTATTAAACACTATGATCGTTATGCTATTTTAAACATCAAATGAACTGACATTTGTCTGATAAAACAGCCGAATGTACTTAGTACTTCAAAATGACATGGCTGAATACAGCATAGGCATCACCTGCTGCATGTCGTCGTATAGTCCGATGGCTGATCGGATCGACATCAGAAACCCCCGCTGGAAAGGCGGCAGGTCGATGCGCTTGCCGAATTGGTGATGGGGTTGCCTGTTTCCTCCTGAGAATAACAGGACATCATCTTATCATTATTTATACTTTATGCTGCATGGGTATACAACAGAACTGGGATCTCTGCCAAAGCAAGGGCGATGGTACAAGTCCTTATTTTCAATACATATTTTCAGATTGAGTATGGAAAATGCAAATCAACATCAGCAGGGTACCAAACCAGACCCACCTGGGATCTCCAGTCATGGCATACACCCAGACTGCAAAGTATGGTGCTTTTGACAAGATCTTGTGGGTCTGGGATGGGCAGTCAGTAGTACAGCTGGTGCAGAAATTGGTACAGGGACTGTACCTGGTGTGGGCAGGTGGATAACCCACTCAAATTTTACACATAAGTTGCCAATACCACAATTGAAAGATTGTGAGCTCAAGTCCCACCTGTCCCTACTCTTCGCCAGCAACCAATCAGTGTGAGAGGTTGGTAATAATACATGACTCAATGGTTGACATGTCATAAAAACAATAAAGACGACATAAAGGTGCATGGTAGGAAGATGGGAAATTAGGTGGATGAAGTGAGATTGATATAGATGAGCCACCTATATCTAGTGGTCATGCATATGTTACATGCTCGCTAGATCCACATGTGTGTTACACAAAATGAAGTCAATAGGGCTAGATATGCTGGGGTAGATTGGATAGATATTGCTTAGTACCTACATTGACATAGAATGTATAGGTATGTAGGATGGGTAATCTTCAATCTAAATATTACCCCTCACACTTTACTTATCAACAATGCATCAGAGTCACCAACAGCTGACTGCCAGTCAGTTGTTAGTGATGTCACTCAAATGACACACACCTCGAGCTGAGTGCACTGAATGACCCCAGGGCGTGACCAGGAATATTTCTTAGGGATCGATGTGGTGCTCATTTATGGGCATCAACAACAAATTTGTCCATGAAGCAGTTATGGTTTATATTCAGGGCTTCACAGGACATTTTCCTTCAATAGGTGGTGGTTGAGATGGCACTTTAGTTATGGCACAAGTAATTTTTTCCCAGGGGAGGGTGTGCAGATGCTATGTCACGATGGTGAAAACCTAACCTTACCTAACCTAACCCTTATAAATATTCCTGGTGACACCCTTGGGTCATTCAGTGCACCCAGCTGGGGGGGGAGGGGGTTCAGTATGCTTGAGTGACATCACCAACAGCTGACTGGCAGTCAGCTGACAATGACTTGGATACATTGCTGAGATAAATGAAGTGTGAGGGAAATACTTGAAGAATACCTGTGGGATGTTGGTGGGTAGCTTCCTTATAATTATAGAAATAGCATTGATCAGGGCGTTGAGCATCTTTTCATCTCGACTATATTTCCTTTATAGGCTTAGCCAAAATGGGCCCCTGTGCTTCTGCGTAAGTCTTCACACTATATTGCTTAATGGTCCTGTAAGGATGCAACCTATTGAGATGAAACAAATAACACAATGACTTTAATGTATGTGGAAGAAGAGGGGGTGGGGGGTTCCAAACACTTAAGACATCATGCAACAAATAGCTCTACTGCTGCTCCTGTATAGATGAACCAGTAATACTGTTTATTGAACAAAAAATGAACAAGCTATCCATATTCAAACAGTTCCTTTCAATGAAAATCCTCTAACCACTTGCAAAGAGCAACTTTAAAATATATAATTATTTTGTAGTGGTGTGCTGTATTCTGAACACATTTTTTTGTGCGGGATTGCCTCACTGTAGCTGTTGTGATACAAGCTTTTTAGTAGCCACTAAACATATAGGTGTAATTCCCAAGAAAATATTGAGTCACTTCCTTATGGTTTCCTTAACACGCGCCCTGGAGGGCCTCTGAGAATTACGCGCACTGGAGGGGGGGCGGATTCCGCCCCCCCACCTAAGATCTCGGTTCCTAGTAAAGTTGGAGGAACGAAATTGGCAGGGTGGATGGGCACGGTAGTGAACTCTATTGTGTGCAATTTTCGTGAACTTAGGTCAATATCTTCAAGGTCAAATGAGGTCAGATTGGCAAAATTTTCCGGTTTTGCGTGGCTTGGCTTGTCATCGTTATGGACATTACTAATGATGCAATGCCGATGCTAGACCCAACATTTGACCTCAGGTCACCTATATAGCACCACTTTATCAGGTCAGTTACCTGTTCCAGTTACCGGAACCGGCCGCCCGCCCGACTGCTCCGTCGGGCAGCTCGGAGCAATCGGCTTCGTGAAGAAGGGAGTGAAGTACATGAATAAAGTATGGAAACGCAATGACAAACAGTACAAATGACAACCAGCAGTGCATTTATGCCAACATTCCAGTTGATCAAGTTTGGTTCCATTAACCTGTCATGAACTTGACCTGACTTGACCTTGGTGGCCTAACATGACTTTGAAACTATACAGCATATCAATATGCATCAAACAAGTCGCTAGTGTTGCCTAGAACACTTCCCTTTTGTCAGTATACTGGAAGCGCATCAGCGCCGATTTTTGTGGTCTGGCGCTATAACATTTTTTGACTTTAGCGGCCCCTAACTTGAAACATTTTCAGCCGATTTCCATTTGTCTTGCTTTAAACGACGCGCCGTTCATTTCTAAGTAGGTACACCGAAAATCGCGTATATCGACGGGTAAAATGTGCAGTTATTTGCGAAAAACCGGAGGGGTGGGCGGATTTCGCCCCCTCCAGTGCGCGTGTTAAGCCAACTGCTCTTGGAAGACTAAAATGGTGTCTGTGAACTTCGCTAACTCCGTACACAAAAATTGGTAAAACTATGCAATCAGGCTCATAATTTGGTAGAAACAGGTCCATCATTTATGAATACTACCATCTTTTTGTTATCTATGCACTGAACATGATGTGGGAGACGTCCAAAGGTAGGTGTTCAGTAAACAGAACATGGTCAGATACTTCCCTTATATCAGTTACATTTAGTGTAACATACCTACTCCGTGACATTGTAAACATATTTTTGAAGACAAAATCCAGGTTTTGTACAGATTCCTTCCAAATCTTCTAAAGGTACAAAAATATAGAATTTTGTGGAAATATCTTTACAATTTCAAGAACATCACAATAAATGTAATTATGATAAATCATGCTCTCTGCAGCGACACTGAAACACATAAAAGTTTTAGCTTAAACTAACATTAATAAGACAGGTGACGTCTAGGTGCAGAACTACTTGATGAAAAACAAACAGGTAAGGACCTACCTATTCATGGTAAATGACTTAAAAGCAGCTTACCTCACAGCTAGCTTCCATGTATTGGCGATCCTGGGATTTTTGGAAACCTGAAAAAAACTACAGGATGCCGTGCCAGACTGGTGGCTGCATTCCGGCACGAAACAAAACCCCATTTCAGGGAGGAGAAAATCGCCGTGCACAATATATAGGCACCTGGGTACTACGCAGCGTCCCGATAACAACCCTTCCACAATACAACCTATCTGGAAGAGCCGTGAACCAACCCAACTTAACGTACACGACTCACAGATACACTAAGCGTTCGACATAAGCTACCCTTGCTATCTTCACAAGAATGCTGCACTCTAATTGGTCAATTTGGCACTCGTAGATGTAAACAAATTTATATCAATCATAATCACCTAGAAGCGTCACATATGTAGCCAAATTCCACGCCAGCAGCTGATTGCTATTGTCCAGGGCTGCCATTCCCCATCAAAACAACACGAAATGCACAAGTCTCACATTCTTCGCAATGATCTTAGCGTGATCGAGCTCTGCAGTTGAGTTTGTCAGCAAACGTCACAGGGGCTACAGAAAATGAAAACCACCATGCTTTCTCCTCCGAAATACAGCAAATGAAGATTACGTTTTGCAACTATGATAGACCTCGGTGAACTTTCGATTCTGGTTCGTGCCAGCCGTGAGCTAGCTCCCGATTATTGGTCTTGCTAGCTCCAACGTATTATTTGTTCAACGACTTTTCTTTGCTTGTTCAGATGAGCGTTTGCAGCACGGAGAATGCTTTCGGCGAGGACGGAAAACTTCAGTCCGGTCAACACATCCTCGAGAGAGTTTAGTAGGTATACACCATGGCTGGAGATTTCGCGTGGGTGGGAAGGTGTCCGGGGCCCCTGGTGGTGTGGGCCCTAGCATAGTTACCAGCTTATTGTAGCCTAAGAATGCGTTCCCTTGATTTATCCGGGCCAAAGCATATCACAATCATATATATGCAAACTGAAACCGGAAAATAGCTCACATCGTGCCATTCTCGAGCTCCATGACTTCAATGGCTCCAGGCATTATGCCACCTGCTGTATGAACCTATGCGCTACAAGTGCCGCTAATGTTATTGACGTCACACAGATCCTGTAGATTTCGTTTGAAAGAAATGTCCGCAGAATCCAGATAATTTTCCAAATATTGCAAGCTTCGAATGGCGATTTGGCGGATCTGATCCACCCTCGTCGGGCCGCTGTCGGCTGAGGAGTGGAATGTCCGCCCGTGTCGACATGCAGCCGACGTGGGGTCGATGTCGGAAATATGTCGGTGTGCTGTCGGTACGCTTGTGGCCCGTTGTCGGCTGGGGAGTGAAATGTCTGACAACGGCCCGACGTCGGCTAACCGCTATATTGATATACCGAACTGAACCTGACATATGTTTGTATTCCAGGCCATTTTACCGGTGTTGGGCCGAGAGCGACCCGATGTCGGCATAACGCTATGTCGAGCTCGCCCCGACACATGCCGACATGTGCATGCTTACTGGGGGTAGTCAGGATTTTCCTAAGGGGGGTCCGACTCACACACACGTGATTAAACTTAGGGTTTGCGTGGTGAAATTCTCTAAATTTCTCGTTTGATCTAGTTTATGTTTGGGTGCTAAGTGAAGGGGGCTAGGACCCCGCCCCTGCTTGGCTGCGCCGCTGCAGATGAATATTCTAGAAATGGCAGGGTACGCAAGGGTCAGGTGTATGTTGGATTCCTCTCTCAGCCTGTGGAATACGACGTCATTCGAGTCGCCATTTGAAGTTAATAAATAGCCTCTTAATCTTGACGATATTGTCAAAAGTGGCTGCGGTGGGTGGCTCTGTGTAAAAATTGTAGTTGCCAGGTGAATATTCTTGAGATGGCAGGGCACGCAAGGATAAGGTGCATGTTGTCCTCTTTTCTCATCCTGTTTTGATGACGTATGTGAGTCGCTTTTTTAATTTAATAACGTGATAATATCGATGATATTTGCTGAAGGCGGCGCAACCTACGTGCAGCGGGTGGCTCTCTATATAATAGTTGTGGTTGTCAGGTGAGTATTCCAGAAATGGTACGCAAGGGTAAGGCATAAGTTGGTCAATTGAACGCATGCGAGTACCCTGTGATCTGCTCTTTCTGATCCATTTTCGCCTCTAGCGGGCAAGTGATCAGGTGTGGCAAACGTACGCGTTGAGCAGATTTCTGTTCCCTTCTCGGGAATGCTACTGCCTAAGTTCGGCCAAATTCGGAGGGCACGCGAATACGTAAATATTTGAATGCGAATATCAAAACTTTCACATCAGGAACATGGGTCCCAGCCTGTCTTTCAGGCCCGGCCCCGGTGTGCTTGGCGACCTTCGCTGCGTTTTGAGATTCTCCGGTGTTTTTTTTTAGGGCTCCCGGCGTATATATTTGGAGCCCCAGCACATATTTTAACACAGGTCACTGACCCGATCTCACACAAAAATCCGAAATATACGTCTTGAAGGCACTGCCTAATTGTACTCACGCGACAAGGTTCATTACAATATCTGTTCAACCGTTGCATATAAATCGTTGATATCTAGATAACACCATCTTTAGTATAGATATTCCTGTTAGGTGTCTCCAAAAATAAACGAAAAACGTACACTTAAAGTACTCTATTCGCTAAAAATTGAGTTTCAAGTACTTGACGATATGTTAAGCAACATAGTTTCCATATATAATTTCCACATCCTACTGCGCCCGTGTCGACATCTCATGCCAAACGAAAAACCACTATTTTAACACTGCTGACTATCGACGCGTTCACTGATGGCTTGTAAACAACCCCTTGTTTCCTACGTTTAAATTATGGGATCAGGCAGATCCATTGAAAGTTATGAAGTCATCGTAGTGAAACCCGGCGATGCCTGCAATGATCTTTCGAGGAGTTTGTCTGCAAAAAAAAATGGTAAGCATTGATGAGCTTGATAAAATGTGGTGAACGTGTCCACACCATCTCCGTGGTGGCAACGGGCAGGCGAGGGAACTGGTGAGAAACGAAGAATTTCGCTAAGATTGTTCGAGATCAAATTGCAAAAAATCGACCTCAGAACACTACGGCCAAATAAGTATGAACAATCACACATTGTCTCCATACAGTGGATATATAATTGAAGAAAGCTACACCAAACCACATTTTCTCCTCTGACTGTCATTTTGGGAAGTCTTCTCTACTCGTAAACCCACTACTACCATGATCTGACCGACATTCCGTTATCACGAAGAGTAGGCTTCACTAACATTGGGATGGGACTCAGGCTACTCCGAAGAGAGCTCCCCCCTTGTTAGCGACCGAAAAATGAGAGGGGCATGTATGTATGTGTGTATGTAATATGTATGCACGTATGTATCTACGTATGCATGCGTGTATGTATGTATGCAGGTAGGTATGGATGTATGTATTCAATAACTATCCATGCAGATATGCCTTTTCAGGATATTACGTCCTTCCACAATGGTCATACATGCAGCAACTTGCAATGCTAAATACAGATGAACAAAAGTAGTTATGGGCCCCAATGGTCAAGGCAAACACAATACACAGCTATCTAATACCATTCATTATGTAGGTTTTTGAGGTGTCATGGCTATTAAGCCCGACTTGAAAACGCCAATCAAGGTGCAGGATGCCACTGCCGTCGGCAGACTGTTCCAGGTGCAGACTTTTAACGTTTGACTTCCTCAAGGTCTTTAGACCTTCAGGTAAAAACACGCGACACCGATCTTAAAGCCCGGGAATGAAATGACTGTCTGGTGAGCCTCGTACTTGAACCAGCTGGGTTTGCGGACCGATTTCAAAATTATTGAAACGTCTGCTTTTTTTCAGTCATCAGAAAGGCAGTTTGTAAACAACTCACCGACAATGCAAGGTCGATTTGTCGCAAACTTCTCCAACCTGCACTACCCACAATCGACTGACTACTCCTGTCCCTTCATCAGACACTTCATGCTCAGCCACAACCCACGGCCAGTGTGTTCGTCTGGATAGGTCGCATCGTACCCGGAAGACTGTGCCAAAACGGCATCGTATGCCGGCGACTGTCTAAATACAGCAAACAGAATATTTGCCGTCAACTGTGCATGCAAACATAACGCGAAAAGTGTTTCGGTTCACTTGCTAACGTTTGTCGGACATCTGCTGCGCGGCACCGCCCTCTGGCGGCGGGCCAACACAACGCGTCCAAGTCTGGCGACTCGCTGGTCGGCCGGCGGCCTGGCGACTGGACCGCAGCCGGCCCTCGGACGTCGGACCGCCGCTGCACTTCAGACCAAATCAGCCCTATCGCCTCGTCCCGGCCCCGGCCGTCATCCGCGCACGAGATTGGTGTCGTCGACCTGCCGTCCGGCCATGGCCGCTCAGCGCCAGCCGCGCACCCCCCACACACGTGCTCATTGGTCATAGCATTTGTTATTCATCACTGACGAAGGCACGGGCGGCGGTCGCCGTGCCCCTTTGTACAGTATTTACACAAGCAATGATATATGTATATATGAATATACGCTCTCTGGGTACAAACACACGCTGGCGGGCGCACATGTCCTGCCGTAAAACGCGCGGCGCCGACGCTCTCAATACTGGGTGGAATGCGGCGGTGCCGGCCGGCGACTGCCGACGCGCGGAATGTGTGTGTGTCTGTGTGTGTGTGTTGTGTCGTCGCCGCGAGGTATCGATGTGTCACACAGAGCAGACAGGGTCGGCGGCGGCGGCGGCGCGACCACGACCCACGTAAAATACGCTCCGAACTGTCAACAAGCTAACGCGCGCGTCCCATCACAACGGCGGCCGCCCGGAACTGACGTCACCGGCGGCCCTGGGCTCGGGTGACGTCATCGGTGGCCCTGGGCCCGGGTGACGTCACCGGCGGCCTGACTGGTGCAGGCCGGCCGGCTCACGGCAGGTATTCGACGTAGTTTTCAGGTACGAGGCCCGGGTGTCCGTTGAGCGTGCCCTCGAGCCAGCCGGGCTCCCGGGACGGTCGCACTGCGAGTCGAGAAGGGGAGCGTCACCATCCACTGCTCACACTTGGTCTACTGCTCCACTGCTCAGCATATGGTCCAGAGCGGTTAAGTTGAAGATGCACTGGCGAAGAGCGCTGACCGGCGCCACCACTCACCGTCCGGCCGCTGACCGGCGCCACCACTCACCGTCGGCGCTGAGCCACCACTCACCGCTGACCGGCGCCACCACTCACCGTCCAACCGCTGACCGGCGCCACCACTCACCGTCCGGCCGCTGACCGGCGCCACCACTCACCGTCCAACCGCTGACCGGCGCCACCACTCACCGTCCAACCGCTGACCGGCGCCACCACTCACCGTCCAACCGCTGACCGGCGCCACCACTCACCGTCCAACCGCTGGCCGGCGCCACCACTCACCGTCCAACCGCTGACCGGCGCCACCACTCACCGTCCGGCCGCTGACCGGCGCCACCACTCACCGTCCGGCCGCTACGCCACCATACCGCTGACCGGCGCCACCACTCACCGTCCGGCCGCTGACCGGCGCCACCACTCACCGTCCAACCGCTGACCGGCGCCACCACTCACCGTCCGGCCGCTGACCGGCGCCACCACTCACCGTCCGGCCGCTGACCGGCGCCACCACCTCACCCTCCCAACCGCTGACCGGCGCCACCACTCACCGTCCGAACCGCTGACCGGCGCCACCACTCACCGTCCGGCCGCTGACCGGCGCCACCACTCACCGTCCGGCCGCTGACCGGCGCCACCACTCACCGTCCAACCGCTGACCGGCGCCACCACTCACCGTCCAACCGCTGACCGGCGCCACCACTCACCGTCCGGCCGCTGACCGGCGCCACCACTCACCGTCCGGCCGCTGACCGGCGCCACCACTCACCGTCCGGCCGCTGACCGGCGCCACCACTCACCGTCCGGCCGCTGACCGGCGCCACCACTCACCGTCCGGCCGCTGACCGGCGCCACCACTCACCGTTGGTAATTATCTGATTCGGCTCGAACGACAGCTCCGACTCGTTCTCGCCCACGCAGGCGTACAGCGTCCGCACCCGTCTGCAACCAGCGCCGGCGTCGGGTCAGCGGAGCGCCGCCGGCCATCCGGCCACAGGCGACGCGGGACTGCCACGTAGCGGCCATCGCGCATCACGGCTACACATGGAGAGATGCTGCCGTGCAGTGGCGGGCGAGGAGGCGCATGACGCACACACGCACACACGATCGTCAGCCGGAAATATACGCGTCACGCTTGCAAGAGCAGACGATTCAGCTAGGAGGAAAACGCCAACAATCTATGGGCAAACATCTGGGCAACCTCCAACGCGTGCAATGAGCTTCGGCATTGTTGAAAAAGCATCTCGACTTCTGGCTTGAGCAGTACTCGCACAAACGAACATGATCATCTGGCCAGCTGTGCACGAAGCCCATGCCGTCGGTCGGTTGGTTGGTTGGTTACTTCAGTTTTGGGGTGCACTGACCATGTTGGATCACTTAGCGCTGAAAAAACTTAAGCATCTCTCACAAAAGTCAACCGTGCTGTGTTGGCGTGACACCGGACAACAGGCGGCGTTTGTCGCGGCAATGTCGGCACCCGCTCAAGTGTTGGTGGCAAACGATACGGCTGGCCGGCCACGTGCGTGCACAACACACCAGCACCGACGGCGGGCAGGCAGCCTTCTGCCGACCTCAGGAGGTGAACCTCGACCAGCCACAGCAGGGGGAGGGGACGGACCTCCACCAGCCACGGCACGGAGGAGGGGACGGACCCCACCAGCCACGGCAAGGAGGGGGACGGACCCCCACCAGCCACGGCACGGAGGGGACGGACCCCACCAGCCACGGCACGGAGGAGGGGACGGACCTCCACCAGCCACGGCACGGAGGGGACGGACCTCCACCAGCCACGGCACGGAGGGGACGGACCCCACCAGCCACGGCACGGAGGGGACGGACCCCACCAGCCACGGCACGGAGGGGACGGACTCCACCACCACGCACGGAGGGACGGACCTCACCAAGCCACGGCACGGAGGGGACGGACCCCACCAGCCACGGCACGGAGGGGACGGACCCCACCAGCCACGGCACGGAGGAGGGGACGGACCTCCACCAGCCACGGCACGGAGGGGACGGACCTCCACCAGCCACGGCACGGAGGAGGGGACGGACCCAACCAGCCACGGCAAGGAGGGGACGGACCCCACCAGCCACGGCACGGAGGAGGGGACGGACCCCACCAGCCACGGCACGGAGGAGGGGACGGACCCCACCAGCCACGGCACGACGACGGCGCTCACGCCGCGGACGCCAGGCGAATCTCTGCCGACCGACAGAGGCGAATCTCTGCCGGCGGCGGTTGGGTAACGCACATGACCAGACCAGGCGCAAATCGGCGGCCACGCCGAGCTGGACGTGCGGCGGAAGTGCGACTACGGCGGCAGAGCAGCGCGGTTTCATCGCGTGCCCTAGTTGGATGGGCTACGGGACCGTCGATGGCAACACAGCGTCCGATACGCGACAGGCGCGCGGTAGTGCATCATGGCCGTAAGCTGGCCACTGTGCGATGCATTGACGCGCGACCTCGCGCCTCCCCAGCCATCTGGGGGGGGGGGGGCCTTAGGGAGCACCGACCATGTTGATCATATAGCTCCCCAGCCATCACGCATCAGATGACACGTGAGGATCACTGCGTAGATCACCGATCACTGCAGATCACCGATCACTGCGTAGATCACCGATCACTGCAGACCATCGATCACTGCAGATCACCGATCACTGCAGATCACCTATCACTGCAGATCACCGATCACTGCAGGTCACCGCGTCAGAGACAGGCACGCGCGCAGATGGCCGTCGAAGACATCGCATGACCGAGTGCAGTATCGAGAGGGTCGGCGCGACACTCGACCTCTGCACAGCTCCTGAGCGCCGGCCTCCACGTGAGTAACGGACATATTTACACCAGGAGTGGCATGAATGACCAAAGCGATCTGTCACGAACCGTGCGGGAGGGGACGAGTGGTCTATGGGTTAGATGCTCGTCTCACAATCGAAAGATTGTGGGTTCGAATCTCACCTGTCGCTACTCTTCGCCCGCGACCAATCGGCGTGAGAGATTGGCGACGCTATATGACTCAACGGTCCACGTGTCGTAAAACCAATAACCAACCAACCGTGCGGGATCTGACAGTGTCTCGGGTGGTCAGGGAGTGGCAGCCGCACGGTTTCACCGTTTCACCTTCAACGCACGCTGTATTCTACAACGGTGTCCGCAATGGCTCTGTCGCTTCGATAGTTTCGTCCCGAGGAATTCCACATGCAGTCGATAGCAGTGAATTGCATGCATTTCGCGTACTCATAGGAACGTGGACGAGAGACGAGGTGATATGGACTATGGATAGAAATATGGACGAGAGATAAACGAGGCAAGCCTGACTTCCAACTTTGATGTCTTGAAGATTTTGATTCAGCCTATCCATGAAAAAGTTTGAATCTTTCCCTAAAACGGGAGGAAGTTTTACAATCGGTAAACCAGCCAAGCTCAAGTCAGAACACAAATTGGTTCAAAAGCGGCATAAAGTGGGTGTCATTTACAACGTCACGGAGACAATTATCCTTCAAGACTTATGAAGAGAAAAAGATGGGTTGGAGGATACAGACACCTGAACACAAAGATGACATCATTTTAAAGAAGCCCGACACCTAGGTCTATCCAAACCAAAACCAATCCAGAACTTTCACGTCACCATAATTACTGCGCAGTACTGCCATTATCGTTGCGATAAGTCCAGCTTATAAATTATAGAGTGGTCGTTAGCATAAGACTTACAATCACTACAATTATTATTGTGGCTTCTATCACATCCAGTCACAAACGACACATGGCGACCCATGATTGGTTGGTTATTTGAGCTCAAAGCGCATCGACTGCGTCGTTCATGGCTGTCATCGACCGCTATCGACTGCCACCGACTGCGTCGGCCTGCGCTGGCCAACGGTAAACGTGTTCGACAACTACTGCACAATATTGTCATGTCTTATTAAGTAATGTGCTATTTAATAAATAGCAAGCACAACTGAATTTGCTGCGAAAATGATCTTGAAATTCCGTGGTCGCGTGGAGTGGTGCAGCTTGCAGGAGCAATAAGATACAAATCCAGTGTGTGTGTGTGTGGCAAATGGAATACCTGGAACATAACGCTCATTCTTTACCTAAATCAGAGTTAAAGTGACACAATATAACCACGAACGGCAAGGACGTCGATTCGCACTCGGTGATCATCATAATGCACATCAGAGTAAAACTATTTAGACCTAAATTGAGCCTATTCTGAGCTAGTTAAAGACCGAACTCCTTCAGTCCTTCAAGAAATGTGAAAACTAGATTATAAGTTTTTGGTCATGTGCCTTCCTTGAAAATCGCGTGATATTTCTACCAAGCTTCACGTAGCACCATAATGCTGCACGACCCTTGAATATTTCACAACCAGAACATTGCAACACTGCAGTCAGTATGCTACACAATCACCACGCAAATATTGTGACAAAAGTTGTTTTCAATCACCAACAGACACGGCGAACACAGTTCTCCCGTGCGGCATAGTTCCCTCACTCGTCGTCGCACGACCAAGCACGAAACGTTGGCAAAAGCACCGACCAAAGAGAACGTATTTCATGGTCTGGCAGAGGGAAACGCCACCGGCGGAGCTTCATACAAGCACATGCGCGTTTGCCTTGAAATTAAACCCGCCGGACATGGAAAAACATTGCCAAGTTGTGCGAAAACAACATGCCTTGCTTCCTCAGCCAGAACGCCAAGCGGAACGCATTGAGCGTACACCCCAAAATGGTTGTGAAGAGCATGACAAGGAGACGAAAATAAACCCCATTCATTTCAATAAGCGTCTCAGGCGCACAATAGCCATGCAATACCTTCCTTTGAAGCTTGAAAGTATGCCATAGCCGCATTATTCAGCTAGTGAGACAACGCAATAAATGGGGTTCGGCTCTGCCATCTGTCGGTTACCTGGGTAACGACTGACCGGCCGGCACGTCGTTGGATGGCGCTGCGGACGCCACAGGCGAAGGGAGGGACCTGGACACAACGGCGCAGTCGGTCACTCGCAGGTGACCTCACACATGCACGCTCCTGTACAGAGAACTATGAAGGAAGGGGACTAGAAGTACATCACAATTCATGGCGTCTGACGCTCGCGATTACCCATGTTTCAGAGGAAAGAAGAGCATTGCACAGTTTATATCGCGTACACAGCACAAGAACCATGAAATAAATGAAGATTGGCAACATGTCCGCATTGCAAAGGTAGTCTACGACACAGTAACACTGAACTACAGCTCCTGAGTACAGAGGAGCAACTCTGCATCACAGTATCCTAGCGTTTAACAACGGCGGTCAGATTTCTCTGCCGAATAAGCAGAAAGGGTGCCTCCAAAACACAAACAATGCATAAAACCTTCGAAAGCAAAGGTCAAGAAGAATATTGGCAAGGTACGTCAACGGCAGATGAAATTGCACTTAAAATCTTACTTAACGAACCACCGCAAGGTCTGTGTTTAATTACAAAGTCTGTCGCGAAACATGTCTCACACAGTACGCTCCGCAGATGAGCTTTCAAAAGGCAACGATCATCATCCCTGGAGTTTGTATCTACTGGATGCAATCGGTTACGAGAGTTGCATACCACGTGACTGGCTCCATTTGGGCTATTATGCAGCCGTGGTTGTATTCTCACAAGCTTCCTCGCAGCCAGAATCTCTCATTTCGACCACGAGACCGCCACACGACCCGTTCGAGCCCAGCCCGCCATCCGAAGCTGCCATTAGCGAGAGTGCAGACGAACTGCGCGCGAAACGCGTGGTTAACGACGGCGGCGCCTCTTGCGGGGGCGTGCGGTACTCACAGGTCAGGCTGGGACCGGTAGCTGGGCGGGTAGATGATGCCGAGTTTGCCGCCTGCCAACAGCGGACACCGGTCACAAGACGGATTGCCCACACACCCCGGGACACACCACTGCCTCCGAATCCCCCAACTGCGGGACCGTGTCACGATCATGGCTGAATGCATGACCTTGTCGTCCAGGACGTCACCCTCTCCAGGAAATCATCCATTATTTTTTGTTCGTTAAAAGATGGATGGAGTTGTTTGAAAATGCTGCGAATTCATTGCAGTTTGATAAGCGTGTACCAAACTGACAGGGAAGCACACAAAGCAGTTTTTATGTCAGAAATAGGAACACAATTAGTATCTCCGACCCAAAATGTCCCATGCTATATATCTCTTTATTCCCAATTCAAAATAAGTACAAATCTAACGGCCTTGTCATACATAACACGGTTTGGTAAATGTGATTTGGTACTGATACCGTCGATGCTCCAATCTTGCACATGACATCAACAGGTCAGGACACCAGCACACAATGACACACGCAGCGACCAAGCCAATCGAAATGCGACGGTATAAGCACTGAAAAGCTGCCAGAATCGGCGCAGAGCCGGGCTGAGCGGCGAGTGCGGATCGACACGGCACAGCGGTGGCGCCTATGAACGGGCACCCTAATGTGATGAACAATGGCAAAACCCTTCACGTCACCGACTTCAGTGAGTCGGAAAATGTTCCGGAATAACGTTCTTATGATGTTCCTTGTAAAATGGTGTTGCAGTCAGCAATGAACAGAATATATATAGATATACCATTTAACCTATACAAAATAGTGTGTTTTCTGTTGCTAATTTGATCCTACCCATGTTAAAGTTTATAATTATAACCAGCATGGGTCTTAAATTTCGTTCCTTGTCCAATTGAATAGGAAAACGCAGAGGTATAACTCCTTAAGTTCCTAGGGCTCTGGTGCAATTCACTACAGTGGCTGATCCAGGGGAAACTGAGGCAGGCGCCCTCCCCTCCCCCGATAGCCATGCGGCGCTCATCCACGACGCTCGAGTGAACTCCCCGCTCAACGAGTTTTCAGCCAATGGCAGTCTTCTGAATAGAAAAGGCGCACCTCCAGAACAAGCGCCCCCGATCAAAATTGCTGGATCCGCCCCTGATCCACTATGTTCAATATCTTGAAGAAAAGGTTTCCCCGAGCTCATCACTTTCAAATGTGTTGGGTTTGGCAGGTAGATATCTGGTTTCAGGCCGCATATCACGCACATATTACGTTTCGCTTGTTATTTCCGGTACACTTGGCAGACCGCCTAGCTAAATGAAAAAAAACACCTACGCCGCCAGACGAGATTGGCTGTGATTGGGAAACACATCATACGATGGCTTTCATGAGCAAACAAGCTGAAAAATGAATGGCAAAGTCGACTAGTATTAACCAATTTATGGATAAAGCACAACCATGAATAGAAACTGGTCAGAATGATGCATAACAATCCAGAACCAAATCATCATCGCGTTCGCAATTTCACTACAATGTATTACTCCAGTGATACCGCACCACTTCAAATCACATCATCCATATTATCAGGGTTTTCATATTCTCATCTTCGAATCGCGGCCGCGATGACGACTCCGCCAGTGGCCGGCAGCAGATCAGCCTGGCGGGCACTCACGGCGGTCTTGCGGGCACTCACGGCGGTCTGGCGGGCACTCACGGCGGTCTGGCGGGCACTCACGGCGGTCTGGCGGGCACTCACGGCAGTCTGGCGGGCACTCACGGCGGTCTGGCGGGCACTCACGGCGGTCTGGCGGGCACTCACGAGTGTACGGTGACGACCCGGACGAGGTGGTCGTCTGGTGCAGGTCGCGAGACGAGCGCGACGACAGCGACTCGTTGCTGCTGCTCATGCTGTTGTTGGCGAGACTGCCGCCGTCGAGCCGCTCGCGCTCCGACAGCACTGAGGCACACGGGCCCGCCAGATCGACACGGCGGCCACAGCACCGCCAGAAAGCCGGACACCACGACACGCGCCAGACCACAGCGACACAGACGGCCAGACGTGGAGCGGACAGACACCAGCGGCCGGCAGCTGCCGCCGTCTGCCGCCGTCCCCCAGCAGGAGCACAGCACAGACGTGGAGCGGACAGACACCAGCCGGCGGGCACGGCCCCTCGCACGGCAGGAGCCTACAGTCACTACCGGGACAGGAGCCTACAGTCACTACCGGGACAGGAGCCTACAGTCACTACCGGTACAGGAGCCTACAGTCACTACCGGGACAGGAACCTACAGTCACTACCGGGACAGGAGCCTACAGTCACTACCGGGACAGGAGCCTACAGTCACTACCGGTACAGGAGCCGACAGTCACTACCGGGACAGGAGCCTACAGTCACTACCGGGACAGGAGCCTACAGTCACTACCGGTACAGGAGCCTACAGTCACTACCGGGGCAGGAGCCTACAGTCACTACCGGTACAGGAGCCTACAGTCACTACCGGGGCAGGAGCCTACAGTCACTAACGGTACAGGAGCCTACAGTCACTACCGATACAGGAGCCTACAGTCACTACCGGTACAGGAGCCTACAGTCACTACCGGGGCAGGAGCCTACAGTCACTACCGGGACAGGAGCCTACAGTCACTACCGGGACAGGAGCCTACAGTCACTACCGGGACAGGAGCCGACAGTCACTACCGGGGCAGGAGCCTACAGTCACTACCGGTACAGGAGCCTACAGTCACTACCGGTACAGGAGCCTACAGTCACTACCGGTACAGGAGCCTACAGTCACTACCGGTACAGGAGCCGACAGTCACTACCGGGACAGGAGCCGACAGTCACTACCGGGACAGGATTCAGATCTGGCAATACCGGGGCGCCGAGTACACCGTGCCGGACCGGGACCACCAACATCCGCAAGCGCATCAAGCACGGCCCAGCGGGCGACAGCAGGTAGACGACACCCAGCGGCGACACTCAGCCAGCACTCGCAGGCACCCACCGGGCCACAGCCGGCCAGTACAACACTCAGCAGCCGGCACGTCCACACCGGCGCCACCGGAGCCCACCGCGCGCCAGTGTCGGCACGTCACTCCGACGACAGCGACGACGCGGCGGCACTCACCGGCCGGGTTGAAGACGTGCAGCGGCTTCTGTCGGCCGTCGCGCGCCGGGTCTGCCGCGCCGGCTGCCAGGCCGGCTGCCAGGCCGGCCATGGTGGCGCCGGCCAGCGCCGCCACCGGGCCGGCCGGCGGCGACGGGTGCTGGCCGGCCGGCGCGTACACGGGCGGCGGTGGGTGCGCGTACGGCGGAGGCGCGTGGTGGCGGCGGGCCGAGCCGGCCACGCGCACCGAGCGCGACGGCTGCTCGGCGTCGTACGCAGTCACCTGCACCGGCTGGAGTAGAAGGTCGGGTCGGGTCAGGTCAGGTCAAGCCGGATCACCGGCCACTACGACATGACTGATGGTGATAGAGACACACAGTGAGGCAGTGAGGAATAGGAGTCACGCGCCAGGGCATGGCTGTATTATTTTGTTCCGAAAATGAGAATAGGAACCCTGGGGCGAAAATATAATATATCGGGTACAAACTTCGTTTTACAAACTTTGCAGGACGATAATTAAAAAAAAATATCACAACATATGTATGAGGGACAAATGTCAAAACCATCTAAGATTGTGGGCAACATGCCCTGGTTTCCCCCCCGCATGTACGGTGAATGTGGCACCTACATAACGCGTGCACACCTACCACCCTATGAATAATTTGACCAATGTCATGACCAACAGTGTAGCTAGCAGTCACAATAATGTGCTGACCATGTGGCCGGCATAGCGTCCGGTTTGCAGCATGTCGAGTCGCCACCGACCCGTGCTGTGACTGGCATGATTCCCGCTTTGAAGGGGCGGGGTACAATGGCTCGGCCTGTTGGCCGATAACCCGGTTTCGGTGGGTGGGTGTGGTGTGATGTGATGTGGTGTGGTGTGGTATGGTGTGGTGTCGTGACAGAGGCACACTGACCTATGGTGTAGTGTAGTGGTGTGGTGTGCAATGGTGTGTTGTGGTGTGTAATGGTGTGTAATGGTGTGTTGTGGTGTGTAATGATGTGTTGTGGTGAGTAGTGGTGAGCAGTGGTGATCAGTGGTGAGCAGTGGTGAGCAGTGTGGAGTAGTGGTGTGTAGTGGTGCGGTGCGTGTGCGTGTGCGTGTGCGTGTGGTGTGGTGTGGTGTGGTGTGGTGTGGCGTGGTGTGGTAGTGGCGTGGCGTGGTGTGGCGTGGTGTGGAGTGGTGAGTAGTGGTGTGTAGCGGTAGTGATGTGTAGTGGTGTGTAGTGGTGCGTGCGGTGCGGTGCGTGCGTGTGCGTAGTGCGTGTGCGTGGTCGTGTAATGGTGTGCGTGTGTGTGTAGTGGTGTGTAGTGGTGTGTGGTGGTGTGTAGTGGTGTGTAGTGGTGTTGTGGTGTGTAGTGGTGTGTAGTGGTGTGTAGTGGTGTGTAGTGGTGTGTAGTGGTGTGTAGTGGTGTGTAGTGGTGTGTAGTGGTGTGTAGTGGTGTGTAGTGGTGTGTAGTGGTGTGTAGTGGTGTGTAGTGGTGTGCAGTGGTGTGTAGTGGTGTGTAGTGGTGTGGTGTGGTGTGGTGTGTAGTGGTGTGTAGTGGTGTGTAGTGGTGTGGTAGTGGTGTTGCAGTGGTGTGCAGTGGTATGTAGCGGTGTTGGTGTGGTGTGGTGTTGTAGTGGTGTGTAGTGGTGTGTAATGGTGTGTAATGGTGTGTAGTGGTGTGTAGTGGTGTGGTTGTGTTGTGGTGTGGTGCGGTGCGGTGCGGTGCGGTGCGGTGCGGTGCGGTGCGGTGCGGTGCGGTGCGGTGCGGTGCGGTGCGGTGCGGTGCGGTGCGGTGCGGTGCGGTGCGGTGCGGTGGGTGCGGTGCGGTGCGGTGTGGTGGTGGTGTAGTGGTGCGGTGTGCGGTGCGGTGCGGTGCGGTGCGGTGTGGCGCGGTGTGTAGTGGTGTGGTGTATGGTGTGGTGTGGTGTGGTGTGGTGTGGTGTGGTGTGGTGTGGTGTGGTGTGGTGTGGTGTGGTGTGTAGTGGTGTGTAGTGGTGTGTAGTTGTGTGTAGTTGTGTGTAGTGGTGTGTAGTGGTGTGCAGTGGTGTGCAGTGGTGTGCAGTAGTGTTGGTGTGGTGTTGTAGTGGTATGTAGTGGTGTGGTGTGGTGTGGTGTGGTGTGGTGTGGCGTGGCGCGGTGCGGCGCGGTGCGGTGCGGTGCGGTGCGGTGCGGTGCGGTGCGGTGCGGTGCGGTGCGGTGCGGTGCGGTGCGGTGCGGTGCGGTGCGGTGCGGTGCGGTGCGGTGCGGTGCGGTGCGGTGCGGTGCGGTGCGGTGCGGTGCGGTGCGGTGCGGTGCGGTGCGGTGCGGTGCGGTGCGGTGCGGTGCGGTGCGGTGCGGTGTGACAGAGGCACACTGACCTGTGCTATCGCCGATATGATGCCCGGTTTGGAGGGCGGCTGACCGCCCGACACCGCCCCGTTGCTGTAGTGTAGCTGGCCGTTGGACTCCGCCGAGCTCGGCAGCATACCTCCCGAGAATATCTGCAGCAGACCATATGGTAAACAACCACACATCACGTGGTAAAACCAGACACAATCCACCACATACGGTTCAGATCAACAGGCTTGAGCACTTTCGAGTCACTCGCCTGTTACTCATGAACATCACAGTCCCACACAATCAACGCACACAATACACGCACTGCTGCAAGTGCACCTTCTCCAGAGAACAATTACAAGTTCAAAGTCACTCTGCCGAAGAGAAGTCCCGCCGGCTGGGAACAGCTGTTCTCGAGTCTCGTCGGCGGTGCTCGATGCAATTTGCTGCTGTCCATGTCATAACTCCATGATCCGAACATGCATGTTCTTGGTTTAAATCACACACTACACTAATCTTATCATTTATCATATTCTAATTCATGACATCGGAGTGATCCTTTGACGTCGCAGTGTCATATTCCGTTTAATTTGGTATATTTAATTTCCCTTTGATAATTTTTCATCGGTTGAAGTCTCACAGTCCGGCATCACACAGGAAGGAGTGCCCTCAACATGTTCATTGTCTGTACAATGCGGCCCAGTCAAGTCCAGACACATCACTACGGCGCTCATCGCCATCGGGCAGCACTGCGTCATCGACCCCCCTTCATCCTCACTCGTCATATCCGCTATCTACCAATCCATCAACAGCTCATGCCAGCCCGCTCCACATAAACACTCCCGCCCAGGCTGCTTGGGTCACCGGCCGGGGACCACGTGACACGTCCCTCCGGTGGCGTTGCAGCGGGAACAAGACACGCGTGTCCGTGTAGCCTGCCTTATCCCACGGCTCGGCCTCCCCGGCGTGACACCCCACCAACACGTACCGCACACCCAACCGCATCAGCCAACAGGACACGCGTGTCCGTGTAGCCTGCCTTATCCCACGGCTCGGCCTCCCCGGCGTGACACACCCCACCAACACGTACCGCACACCCAACCGCATCAGCCAACAGGACACGCGTGCCCGTGTAGCCTGCCTTATCCCACGGCTCGGCCTCCCCGGCGTGACACACCCCACCAGCACGTACCGCACACCCAACCCCATCAGCCAACAACCCCGCTGAACACCTCCCACAGTGGGCTCCAATCCGTGAAAACGTTGGCCTCGAAAGTGGACGGTCAGCGCGATGAGGTTCAACGTGCACCGCTGTGCGCACACGACTCTGCATCGGACCGACAGCACAGATCGTCCGGTCCTGTCCGACAACACCGTGAAGCCGTCAACTCCACTGCGCAGCCGTCAACAGTCCGCCCGACGCCACCGTCAACAACACTGCGGAGCTGTCAACAGTCTGCAGTCCCCACACAGCACCCACCGTGTCGAACAGCCCCCGGTTCCCGCACAGCACCCAACGTGTCGAACAGCTCGCGGTCCCCACACAGCACCCACCGTGTCGAACAGCTCGCGGTCCCCACACAGCACCCACCGTGTCGAGCAGCCCGTGGTCCCCACACAGCACTCACCGTGTCAAACAGCCCGCTGTCCCCGCACAGCACCCACCGTGTCGAAGTGTTTGATGATGATCTCGACGACGGCGTTGCAGAACTTGATGTCGATGATGGCGGCCATCGTCTCCTCCTCGGGCCGCAGCAGCGTCGGGCCGAAACACACCGCCAGGTTGGACACCGACATCAGGTTTTTGTCGCTCTTCCGGCTGATGCTGCGTGACGTGCAATGGTAATATCAGCAGTGTAGTCTCCCGGCTAATGCTGCGTGGTGTGGAGGGGTGTTATCAGCAGTGTGTAGTCTCCCGGCTAATGCTGCGTGGTGTGGAGGGGTATTATCAGCAGTGTGTAGCCTCCCGGCTAATGCTGCGTGGTGTGGAGAGGTAATATCAGCACTGTGTAGTCCACCACACCGCCCACTACGTCAGTCGCGGACACGCAGCACGATGGGTGGTGGTATGGTATGGGTAATCGCAGACACGCAGCACGACGGGTGGTAGTATGGGGGGGGGGGCATCAGCAGTGTGTAGCACTGTAAGTGTCATCGGCCGTCCGCTCACGTACAGACAGGACGCTCATGAAGCAGCTAAGCATGGAATCAGGTGCGACCAAGGAGAATGGTGATCAAAATCCGTTAATCCAGATTTGCTCTGAGTTGGGTGTCAGCAGTACTCAGCTTTACTCGACAAGTTTGTTCTCCTATCGAAGATTTACATACAACGAAAAATGTAACATGATTCAAATTATGCATGATTTTTTTAATGTTCAAATTGAACGAAATTAGAGGACTCGGTGATGACGGCAAACGGTAGGCTCAGCTTCCTGGGCACACAACCACCGCCAGTGCCGAATGCAGATGTGACAGAGAAAGTCAAACTCGATATATAAGCGCCCTCCCGGTTAGTGGCGCCCTCTTCTCGGTTTCGAACTCAAACACGCTGGTCAGACGCGGCCGTGAATGCCGGGCACCACAGGCAACAGGTGTTGCCAGCAAACGGCGACGGTGCTGAACATGTCAGGACAGGGGGCGTGCAGCGGCACCGCCTGCCATCCGTACCTGCTCAAGCCACGGCCGCATCGGCCCGTCACAGACCGCACAGTCAGTATTCACCAGCCAAAACACAGCCAGTGGCAACTCTACGGCAATCATCTAACGCGTTGTGCGCAACACAATTGGAATTCCGGTTGTTCGTCGCAAACACAGCGCAGCGCCGAATGTCGTGCGGCCGCCAGATGCTGAGAAGACTAAGGCACGTGTAGGAAAGGTGCGCCCAGCACTGCATTACACTGTGGCATTGCGTCGCTGTGCGCACACACGAATAGTTTTACCAGACGGCCGGCGGATAATCGGCTGCTCACTTTTGCGCATGCTGCATCAATATCTTGAGCATGCGGTAGTTGACTTTGGGCAGCTTCCGCACCAGCTTGTGGATCTCTGCCACGCGCACCTCCTTGTTGTCGGTCTCTGCAAACGCACAGCGGCATCGTCTGCGACAGCCAGCTCGCCGCACGGCGCAGCGGCCGCGGTGGGAACGCAGGCGAGACCACGCCACAACCATGGCCCACGCGGCACGTCAGGGCGGCACACCGACCGATCCACACGAAGCCGGCAATGGAGGATACGCCCGATAATACGCGGCAGTAGTACGTTCAACGAGTTTGAACCGATTGGCAACACTGTGCAGCGTCAGAAGTTCAGCGAGGGAAATGGAGCTGAACGCTGTCGTGAGATGACAAACTATCGACTGAAAGATCATCCCAGGTGGGAATTTCCCTCCCGTTGACGGATTCACCTACCAGCACCGAGCAGAAGCAAAGGCGTGCCCCTCCAACTACCAAGTGCACGAGGTCCGACAATCGGCACCCACTCACTTGCGGCATTGATGAAATCGTGGTGCAGTCGAAACGTCATCAGCGGCTCGGGAAGGTGGCGAAAGTAGGTCTTGATGGCGCTCGTCAACGTCTTGGTCTCCCACTCGACGGGGTTGTCGAGCGTCAGCTTATCCAGCTTCTGCCTGTTCAGGCCGATCGTCACCAGCTTGGAGACCTGAGGAGCAGCGCAAGTCACCGGGTCAGACTAGCTACGCCGGACCGGTGATCTGATGGACAATGCAGGTCACACCTATCTCGACGGAGTCCGTACCACGACCGGCAGGACGGAGCGGTTCATCAGGTCAACACCAGCAATAGAGTGGCAGGCAGCCGACGCTCAGCTCAGTTAACAATACCTCTGAACGGCACACAGCGGCGGCGCGCGGCGGCCGCGGACTTTGCACCTGAGCAACATCGGCCGGCCACGGTGGGCGGTGAAACCGAACCCGAGCGGCGGTCTCCAGTGTGGCGCCAGCACGTGCCGGTCGCTGCAGCCGCCGCCCCCGCCGCCGCCGGACTGCTCACCTTTGAGCTGACGCCCACCACCCGGTAGAGGCCCTGCTCCTCGAGACCGCGGCCCTCTAGCTGCGCGATGCAGCTGCTGACGAAGTGGAAGCCGTTGTCGTCGAGCGCCGTCTCCTCGGTGCGCTGGTCCACGCCGTACTTGGAGTACGTCTGCAGCAGAACTGTCGTCAGACCACACACCGAACTGACCTGCACTCGGCCATATACTACCGGGGCAGGAGCGACAGTCACTACCGGGGCAGGAGCCGACAGTCACTACCGGGGCAGCAGCCGACAGTCACTACCGGGGCAGGAGCGACAGTCACTACCGGGGCAGGAGCGACAGTCACTACCGGGGCAGGAGCGACAGTCACTACCGGGGCAGGAGCGACAGTCACTACCGGGGCAGCAGCCGACAGTCACTACCGGGGCAGGAGCGACAGTCACTACCGGGGCAGGAGCCGACAGTCACTACCGGGGCAGGAGCCGACAGTCACTACCGGGGCAGGAGCCTACAGTCACTACCGGGGCAGCAGCCGACAGTCACTACCGGGGCAGGAGCCGACAGTCACTACCGGGGCAGGAGCCGACAGTCACTACCGGGGCAGGAGCCGACAGTCACTACCGGGGCAGGAGCGACAGTCACTACCGGGGCAGGAGCCGACAGTCACTACCGGGGCAGGAGCCGACAGTCACTACCGGGGCAGGAGCCGACAGTCACTACCGGGGCAGGAGCCGACAGTCACTACCGGGGCAGGAGCCGACAGTCACTACCGGGGCAGGAGCCGACAGTCACTACCGGGGCAGGAGCCGACAGTCACTACCGGGGCAGGAGCCGACAGTCACTACCGGGGCAGCAGCCGACAGTCACTACCGGGGCAGGAGCGACAGTCACTACCGGGGCAGGAGCGACAGTCACTACCGGGGCAGGAGCCGACAGTCACTACCGGGGCAGGAGCGACAGTCACTACCGGGGCAGGAGCGACAGTCACTACCGGGGCAGGAGCCTACAGTCACTACCGGGACAGGAGCCCAGTCACTACCGGGACAGGAGCCTACAGTCACTACCGGGACAGGAGCCTACAGTCACTACCGGGACAGGAGCCTACAGTCACTCCGGGCAGGAGCACAGTCACTACCGGGGCAGGAGCGACAGTCACTACCGGGGCAGGAGCCGACAGTCACTACCGGGGCAGGAGCCGACAGTCACTACCGGGGCAGCAGCCGACAGTCACTACCGGGGCAGGAGCCGACAGTCACTACCGGGGCAGGAGCGACAGTCACTACCGGGGCAGGAGCCGACAGTCACTACCGGGGCAGGAGCGACAGTCACTACCGGGGCAGGAGCGACAGTCACTACCGGGGCAGCAGCCGACAGTCACTACCGGGGCAAAATACCGCTGCAGTGACCTTTCACGACCGTATGACCAATCATCTGCGCGGACGCCTGGTTAAACTCGCATGCCGTCCAAAGGAGACGCCGTTCAGCGATGCACAGCACAATCGTCCAGATGTGGTCCACGAGGAATGCAGCGCCGTGCGATCATACAGCTGATCATGGTGCCTACTGCTTAACTGAAGCACCGTACATGGTGCCTACTGCTTAACTGAAGCATCGACTGTGGTGCCTATTGCTTAACCGAAGCACCGACCGTGGTGCCTACTGCTTAACTGAAGCACCATCGGCCCGTGAACGTGGACCAGACCGGCGTGAATGCGACGCACACTGTACAATTTCCGAACACGACTCCAATGGCAGATGAAGCATCCACTAACGGATCAAAATTCGGATGTCATACAGCACTTCAACACAATCGCCGTCGCCGAGTACTGCTCTGTTACAGGTGTGGCCCCCGCCGGTCGCCCCTCTCGCATCACATCTGGAAATGTCAGGCCGCCGCCGCCGCCACGGGGCGCCGATCGCTCTCACCGGCTCCTTGCCGTCCATGGCGTCCATCCAGAGGCGGCGGTCGTCCTCGGACATGGCCTGCAGCGTGTACACCTGGCCGTCGCGCTCCTCGGCCGTCACGTCGAAGCAGAACCGCCGGTCGATGGTGTCCGACATGCGGCGCACGCACGACTTGAGCACCATCTGGTCGGTGGAGCTCTGACGGCCAGGTCAGGTCAGTGGGGTCAGTGAGGTCAGTTGGACACCTGACGACCGTGGGGTCTGGGTGGCTTGATTTATTGATTATCTGGACTTAAAAGCGCATCAACTGCTACCGGTAGCGCACATGGTGTATGGGTGGCGGGCAGGCCAGGTCAGCACTGCTGTCCGTGAGGGTGTGTGAGCGGGCAGGTCAGGTCAGTGACCTGCCTGGTGACTGCCTCATCCGTGAGGGTCTGTGGGTGACAGGTAAGGCGAGGTGAGGTGAGGTGAACTGAGGAGAAGCGAGGTGAGGTGAGGTGAACTGAGGAGACGTTAGATGAGGTGAGGTGACGTGAGACAAGATGTGAGGTGAGATGTGAGGTGAGATGTGAGGTGAGATGAGGTATGGTGAGGTGAGGAAAGGTGAGAAGAGAAAATGTGAGGAAAGGTGAAGTGAGGAGAAACAAGGTGAGGTAGGATGACACCTCATTAGTACGCCTTACTAGGTAAGGGCTTACTAGAGTAGGACGCCTTACTAAGAGGCGAGGTGAGATAGGATGATATGGGACGACGCGCGGTGAGATTAGGTGACGCCAAATTAGCATATTCCATGTGTGGATCGACAAATCGGCACAGTTCATAATGAGACGCACAGAGCGAGGCCAGCCCTGCCTAAATGCGCTTTTTGGTGCGTGGTATTCTGCTCCCACAGTCCTGCAACGATTTCGGACGAAGCTTATCAGGCAGGCGTCAAACAGTCCACGATATTGGGCCTGTGAACATAACACAGAACCTCTACCTACAACACAGTACCTATCCCTACGACACAGTTCCTATACTGATGATACAGGACCTATACATATGGTGAAGGACCTACACCCACGATAATTGAGATACCTACAATACAGAACCCATAAACACAACACATTACCTATATCCATGATACAGGAACTATATCCACAACACAGTACCTATACTCACAACACGGTACCTATACCTACAACACAGTTATGATGCAGGGGACCTATATCCACGATACAGTACAGTTACCCACGATGC
The DNA here is from genome assembly GCA_034440615.1 of Ashinkailepas kermadecensis. NCBI lineage: Eukaryota > Metazoa > Arthropoda > Thecostraca > Neolepadidae > Ashinkailepas > Ashinkailepas kermadecensis. Next base: position 71,322 of record JAOTOM010004727.1, read on the forward strand.
AGGACATATATATATATATATATATATATATATATATATATATATATATATATATATATATATATATATATATATACCCACACACACACACGCTTACACACGATACGACATGAATGGTGCAATGCGGACGCTGGCTGAAATGAAAATAACCGCCGAAAGCAATGAATCCGGGTAGGTAATGCACTGCACGAGTGCACGAGTAATGCAATTCTTACACGGGTGCAGTGGGTGGGAGAGAGCCGCACGGATAATGCTGTCACATTGAGCGCACCGGTAGCGTCACATTCAGGGCACCAGGCCGTCACATGTAGGGCACCGACATCGCATTCAGGGCACCAGTGTAAGCGCCTTCATGGCACCATGCAGTGGCGTTACACTCGGGGCACCAGTATAAGCACCTTCGGGGCACCACAGACGTCATGGCGCCACGAGCAAGTAGACGATGTCACACCGTCACGTGTCACGCACGTAGACGATGTCACACCGTCACGTGTCACGCACGAAGACGATGTCACACCGTCACGTGTCACGCACGTAGACGATGTCACACCGTCACGTGTCACGCACGTAGACGATGTCATACCGTCACGTGTCACGCACGTAGACGATGTCACACCGTCACGTGTCACGCACGTAGACGATGTCACACAGTCACGTGTCACGCATGTAGACGATGTCACACCGTCACGTGTCACGCACGTAGACGATGGCGCACCGTCACGTGTCACGCACGTAGACGATGTCACACCGTCACGTGTCACGCACGTAGACGATGTCACACCGTCACGTGTCACGCACGTAGACGATGTCACACCGTCACGTGTCACGCAGTGACAAACCAGCACCCAGACTCGTTACGTCACACCATGGACAGGAGAAACAGTATCGCGCGGCTTCACCGCTCGCCACACCAAAACACACCGTAAAAACGGCAACCCAATTACGCCGAATGTGTCTTCGTCGGCCAGCGGGTAAAAACGGCGCGCCAAGGACAGGACAAGTTTCCGACAAACACACAAACACGCGACTGTGGCGGCGGCGGTGGAGACACCACACCGTCAGGACGAGTCTCCAGTTTACTGGACGGCTGGTGTGAAGGACCAACCCGCTCTGCCGTCCCTCGGCCACACGCGAGAGCCACCACTTTCCGCGTCCCTCCGCCGTCCGTCGACCATTCGCAAGAGCCACCACTGTCCGTGTCGGGTGGCTGCTCAGGGTGGAAAGGCCCGCGGGGATGCCGTCCAGCGGTGGTGGCGATCGGAGGGGACGGCGCGAGCGACTCACCAGTTTACCCGTCAGCTGATTGTAGGGGATCAGCGACAGGTTTTTGCTCTTCTTGTCATACATGCAGTAGTGCTTGGTCCACGTGGTGCCAAACGCCTCTGAAACACGGCGCGGCACAGGTGAGAGCCTCCGAAACAGCGGAGGGGAGCACACTTCCATGGAAACGACGTGTTGCACCATCACATCCTTGAAGTAGCGAGTACACAGCACGCATCACCCGACCCGTGTAGGTGCTACACTCTAAACACGCACTCCCCACTTCCTGTAGTATCGCTCAGCGTATATCCGAGCTTCAGATCACAAGCGAGAGGCGGCCACGTGCGGCTCTCACTCGATTCACGGCCGAGTGGTCAGTACCACCGCGGGGGGGAGGGGAAGGGAAGCAGGCACCAACACAGACCACAACCAACGCCGCCCCGCCCCGCCCAGCCACTCACTTTTCTCCAGCAGGTACAGGTAGCCTTGTCTCGTGCCAGCGTCCAGCGACTTCTGCGGTGGAGACGGAGATGTCAGGGACACGCGGCGGAAGGCGGGGTTGTGTTTTGGACATGTAATGGAGATGGAGATGTCAGGGACACGGGGCGGAAGGCGGGGTTGTGTTATGGACACGTGATGGAGATGGAGATGTCGGGGACACGGGGCGGAAGGTGGGGTTGTGTTATGGACACGTGATGGAGATGGAGATGTCAGGGACACGGGGCGGAAGGCGGGGTTGTGGTATGGACATGTAATGGAGACGGAGATGTCGGGGACACGGGGCGGAAGGCGGGGTTGTGGTATGGACATGTGATGGAGATGGAGATGTCTGGGACACGGGGCGGAAGGCGGGGTTGTGGTATGGACATGTAATGGAGATGGAGATGTCAGGGACACGGGGCGGAAGGCGGGGTTGTGGTATGGACATGTGATGGAGATGGAGATGTCTGGGACACGGGGCGGAAGGCGGGGTTGTGTTATGGACATGTAATGGAGACGGAGATGTCGGGGACACGGGGCGGAAGGCGGGGTTGTGGTATGGACATGTGATGGAGATGGAGATGTCTGGGACACGGGGCGGAAGGCGGGGTTGTGGTATGGACATGTAATGGAGATGGAGATGTCAGGGACACGGGGCGGAAGGCGGGGTTGTGGTATGGACATGTGATGGAGATGGAGATGTCTGGGACACGGGGCGGAAGGCGGGGTTGTGTTATGGACATGTAATGGAGACGGAGATGTCGGGGACACGGGGCGGAAGGCGGGGTTGTGGTATGGACATGTAATGGAGATGGAGATGTCAGTGACACGGGGTGGAAGGCGGGGTTGTGGTATGGACATGTGATGGAGATGGAGATGTCTGGGACACGGGGCGGAAGGCGGGGTTGTGGTATGGACATGTAATGGAGATGGAGATGTCAGGGACACGGGGCGGAAGGCGGGGTTGTGTTATGGACACGTGATGGAGATGGAGATGTCAGGGACACGCGGCGGAAGGCGGGGTTGTGTTATGGACATGTAATGGAGACGGAGATGTCGGGGACACGGGGCGGAAGGCGGGGTTGTGGTATGGACATGTGATGGAGATGGAGATGTCTGGGACACGGGGCGGAAGGCGGGGTTGTGGTATGGACATGTAATGGAGATGGAGATGTCAGGGACACGGGGCGGAAGGCGGGGTTGTGGTATGGACATGTGATGGAGATGGAGATGTCTGGGACACGCGGCGGAAGGTGGGTTTGTCGCATGGACACTCGCGGCGGAGTGAGGGGGTTGTGTCGGGGACACACGATGGCGTGGAGTCCGCAGCATGACACGAGGTACGAGGCTGGGTACAAATGACTACACAGGACTGTGCCATCAGGCGGCTGGGCTCAGGGAGCTGTATCAGGCTCGCTCCGTGATCAGGTGATCTCTCGACACCTCACACTGGACAAACACATGAGCACACCAAAGAGCGTGGATGGGAACTGGCTACTAGGTGACATTGCGTGGCATCGGATGTGGCATGTCATGTCGTGTCGTGTCGTGTCGTGTCGTGTCGTGACGTGACGTGACGTGGTGCGGTGCGGCGCGGCGCGGCGCGGTGCGGTGCGGTGCGGTGCGGTGCGGTGCGGTGCGGTGCGGTGCGGTGCGGTGCGGTGCGGTGCGGTGCGGTGCGGTGCGGTGCGGTGCGGTGCGGTGCGGTGCGGTGCGGTGCGGTGCGGTGCGGTGCGGTGCGGTGCGGTGCGGTGCGGTGCGGTGCGGTGCGGTGCGGTGCGGTGCGTTGTGATGTGATGTGATGTGATGTGATGTGGTGTGGTGTGGTGCAGTGTGGTGGTGTGGTGCAGTGTGGTGGTGTGGTGCAGTGTGATGGTATGGTGCAGTGTGGTGGTATGGTGCAGTGTGGTAGTGTGATGCAGTGTGGTAGTGTAGTGCAATGTGGTAGTGTGGTGCAATGCGGTAGTGTGGTACAGTGTTGTAGTGTGGTAGTGTGGTAGTGGGTATTGTGTGGTAGTGGGTACAATGTGGTAGTGTGGTAATGTGGTACAATGTGGTGCAATGTAGTGGAATGTGGTGGAATGTGGTGCAGTGTGGTGTGAGGGCCATGCACGCAGGCTGCTGTTGTATCGCCACTGACCGAGATGCAACGCGAACACCAACAGGCAATTATATCAGCCTTCGATATGCAAATATTAATGCCTATTACACTTAGTAGCTAAGGCTGTTCGCGTCACTTATGTTTGAGTAAGTGAAAAAATATCGCTGGTGCTATATTGTATCAACGTACTCTATTTTAAGCGCATCATATTTATCAGTATATTTCACGCGTGGGCACTCTTCGGCTACTTCCACAACAATGGAAGAAGCCCCACCAGCGAAATATAAGAATGAATGTCATGCACTTTTGATGACAAAGACATTTCAACAGCGCGCAACTCCATCTAGTTCTCCCAACACACCCGTCGCCAGCAATACACGCCGTTCGAGCGGGAGGCGGCGGCCGTTCTCCCAATACACCCGTCACCAGCAATGCACGCGGTCCGTGTAGGAGGCGGCGGCTGTTCTCCCAATACACCCGTCACCAGCAATGCACGCGGTCCGTGTAGGAGGCGGCGGCTGTTCTCCCAATACACTCGTCACCAGCAATACACGCCGTTCGAGCGGGAGGCGGAGGCCGTTCTCCCAATACACCCGTCACCAGCAATGCACGCGGTCCGTGTAGGAGGCGGCGGCTGTTCTCCCAATACACCCGTCACCAGCAATGCACGCGGTCCGTGTAGGAGGCGGCGGCTGTTCTCCCAATACACCCGTCACCAGCAATGCACGCGGTCCGTGTAGGAGGCGGCGGCTGTTCTCCCAATACACCCGTCACCAGCAATGCACGCGGTCCGTGTAGGAGGCGGCGGCTGTTCTCCCAATACACTCGTCACCAGCAATACACGCCGTTCGAGCGGGAGGCGGAGGCCGTTCTCCCAATACACCCGTCACCAGCAATACACGCGGTCCGTGTAGGAGGCGGCGGCTGTTCTCCCAATACACCCGTCACCAGCAATGCACGCGGTCCGTGTAGGAGGCGGCGGCTGTTCTCCCAATACACTCGTCACCAGCAATGCACGCGGTCCGTGTAGGAGGCGGCGGCTGTTCTCCCAATACACTCGTCACCAGCAATGCACGCGGTCCGTGTAGGAGGCGGCGGCTGTTCTCCCAATACACTCGTCACCAGCAATACACGCGGTCCGTGTAGGAGGCGGCGGCTGTTCTCCCAATACACTCGTCACCAGCAATACACTCCGTCCGAGCAGGAGGCGGCGGCTGTTCTCCCAATACACCCGTCACCAGCAATGCACGCGGTCCGTGTAGGAGGCGGCGGCTGTTCTCCCAATACACTCGTCACCAGCAATACACTCCGTCCGAGCAGGAGGCGGCGGCTGTTCTCCCAATACACCCGTCACCAGCAATGCACGCGGTCCGTGTAGGAGGCGGCGGCTGTTCTCCCAATACACCCGTCACCAGCAATACACTCCGTCCGAGCAGGAGGCGGCGGCTGTTCTCCCAATACACTCGTCACCAGCAATGCACGCGGTCCGTGTAGGAGGCGGCGGCTGTTCTCCCAATACACTCGTCACCAGCAATACACGCCGTTCGAGCGGGAGGCGGCGGCTGTTCTCCCAATACACTCGTCACCAGCAATACACGCGGTCCGTGTAGGAGGCGGCGGCTGTTCTCCCAATACACCCGTCACCAGCAATGCACGCGGTCCGTGTAGGAGGCGGCGGCTGTTCTCCCAATACACTCGTCACCAGCAATGCACGCGGTCCGTGTAGGAGGCGGCGGCTGTTCTCCCAATACACTCGTCACCAGCAATGCACGCCGTTCGAGCGGGAGGCGGCGGCCGTTCTCCCAATACACCCGTCACCAGCAATACACGCGGTCCGTGTAGGAGGCGGCGGCTGTTCTCCCAATACACCCGTCACCAGCAATGCACGCGGTCCGTGTAGGAGGCGGCGGCTGTTCTCCCAATACACTCGTCACCAGCAATGCACGCGGTCCGTGTAGGAGGCGGCGGCTGTTCTCCCAATACACTCGTCACCAGCAATGCACGCGGTCCGTGTAGGAGGCGGCGGCTGTTCTCCCAATACACCCGTCACCAGCAATGCACGCGGTCCGTGTAGGAGGCGGCGGCTGTTCTCCCAATACACCCGTCACCAGCAATGCACGCGGTCCGTGTAGGAGGCGGCGGCTGTTCTCCCAATACACTCGTCACCAGCAATGCACGCGGTCCGTGTAGGAGGCGGCGGCTGTTCTCCCAATACACCCGTCACCAGCAATGCACGCGGTCCGTGTAGGAGGCGGCGGCTGTTCTCCCAATACACTCGTCACCAGCAATGCACGCGGTCCGTGTAGGAGGCGGCGGCTGTTCTCCCAATACACCCGTCACCAGCAATGCACGCGGTCCGTGTAGGAGGCGGCGGCTGTTCTCCCAATACACTCGTCACCAGCAATGCACGCGGTCCGTGTAGGAGGCGGCGGCTGTTCTCCCAATACACTCGTCACCAGCAATACACGCCGTTCGAGCGGGAGGCGGAGGCCGTTCTCCCAATACACTCGTCACCAGCAATGCACGCGGTCCGTGTAGGAGGCGGCGGCTGTTCTCCCAATACACCCGTCACCAGCAATGCACGCGGTCCGTGTAGGAGGCGGCGGCTGTTCTCCCAATACACTCGTCACCAGCAATGCACGCGGTCCGTGTAGGAGGCGGCGGCTGTTCTCCCAATACACCCGTCACCAGCAATGCACGCGGTCCGTGTAGGAGGCGGCGGCTGTTCTCCCAATACACCCGTCACCAGCAATGCACGCGGTCCGTGTAGGAGGCGGCGGCTGTTCTCCCAATACACTCGTCACCAGCAATACACGCCGTTCGAGCGGGAGGCGGAGGCCGTTCTCCCAATACACTCGTCACCAGCAATGCACGCGGTCCGTGTAGGAGGCGGCGGCTGTTCTCCCAATACACCCGTCACCAGCAATGCACGCGGTCCGTGTAGGAGGCGGCGGCTGTTCTCCCAATACACCCGTCACCAGCAATGCACGCGGTCCGTGTAGGAGGCGGCGGCTGTTCTCCCAATACACTCGTCACCAGCAATACAAGCCGTCCGAGCGGGAGGCGGCGGCTGTTCGCCTCGGCAGACGGCACGAGACCCATGCCAGCCGTGTGTTGGGGGGCGCTGGCCAGAGCGGCAGCGGCAGCGCGCCGACGCCGACCTGCCCCCACCGGTCACAGACGAGGCCGCGCCGCCGCCGACCTGCCCCCACCGGTCACAGACGAGGTCGTGCCGCCGCCGACCTGCCCCCACCGGTCACAGACGAGGTCGTGCCGCCGCCGACCTGCCCCCCACCGGTCACAGACGAGGTCGTGCCGCCGCCGACCTGCCCCCACCGGTCACAGACGAGGTCGTGCCGCCGCCGACCTGCCCCCACCGGTCACAGACGAGGTCATGCCGCCGCCGACCTGCCCCCACCGGTCACAGACGAGGTCGTGCCGCCGCCGACCTGCCCCCACCGGTCACAGACGAGGTCATGCCGCCGCCGACCTGCCCCCACCGGTCACAGACGAGGTCGTGCCGCGGCCGTCAGCCGGCAACAATGGCGCCGGCCGCAGGTGTGAAACACCACTCACCGCCAGCCACCTCGGCCAATCGCGGCCACAATCGCACACAATAACTCACGCCGACTACACCGCACAGCTGCCAATAGATCGGCCCGGACAGAGGCCAGCGCGCAGATGCTGATGCTGTGTGATGAGTGCCTTGCAGCACGTCATTGGTGGAGACACAGGACGGCACTGTAGCTGCCACTGGATCGCACCACGTGCTAGACATTCTTGGCGGAGACACAGAACGGCGCCATGGCTGCCAGTGAATTACACGCGCTCTTGAATTGACTGCCATTTAATAAGTCGTGCCATCTGACAGGAACGTCTAGTCCTGCCAGATGGCATGACTACAAATGGATTGATGTGTACTCAAATATGAATTTCCATTTGAGTGTCAGATCGGCCATCACTACTTCAAATCACGGCTCGGCTAGATTACATGTTTGGAAAGTACACAATAATTACAATTGGAGGAACATAGGGCTGGGTTGAATCATTTGGAGATTTTCGGTGTCTTCCCCTTAACCATGTAGTGAAAACGTAATGACATTCTCACGAATTATATCAGAGCTTCACTACAACTAAATGTTTCCATATGATCTGAATATTTCACTATCCTTAGCCAATGCATGCAAATGAGCAAAACGTGATATATAATTAATGGAATGGATCTATTTTCCCAGCTTTTTCTCGAAAATCCGAATTGATTGCATGCAAAAAAACTTTGACTCTAAATACAAGTAGGGAAAGGTGGAATTCCTGTCTGCTTGGCTTTCAGAATTCGGTGACGATCTGCGGACGTCTCGTTAATTCGGTGACGATCTGCGGACGTCTCGTTAATTCGGTGACGATCTGCGGACGTCTCGTTAATTCGGTGACGATCTGCGGACGTCTCGTTAATTCGGTGACGATCTGCGGACGTCTCGTTAATTCGGTGACGATCTGCGGACGTCTCGTTAATTCGGTGACGATCTGCGGACGTCTCGTTACGTTTGAGCGAGCGCCACCGCAGACCGAGATCATGGTGGTGGGCAGTTTCAACACGCTAGTTTCAATTCCTGCTGGTTTCAATACGCATATTTTGGGTCACGTAACTTTTCGTCAATCTCTCACGTCGATTGGTGGTGGCGAAGAGTAGCGACAGGTGGGGCTCCAACTCACCATCTCCCGGTTGGTAGATGGGCACCCTTCCCCCAGACCACTCCCTCGCGCACCCTCCCCCTAGACCACTTGCTCGCGCACCCTCCCCCCAGACCACTCGCTCGCGCACCCTCCCCCCAGACCACTCGCTGGCGCGGCTCGAGATCACCGCGTGGCTGAGCCCGACCGGCCGTACCGTTTGTCGGACGTCCAGCATCATCTTGTTCTTCAGCGACTCGACCTCACTCCGGGTGGCCTCGAACTCCTCGCGGGTCTGCCGACGGATGGAGCGATGCATCAGTCACGGGCCGGATGCCGCCAGAGAGCAGAGGGGCAGTGGCCGAGGACACGGACGGCCACCTGCCAGCGGTGTGGCCAGACAATGTCTGCCGACGGTGTCACGGTGCCGCCAAGGCGAGAGTAGTGGGCGACGTTTACGCACAACGTGCACACGTGAGTTGATGGAATACAGGAACTGACACAGAACGTCGCGCATGGAATCCACGATGACGATTACTCCGCATGATTTCGCTAAATGTTTGGGACTATCCTGCGACTCAGGTACTATGCGAACATTTGAAGATCAAACATATCTTAACATGTTTTCTTGTTCCTTTCTCGCACTATAGGAGTCCCTTTGTATGCCCGCTGCGTTCCTCTAATTTAATCAGTGAATATGCTTGTATGCCATTATCCCACATACGCTGTTCGGGGATATCACGAAAGCATCCGTCGCGCGGGATAAATATAATCGGTAAAGAAAACAGTATTCTTCCTGAACCAACTTGTTTAACGTTATTCTTAAGCGTTTCAAGGTAATGAAGAAAAAATAAGCTAATAACTTATTGCTTCAATACCACGGGTTTTGAGGCAAGCAAACAGTGTGCTTAATTCAATATAATTGGGCACACCCCATCCAGTAACCTGCCAATATCAGCTGCTTCAAGAAGATGGACGAGACAGAGTTGCGCGAGGATTTTGTGTGTTGGAAACAGAGTTGCGATAGGACTTTGTGTGCTTGAAGCAGAGTTGCGGAAGGACTTTGTGTCTTTTCACGTTTACTCGTTGTGCTGGGGATGGATTTGGTCATGAATGGAATGGAACCCAATCGACGTGACCAGTTGCTCTGATTACTGTAACAAGGACGCAGATTTGTTGTGAGGCTCGTCTACCTTTCGCACGTGACAGCAGCTGCCATAAATAGGTGCTGATACAGATCACATGCCAGCACGCGCTGGTCATTATTCAGCGATAACTCAAATAACCTATGTATTTACGCTAGGTACCGTTTGAATTGCACTGTAAATCATGCTAATACCATCTCTTCGCCCTTTCATCTTCCAGTGACTACCAATGGTCGCACACATAAGGCGTACTGCGCTGATCTAAGCTTTGAGACGTGTCATAAATCATATTTAAAAAAGTACCATCCAGTAGGTACTCGCCCTCTGGGCTGATCATACCGATCATATCCTGCCAGTCAGCACCAAACGACACTGTCCGGAGTCCTCAGCCTACTGGCTGGTATACTGATCATATCCTGCTAGTCAGCACCAAATGGCACTGTCCGGACTCGCCGGCCCACTGGGCTGATCATACCGATCGTATCCTGCTAGTCATCACCAAACGCCACCGTCCGGACTCGTAACGAGTGCGACTGATGAGCACCTGATGAGCTCCTCTTTGATCGCCTCGCCAGGCCGCGCCAGGCTCACCTTCTGCAGCCGCATCTGCAGGTCGGTCATTTGGCCCTTGTAGTCGTTGGCCACCTCGTGTCCCTGGTGGTAGAACGTCAGCCAGCCGTACATGCAGCCCAGCAGCTGCAACACAGAGCCGACGCGCGTGACGAACGCGTCACAGAGGCGTGACGCGCCCGACCGCAACTGGGTCGGCGGCGCGGCGCCCGCCACACACGTCGAGACACGGCCGACGGGCCGCTGCCTGCCGCTGCCTGCCGCCACCGGAACAGCGACGGTCACCGCGTGCTGGTGGTGGCCGGCAGTGGGACAGCAGACAGTGGGACGGCAGGTGGTGGGACGGCAGGCGGTGGGACGGCAGGCGGTGGGACGGCAGGTGGTGGGACGGCAGGCAGTGGGACAGCAGGCAGTGGGACGGCAGGCAGTGGGACAGCAGACAGTGGGACGGCAGGCAGTGGGACAGCAGGTGGTGGGATGACAGATGGTGGGACGGCAGGTGGTGGGACGGCAGGTGGTGGGACGGCAGGTGGTGGGACGGCAGGTGGTGGGACGGCAGATGGTGGGACGGCAGGTGGTGGGACGGCAGGTGGTGGGACGGCAGGCAGTGGGACAGCAGACAGTGGGACGGCAGGCAGTGGGACAGCAGGTGGTGGGACGACAGATGGTGGGACGGCAGGTGGTGGGACGGCAGGTGGTGGGACGACAGATGGTGGGACGGCAGGTGGTGGGACGGCAGGTGGTGGGACGGCAGGCAGTGGGACAGCAGACAGTGGGACGGCAGGCGGTGGGACGGCAGGTGGTGGGACGGCAGGTGGTGGGACGGCAGGCAGTGGGACGGCAGGCAGTGGGACGGCAGACAGTGGGACGGCAGGCAGTGGGACAGCAGGTGGTGGGACGGCAGGTGGTGGGACGGCAGGTGGTGGGACGGCAGGTGGTGGGACGGCAGGTGGTGGGACGGCAGGTGGTGGGACGGCAGGTGGTGGGACGGCAGGTGGTGGGACGGCAGGTGGTGGGACGGCAGGTGGTGGGACGGCAGGCAGTGGGACAGCAGACAGTGGGACGGCAGGCAGTGGGACAGCAGGTGGTGGGACGACAGATGGTAGGACGGCAGGTGGTGGGACGGCAGGTGGTGGGACGACAGATGGTGGGACGGCAGGTGGTGGGACGGCAGGTGGTGGGACGGCAGGCAGTGGGACAGCAGACAGTGGGACGGCAGGCAGTGGGACGGCAGGTGGTGGGACGGCAGGTGGTGGGACGGCAGGCAGTGGGACAGCAGACAGTGGGACGGCAGGCAGTGGGACAGCAGGTGGTGGGACGACAGATGGTGGGACGGCAGGTGGTGGGACGGCAGGTGGTGGGACGGCAGATGGTGGGACGGCAGGTGGTGGGACGGCAGGTGGTGGGACGGCAGGTGGTGGGACGGCAGGCAGTGGGACAGCAGACAGTGGGACGGCAGGCAGTGGGACGGCAGGTGGTGGGACGACAGATGGTGGGACGGCAGGTGGTGGGACGGCAGGTGGTGGGACGGCAGGTGGTGGGACATCAGACAGTGGGACGGCAGGCGGTGGGACGGTAGGCAGTGGGACGGCAGGTGGTGGGACGGCAGGCAGTGGGACGGCAGGCGGTGGAACAGCAGGCAGCAGACAGTTGGACAGCAGACAGTGGGACGGCAGGCGGTGGGACGGTAGGCAGTGGGACGGCTGGCAGTGAGACAGCAGGCAGTGGGACAGCAGGCAGTGGGACGGCCGCGCCGACGAGCCGGCAGCCAGCTGGGATCGATGCTGTAGTGACGGCTACTGCGGCCACCTGCCGCAAGACACACGGCACACTGCATTCACGCGGTACACGTTGATCAGCACGGGGTTAGGGCAGACACCGAGGGACATCGCACTCTCGCAGTACCCACAACTATTCAAAGAGGGGAGGGTCTTATCGATAAAAAACTCATGTGTTTTCTGGATTGTGTTGACACAATAGCTAATTGCACGTCTCAAATAAACATATACACTAATTTGACACCCACTTAATTGGAGTGGGTACAAGGTTATACACTAATTCTGCCGCTGGAGGCAGAATTATATCACATGAATTTGACAATACTGTGACCTTAAATAACCACGTACACCTAATTGCGAATACTAAGTTTGCCTTCCAACCAGCAGGCGCTCACAGTGCACGGAGTCGTGTTCGCTTGGCTGTAGAATCTCTCTTATAAATATATCTTAGGAATATCACTCCTACCTTAGAAGTAAAATTGGAAAATCCCGCCTCAGGCAGGACACACAAGCATATCGTACTCCTGCAGTTGGTTGAGAAGGGAGTGGAGCGGGGCACGGGAGGAGGGGCGGGCAGCAGGCTCGGCGCGCGACAGCAGACATCACCGGCGTGTACCAGAAGCGTCAACTGGCCGGATCTCCGACCTCTCTTCACACAGCGTCCGACTACTGGGTCACCCAGCCGATCATCGGACGTCCATCGGTTGGTTGGTTATTGGTTTTACGACACGTCGACCCTTGAGTCATGTAGCGTCGCCAATCTCTCACGCCGATTGGTCGCGGGCGAATAGTAGCGACAGGTGAGACTCGAACCCACAACCTTTCGATTGTGAGACGAGCATCTTACCCTGACCACTCGTCCCCGGACGTCCATCGGAGTTCAGCGATTTCAGCAACAGTAATTTCAACAATTTCCGCAATTCAGCATCTGCGTTCCGCCAGATATCGATCAGGTGGACAGTAGATGGCATTCGAGTGTCCATCGGGCATGGATATATCGGTATTTTCGAACTTGGGCGCGCAAATCCAATCCGTTGGGGGACAATGTGTATATTTGAAATGTAGAGTGGACGAACATTGAAAAGGATGCTCTCGGCTTGAAGTATTGTCGACGGGTTGGAGATGGTCATGTAATCGAAATACTGCGTGGAAAATGTTCCCCGTAGTCTTCGCACATGAAACGCCAAATTCATCAGGCATCCATCAGACATAGCAGACATCCATCAGACATCCATCAGGCATCCATCAGGCATCCATCAGACATACGTCAGGCATCATTCCATCAAGCGTTCGCCAGGTGTCCACCACGAGTTCACTGGATTGTCCGTCAGAAGGCCGTCAAGCGACAGCCAAGCGACAGCCAAGCGACAGCCAAGTGACCAGCGAGTGACCATCGGCCATCGATCAGACTTCCGATAGCCAGCAGGTGTGGTCGCTGGCCGCCCGGCGTCCCGGCCAGACGCACGCCCCGGCCAGACGCACGCACGGCAAGAGCAGGTGTGGTCGGCGCGATAAGCGGCGTCGACAGCCAGCCGGCTGCGCCGCCGGCGGCGCCTGACGCGCCGACGACGGCCGACTCTGAACACGAGCTGGAGCCGACACAGGCGCGACACCGGCCGGCTGCGAGGGATGAGCGGTCACCGATGCGTGCATCTGGCGACCGACTGTAGCCGAGGCGTGCATCTGGCGACCGACTGTCGCCGAGGCGTCCATCTGGCGACCGACTGTCGCCGAGGCGTCCATCTGGCGACCGACTGTCGTCTAGGCGTCATTGCAACGGAGATAACCCTGCACAAACGCATATTTTGTATGCATTGCACTGCACTATGTCGCTGGTTTGCCGTTTGTGCAAACGTTGATCATGGTTAATTTATCCTATGATTTTGAGCTATTCTTGCTGCGTGACCGGGATTCTCCGGAATCGGGGAATTGCCCGGTAAATAAGCGTAATCTTCGGTCACGTGACGCCGTGTGATGCCGTGTGGTACCACGTGAAGCCGTGTGGTACCGTGTGGCAGTGTTAAAATAATGATTTCTCGTCATGTGTGAGATGTCGAAATGAGTACAACGGGATGTCAAAATCACTATGAAAATAATGCTGTTTAAATTGTGTAGGCCCTTAAAACCTAGCTTTGGGACAATTGCATGGAACCATATAACTACCCATTTTGCGTGTTTTGAGAGCCACCTAATTTGGAGATGCTGATATAAATGATAACGATGCAAATACCTATGCTATAAACTGGTATTTTATAGCATAGCATATCATAGGCAATCCCTTTACCTGGAATTGCACTACGGGATGTTCGTTATCACGATCCGTTATGATGAGCATAAGCTTGATGCATATAAACGAGATACTGTTAGAAACGAGGCATGAAGACTTCACAAGCACGCACCAAGAAGCACAATGTCGATACGTCTTTGGGAAAGATGTCGACTCAGTGTTCAGAAAGTGGTATATTCCACCCTATTTCACAAATAATGTATAACTGCCGTGTGGCACGTGTGACGCCGTGTGACGTCGTGTGGTACTGCGTGACGCGGTACCACAGTGCAGACGATGGCGCCGAGCCATTGTCGAGCCAAGCGACAGCCAGAGCGCCGGAAGTCCGGCGCGCGCGCCAACGGTATCTCGGTGCTCAAGCGTTATGAGCTGTCGTCGGGCTGCCATCAGAGACGTCGTCGGCAACATGGCGCGGATTCCCACTGCCCCCCCATCCCCCCATGACCCATCGCGGCACAGCGAGCTCCCGGTCGAACAGCATTCAGACAAAGCCGCGTCAGGACGGCTGTCGAGAAATCAGCAGCGTTCTGGGTGGGCAAGTCTTCCAGCAATTGCGCCTTCTGAAACCTTTCATCTGGTGCAATTGATATCTGGTTCGATGTTGACTTCAGCTACCTACTGACCCACCAACGCAGCGGTGGTCGGCGACTTCGCCTGTATGCTCTGAATCGTGAATATCGCCTGCTGGCGCAGGAAGCGTCATGGTTGCCGCGCATTGTACTTGCCGACAGACGGGTCGGACACGGGTCGGTCACAGGTCAGAGGTCACGCGATGGGTCACACCTGGGGCCGCCAGGTCTCAATGAAACCAACCGTAGCGGGTCTGCAGCGCGGCCCGGTGTTCGTCAGCCACCGGCACCGAACAGGTGCAGACAGCACACCCTGGCCGTGACCAGCACCGCCACAGCATGAGGCACGCGCACACGACAGACAGACGACGGCGACACAACGTCAGGGCGTGTCGCCTGCGCAGTCTCACCGTCTCCACAAACTCAAACTTCTTGCGCTCCTGCACCTCCTGCAGCATGCAGACGTAGTCCAAGCTGGCCTGCACGAAGTACCGCTGCTCCATCTCCAGCGACGCGTCCGCCTGCAACAGAGAGCGACCCTTCAGAGGTCGCCACGTCTCGGCGGGAACTCGCCGGCCGCCGGCCACACGAGACGCCGCACTACTGATGACGTGATGGCCGGCGGTGCGGCCGGCATCTCATCAGATCCGGCTGACGGCGGCGCGTGAGCGCGCGCCATGTGCGCCGCGCGTCATGACTGGCCGGCGAGCGTGGTGGCCGCGTCCCACGACCCGTCGACCCGCACCGCGCCGGCCCGGCCGGCCAGCCGATCACGTTGGTTGGTTGGTTATTTGGGCTTACGGGCGTATCAACTGCTTCGGTCATACAGCGCCCATCCAGTCCGTCACGGGAACTGTGCCATGTCCACACTGCGACGTGCACAGGGAGTGGGGGGAGGGGGGGCAGTCATGCCACAGTCTCTGCTGCCGCCATTCACCGTCTGCGTCCTCTTCCGCCGTCAGCTATTGCTACCCGCCACCGTCACTGTCATCGTCAATGTAGTCGTCCCAGTAATGGCCTCTATCCTCTATCGTCGTCGCAATTCATGATCACATTCATTTATTCATTCATTCATTCATTCATTCATATGGCATCGCCCGTAACATTCACCGTCACCGTCAGCCCAGTTTCCATCACCAGCTATCGCCACTGCGACGGCTACGTGACTGCAGCGACAGGTCACGTGTACAAAGGGTGCAGCGGACGACCAGTGGACGGCCCGCTGCATGTGATCACGTGCGCACTCCTGACCGGGGAAGTAACAGGCGGTCAGGCGCTATGCAATCCGACCCGCTACACTGATCACGCAGCAGTGTGCAAAATCATTGCTTGGTAATAATCACCCTTCTTCCCACCCTCTCCCACTCGTCCGGGCTTCACTAATCACTCGAGCAGCGGACGTCACAAAGCTCCACAGTCGCTGTGGAATTATCATCCGGATGGAGCGGATGGCGGTAACTCCTGCCCCGACGAACAGGCGAACATCCGAAGGAAGAGCGTGGCGCGGGCGAGGGAAATTCGGCGCATCGGCGACACCGCTGGAATGCGATGGCCACGGTCCGGCTCACCCGCCTCCGGCGGTGAAACCGGCTAAATCAGGTAGATCACGGCCGAGCCACGGCCTCGGAGTGTCCTCGCCGCCAATGCATTCGTCAACCGACCGGTGTCGAATGCCTCGCCCCAATCCAGCACCCATCAGCGCGAAACATGACAGGCAACCCCTTTCCATCGCAGCCATCATCCCGCCACACCACCCTCGCAGACCGACCAGGAATGTTCAGGCACGTGGCACCACCATCAGTCGGCACGTTCTACCGCCGGGGGTGGCGAGGGGCACGGCGTCATTCAAGGGCGCGCGGCAAGCCCGTGTCTGATCCCAACTGTGGCGGCAATTGGAATACGACGCACGGTATCTCCGCGGCCGGCCCACCAAACCAGTTGTGTCTCTCATTGATGAATCCGGGCGGCGAGGCTTCAATGGACCGGCGCAATGGCGACACGGCCGGCTCCGGGAGAAGCCGGCCGGATCGGTACCCCGCACGGCCCGACTGTCTGGCCGGATCGGCCATCCCGGCAGCGCTCGTCCGAGTCTCTGTTCACAGGTGTGCCAGGATGACCAGGACCAGGACCAGGACCAGGACTCATGACCAGGACACGCTGTGGGACGCCACCACCTCGGAGAAGCGGTGTCCTGCCGGCTGCGGAAGCGGTGTCCTGCCGGCTGCACCGCGTGCATGGGCACGACTGGCAACACCAACGCCGCTGTCCAGCAGCACAGCGCCGAACGCCGTATAGAAATGGCCTCCATTTACCGACACCGACAACGAGCCCAGCTCGATTGTCGCCTTCAGCTCATTGTCCCGGGCCATGCAAACGAGCGCACCGAAACGGGCAGCCGCCAACATTAAACGGCCGGCGATGCATTCATCGCCAGTGCCTCATCTCAGTCAAAATACCCTCTGTCCAATTCGTTACGGTGAACTAAGCGAATAAATAACGGCCAATAACAGATCACATAACAGACCATGGTTCCAAAGGTGCCGCTGCCACCACCATCGCAGCACGACAGCGAGAGCACAGCACCGGCTGAAAATCGGCCGCATAATGTTTACCTAATACGGTCTAACGCACCTCAATCACAGCATGCATTAATCATGGCCGCCGGGGAGACCGGCTGCACGGCTCGTGACCGTTGTGACGGTGATCAGAGCCAGATGTGCCGACTGTGGACGGGAACAGGGTGGTGCCGGGGTAACCGACGATCGCCACGCGGCAGCAGGGTGGTCGCAGCACGAGACCTGTGGACGGTAGCAGGGTGGTCGCAGCACGAGACCTGTGGACGGGATCAGGGTGGTCGCAGCACGAGACTTGTAGACTGGACTAGGGTGGTCGCAGCACGAGACCTGTGGACGGGATCAGGGTGGTCACAGCACGAGACCTGTGGACGGTAGCAGGGTGGTCGCAGCACGAGACCTGTGGACGGGATCAGGGTGGTCGCAGCACAAAACCTGTAGATGGCAGCAGGATGGTCGCAGCACGAGACCTGCGGACGGCAGCAGGGTGGTCGCAGCACGGCCCGTAGACGGGATCAGGGTGGTCGCAGCACGAGACCTGTAGACGGGATCAGGGTGGTCACAGCACGAGACCTGTGGACGGGATCAGGGTGGTCACAGCACGAGACCTGTAGACGGGACCAGGGTGATCGCAGCACGAGACCCGTGTTCCGAGATCAGGGTGGTGCCGGGACGGCCGACGGTCGCCACACGGCAGCTGCAGCGGCAGCACGAGACACACAGCCGAAACACCACCAGCTAACAAGCCGGTCAGCCAGTCTGCCGTCGAACGTCCGAGGACCGATCGCCTTCACTGTGGAGCAACAGGGACCCGATCGGAAGATCGGAAAATCGCCCGTGGGTGGCCAGACTCCGATCAACCAGGAATGGATGAGTCGTTGCTTTATGTTCAGCCCCAGGGTACAAAATTATGCCACAATCAAAACTTCGAGAACCGATAATTATATCTGGAAAGGAATAGCCACGGTAAAAAATTATCAGGAAAATAGACGGAAGATTATGAGTCTGCATGCAATGTATAATGCAGTGGAGTAGTTTGTCAATGGAATTCTGTTGTAAGAAACAATTATATTTTCGCGGGATTTCTACTGTTTCTTGGCGATTTGTCATGTACGTTTCTTCTCTGATACTGAAATTGTACTACGGTAGGGTATTGGTGGAAAGGGACCAATCGTGATAGCATGGAGACAAGACAAGACACATTTATTTTCAGCTGAGTCGCATTTGTCATCAAGACGGGCAAATCTTGGGTATGGCCAGCTCAACATCAGAGAGTAACGTTCGGTCATTATTCACCTCAGCTAGTCAGAGCTAGAGCCGGAGCAGGACGGGGCAGCAGAACCAACAGCTACCCGCACAGGACCAACAGAGGCCGGGTCAGGACCACCAGGCGTCCGTGCAGGACCACCAGGCGTCCGTGCAGTACCAACAGCCCTGGCAGGACCAGCACCCGTTGGGTTGGGACCACCAGCCGTCGGCCTAGTGCCGGATCATGGACGAGGGTTGGGGTGGGCGCCAGCAACCCAGCCGGGCACCACGCGCCGCTTCCGCAGCGCCGAGGAAACGCAGCTGGGTTGGCGGGTCGGTGAGTGCGGCAGCGGGCCGCCGGTGCTCAGCTTCCCCCCCGGTCACTGTCAGTCGGCTGCTGGCGACAGATACCGGAACTTGGAGAAAACCGTCCACGATTATCACAGCGACTGCCTGCCAGATGGCGGTCGATGGACAGGTCCACCTGCCCCAGAGGTCACCACTCGGTCCCACCTGCCCCAGGTCACCACTCGGTCCCACCTTCCCCAGAGGTCACCACTCGGTCCCACCTTCCCCAGAGGTCACCACTCGGTCCCACCTTCCCCAGAGGTCACCACTTGGTCCAACCTGTTCCAGAGGTCACCACTCGGTCCCACCTTCCCCAGAGGTCACCAATTGGTCCCACCTTCCCCAGAGGTCACCACTCGGTCCCACCTGCCCCAGTTCACCACTCGGTCCCTCCTGCCCCATGTCAGCACTCGGTCCCACCTTCCCCAGAAGTCACCGGTAAGTTTCACCTGACCCAGGGGTCACCACTCGATCCCACCTTTCCCAGGCCACCACTCAGTCCCACCCGGCCCAGAGGTCATCAGTAAGTCTCACCTGACTCAAGGGCCACCACTCGTTCCCACCTGGCCCACGGGCCACCGGAAGTCTCACTTAACCCGGGATCACCAGCCGATCTCACCCGACGCAGGGGTTATCATCGGTCTCACCTGACCCAGAGGCCGTTCGGACAGAAGCAGAGCAGATATCAACTGTCCGTCGATATTTGGTTACCCCTCGTTAACCGATATTATCGATTACAGGGGCATGACTATGCACCAGCAAGCAGCAAGTCGAACTCCCTGACAGAAGGGTGGCATGCCACATCCCAGTGAGATCTGAAACCAGAGGTAGGGGATGGGAAGCGGAAGTGCCTTAAACTAGTGAACATAAATGTACGAACTTTGTGTTCATGCCGTTCTACACCACCCACTCACCAGCTGCCAATGACCAAGGTGGGCGTTGCCCGGCAGCCGACACCGCAGCCCCACCACAACCACGTGGAGGCTGCGCCAGACGGCAGGCATTCCCCGGCAGCCGACACCGCAGCCCCACCACAACCACGTGAAGGCTGCGCGAGACGGCAGGCATTCCCCGGCAGCCGACACCGCAGCCCCACCACAACCACGTGAAGGCTGCGCGAGACGGCAGGCATTCCCCGGCAGCCGACACCGCAGCCCCACCACAACCACGTGAAGGCTGCGCGAGACGGCAGGCATTCCCCGGCAGCAGACACCGCAGCCCCACCACAACCACGTGAAGGCTGCGCGAGACGGCAGGCATTCCCCGGCAGCCGACACCGCAGCCCCACCACAACCACGTGAAGGCTGCGCGAGACGGCAGGCATTCCCCGGCAGCCGACATCGCAGCCCCACCACAACCACGTGAAGGCTGCGCGAGACGGTAGGCATCTCCTGCAGCCGACACCGCAGCCCCACCACAACCACGTGGAGGCTGCGCGAGACGGTAGGCATTCCCGGCAGGTAGCCGACACCATTGCCCCACCACAACCACGTGGAGGCTGCGCGAGACGGCAGGCATTCCCCGGCAGCCGACACCGCAGCCCCACCACAACCACGTGGAGGCTGCGCGAGACGCGGCCCGACTTCACACCGCACCGGCCGGCAGTCCGTGTCGCCAAGGTCGAGTTCGGGACCGACTCGGCCCAGACGACGCCGTCCATCACGCCGCTGGGACAGCGCTCGGTCTGGCTCGGCCCGCGGTCGGACAGATCGGCAAGCCCGACACATCCACCGGCTGACCTGTGGGTAGCCGGACTGCCGGGCCACACAGCAGCACCGTTCGTCACGGCGGCACGGCGGCGCCATCCCCGGCAGCAGCTCGCCCAGGTGGCGGCTACAGCCCGCCGACAACAAAACAGAACCTTACTCAAGCCGAGCTTCGATATTAGCCGCTTGAATTATCTCACATTGATTTGGTATGAAAAAAAAACTAATAAACCCACCAGCCACCTCCACCGACGAGGTTGGGCGCAATATGACGCATAGCAGTCGAGGCGCCCGAAAGCCCAAATAACAAACAATCTCCACCGAGGAGCCCGTCCCATACAACTTCATCCCACGTTCGGCAGCGTTCCTGAACCCACCAGCCATCTCCACCGACGAGGTTGGGCGCAATATGACGCATAGCAGTCGAGGCGCCCGAAAGCCCAAATAACAAACAATCTCCACCGAGGAGCCCGTCCCATACAACTTCATCCCACGTTCGGCAGCGTTCCCCACTGCACTTGACCAGCACTGCCGCACTGCTGAGTGTGCCGCGCTGTAGAGCAGGCGTACCGCCCGACACGCCAGCACCGTCCCCTCCTGACGGCCAGACCGGCGCGTCGGCGCGCCACTGAACTCGGCCGGGCAAACACGACCCGCACGGCCGCCCGAGGCGACCTCAATCACAGCGCAGGTCAGCACGGCACAGGCGTACCGCCCGACACGCCAGCACCGTCCCCTCCTGACGGCCAGACCGGCGCGTCGGCGCGCCACTGAACTCGGCCGGGCAAACACGACCCGCACGGCCGCCCGAGGCGACCTCAATCACAGCGCAGGTCAGCACGGCACAGGCGCCGCCGCCGCCGCCGCCGCCGCCCTAGTTCGCGCCGGCCGCCACGGCACAGTTTGTGTCTGAGAGCTGGCTGTTTGTAGTGGAGTGGATTTGTGGCAATGTACACCTCGACTGTGTACATTTGTCGTGCGGTATATTCGTGGCTCCGCGTGCATTTGAGATGAAAACATGGATTTTGTGCTCAGGTTTACGGTTACATGCGCTTACTAGGGCGAACATTTGCGAGTCGCACATTCCCATTGGCTGTGGCTATGTATACACCAATAAACTCGGACGATATGTATCTACATTTCCGATAGTGTAAGAAAGCAAATATTGGGCTGCCAGTACCAATAATCCCGTGATGCCACGGAGCATCGTGCGCTCCGTGTACGTGTCGCACCTGAGACAGTGTCGCACCTGAGGCCGACCACTCGTGATTGCATGTCCACAGCCACACAACCGTGTCCAGCCGGCACGCCCGGGAAAAACACACCGACATGGGAACGGCGCAAGGTCACAAAAACGCCGGCGGGTGATCGACCGCCGCGGTGCCGAAAAACGGCCCGATCGCCACGGATAGGCGGCGCGGCTCGGTGGCGGTGACACGACCCGCCGGCAGCGCGGTAACGGGCGACGACGGCGACGACACGCTGCCTCGGGCAACGACTGGCGATCTGCACAGCACGCCGCGGCCGCCGAGCCGCTGCCGGACCGTCTGCGTCAGCATGACCTTGCGGCTGGGCCGTCCAGTCCAGCCCGACCCGACTCGACTCGACCCGACCCGACCCGACCCCGAGACGGTGCCATCGTAAAAGACGGCAACTGTCCCGTATCCACTGGACCAGCAACGCTCCAGCGAGTTTACGCCGCCCGTGCCCACGGAAACAGCAGAGGGATTGAGTCGTATCGCAGCCCACTGCTGACACAGCACGGCCACTGCTGACACACACTGGCGGATTCAGGGGGGGGGGGCATTCCGGCCATGCCCCCCCAAAGCGCCTCAAATGGGGGGCCATAGTGTCTTTTGCCCCCCCCCCAAACCAACAAAAATAAACTGAATTAAAATGCAGTAACCTTTGCTGAGGTTAAAAAATAGCGTTCAGGGTGAAATAATCTCCAATTTTAAAGGTATTTTGTTATAATGTTTGGAAGCACAATATGGTAGCATAGTAGATTCTGACACATCGAGGGTTCTATGGTGTTCTATAGCCTTGGGTTATATGCTGTTGAAGTTCTGCTTACAGCAAGAGATGACGAAATCAGCAGTTTCATTATTCCTTCGTCAGATAGGTTCATGAAGTTTGTTTAGCCAGTAACGGGCAAGCGGACCCAGTGAGCCAGAATTCGAAAGCGGAATTTGAACAGGATGTTTGTGCGAGTGACCAGTTGAGCCCAGTTGAGCAGCATGCTTCGTATGTTGGTGTTGAGGTTGCTAAAATGAAGAGACAGGCTACATTGACTGATTTTTTCAAGAAGAATAGCAAGAGGAGGTATGTATTTATATCCTGAATAAGAGATAACTGGTGGGTTTGCATGTTCACTGGCGGATCCAGGGAGGGGCCATTCCGGCCATGGCCCCCCGAAGCGCTTAAAATGGGGGGGGGGCATAGTGTCTTTTGGCCCCCCGAAACCAACAGAAGTCAACTAAATTAAAATGCAGTAACCTTTGTCTGTATAACCTAGGCAGTTGATGCGCCCCCAAACCCCAATAACAACAACAACAGTAACCTTTGCCGAGGCTAAAACATTACGTCTGGATGAAAGAATCTCCAATTTTAAACGATTTGTTTTTCTCAAAATTTAAAATAACTGTTTGGAAGCCAGTATGGTAGCATAGTAGATTCTGACACACATCGAGGGTTCCATGCTGTTCAAGTTCTGCTTACAGCAAGAGTTGACAAAATCGGATCCGCCAGTGTGTACACGTGCACGAACGTTGACGTGGTACAAGACGGTGAACGTGAACGTTTTGGTAAACAAGAACAAAGATCCGGTAACATAGAGACCTCCATAGGTGGAGGTAGGATGGGGCCCCTATACAGGAAATTATATTTTCAATGATTAGTTTATTTTTATTTTACTTATTATTTTTAAAAAATGGGCCCCTTTGCCAAATAGTGGTCGAAATCCGGTGCTTTTAAGCAAAAATAGTGGGAAAATGGGCACCCTCCAAATCCGTTCGACCCCTCCCCTGATGCAATTCCTAGGTACGCCACTGGGGGAGGGGGAGGGGAGGGGCTGACGCCGAAAACCGAAAGTTGCCCCCCCCCCCCAAACCGGTGGGCTAGATCTGCCAGTGCTGACACAGCATAGTCACTGCTGACACAGCACGGCCACTGCTGACACAGCACGGCCACTGCTGACACAGCATAGTCACTGCTGACACAGCACAGCCACTGCTGACACAGCATAGTCACTGCTGACACAGGAAGCTGTCGGAACAGGAAAGCTCGCGCAAAACCGGAATACAGCCGGCGCACAATCACTGCACAAGCCAGCACGGCCGGTGCAGTGCAGTGGCCTCTGAATCAGCAGCGAACTACACACGGCGGCTGCAGCCGCGCTTTCCTCCGACCGCTCCCATGTGAGTCGGGTGCGCCCGAGTGGGCTGTACGAGGCCGTTCCCACCGGGGTCGTGCGAGGCCGTTCCCACCGGAGGACGCCGCAGAGTTGCGCCCCAACCGCTCCACATGGCAGGCAGTCGTCACAAGGGGGCGGCTGCAGTGCCTTCGGGGGAGACTGGAGTCCGTCCAGCCGGCCGCCGCCGTCCCACAGGACAGCGCGTCGACAGTCCACGTGGCGCGCCGCCGGCACGTGCCGGCATTACTGCACACGTGCGGACGGCGACAGACCGCCGGCCACGTGCCGGCGGTATTGGCCTGTCGGCAGTCAGCAGGCACACCTGATCCCCGCCTTGGTCACACCTGATCGCCACCTGGGTCACACCTGATCCCCGCGCTGGGTCACACCTGAACCTCGCGTTGGGCCACATCTGATCCCGCCTTGGTCACACCTGATCCCCGCCTGGGTCACACCTGAACCTCGCGTTGGGCCACATCTGATCCCGCCTTGGTCACACCTGATCCCCGCCTGGGTCACACCTAATCCTCGCCTGGGTCACACCTGACCCCTACCTGTGTCACACCTGATCTCCTCCCGGGTCACACCTGAACTCTGCCTGGGTCACACCTGATCCCCGCCTGGGTCACATCTGAACTCCGTCTGGGTCACACCTGATCACGCCTCGAGCAACGGATCGTCGGTCACTCCCGCTCCCGGCCGCGTCACACCTGGATCACACCTTACCCCGCCCAACGCGTCGGATCACACCTGGATCACACCTTACCCCGCCCAACGCGTCGGATCACACCTGGATCACACCTTACCCCGCCCAACGCGTCGGATCACACCTGGATCACACCTTACCCCGCCCAACGCGTCGGATCGCCGGTCACACCCGCTGCCGCCCGGGTCACACTCCTGACATGTTGCGATCCTGCTGCTTCACGGCAGCACAAGCGCCACACACTCACCGCAGCCTGTCGATACCAGAATCTACAGCCCCACTTACGACGATTTATTCGCCAATTATAATCGTCTCTCGGCAGGCCAGACATCGAGCTAATGGTCCGACCTGTTGAGGCTCAGAAAAAATCGCACCGACCCGGACGCCGATGTTTTCATTAGGCAGCTGGCGAGGTCGCCGATCAGGCTGACGTCCAACAGGTTGACTGGCCGATATGGATGGCACAGTCGGCAGCCGATACTCGTGTTCCGATCGGCCAGCGATACCCCTGTCCACATCAGAGATCTCTGCCCAGACCTGCCGGTCAGATCTCTGTCCGACCCGGCCACAGTCGGCGGTCAGATCCGCCAGGTGTGCCGCCATCGTTCACGATGAGAGCTGCCACCTCGGTACGTGCCGGGCTGGGTTTCCGGGAGTAAATCTCAGATATCTGGCACACAACCCAACCTACCAGTCGCCTAGAATAGCGTGTTTTCAGCGTATTCGGTTCGTTCTCCACTCCAATGGTGAAGGAAAAATCACCTCCCAACTCAACGCAGTCCACCCCACCCGCACACAACGCAATGCATCACACATAGCAACCTGGCATTGACTTACAAACGCATGCCTCTATCTTCCTTGGTCGGAAAGCCCGACATTCTGGAGTGGAAATACATCGGATATAATGGCTGCTTTCGAAACACGGTGGAGTTAGTTCAGTTGTCTGACCAACGGCGATAAGCTGCATCGAGGGTTGCGTGTTGGACAGAACAAAAATGTTTCCGCACTTGGATTCATCGGCAGGTACTTTCCGCAAGGAAATATGAGAATCAGCTATAAAATGTATATGTTCGGAGCCACCAGTACCACTCACCTCCCCATGAGCGTCGCTACACTGAGGGGAGGAGGGATGCGTCCCCCCCCCCCCCCGACGTCGTGCATAATGGTGGATGGATAAAAACGACCTAAAAACCCTCTGGTGCCTAAATCCATGGTGACACCCATGCTTCCCCCACCTTGTGGTCCCGCTGGTGATGCGGAGCTGTAGCATACGGCAATAACCGCGGCACGAACGCCACATCAGCGACGCATCATGCGGAGCTGTAACATACGGCAATAACCGCGGCACGAACGTCACATCAGCGCCACGTTAGCGATGCATTATGCGGAGCTGTAACATACGGCAATAACCGCGGCACGAGTGTCACATCAGCGCCACGTTAGCGATGCATTAAGCGGAGCTGTAGCATACGGCAATAACCGCGGCACGAGTGTCATATCAGCGCCACGTTAGCGATGCATTATGCGGAGCTGTAACATACGGCAATAACCGCGGCACGAACGTCACATCAGCGCCACGTTAGCAATGCATTAAGCGGAGCTGTAGCATACGGCAATAACCGCGGCACGAGTGTCACATCAGCGCCACGTTAGCGATGCATTATGCGGAGCTGTAACATACGGCAATAACCGCGGCACGAACGTCACATCAGCGCCACGTTAGCAATGCATTAAGTGGAGCTGTAGCATACGGCAATAACCGCGCCACGAGTGTCACATCAGCGCCACGTTAGCGATGCATTATGCGGAGCTGTAACATACGGCAATAACCGCGGCACGAACGTCACATCAGCGCTACGTTAGCGACACACGAGCGCCGTGCGCCCGCCAGCGCGACCGTCCCCAGCCGCAGCAAGCCGGCCCAGAGAGGTCATCGCGGTCACCACTATTGACCAATCAGCCGGCCGGTCGGTGTGCCGGCTCGCCAGTCGGTAAACACGGCCGCTCGTCGCCCGCAAAACGAGGCGAGAGGCGGATGTCCGCCTGGTGGGTGTCCGGCAAACTGGCGAGCGGCGGGTGACAAACGGCGGACAGTGGGCGGACAGCGGGCGAGCGGCGGACAGCGGACGGGCAGCGGGCGGAGAGCGGGCGGAGAGCGGGCGGAGAGCGGGCGGAGAACGGGCGGGCAGCGGGCGGATAGTATCTATGGCATGCAACATCATCAGAATGTTTCCTTGTGGAGGAAGAAAATGGCCGAAGGGATAATCGCCACCAAGGGGCATCCCAAAGCTGGAAACGGGCTCTGATGAAACGGGCGCCACTCGCTACAATGATACATCCCTGATTGAGTGCGCGTCTTCGCTCATGAGTTATCCCAGCAGGGGTGCTTCGTTAGCAGCATGGATGCCCTTGGCAGACATTCCCCTGAGGTTGGGTAGTGCCGCCCCGTTATTACGTGACATCAGCTTTTTTTTTTGTAAATTCGGGGATGACTACTATATTTAGCATCATTTAATTTGTCCTCGAGCTTCCATCAGCAATGTTAAGTTCCGCCAACCTTCTTAACCCTATTATTTAGGGGAGGAGCTTCTGAACGCCTGTCATGTTTTTGTGTTCGCCGCTTCTTATCGCGTTATGATAGCAGCTCTGAAACTTGGTGAATTTTATTCGCAAAGTTCCTTTGCGCGTATAACGCAAACAAAAACCTCTTTTTGGTTAATCAGAGACAGCTCCAGACAGAGATTCTGGAGGGCTTGTCAAGCAAACATTCTACAGTTTGATGAGCTTTCAAGTCAGGCAGATACTTACACATTATGTTCATAAGTACTAGCTTCGAGCCAACATGATTGATGCGGAACACATATATGTTGCACATTTTGTGTTACTAAATGTGCACATCGATGACAGAGGCGATTTGTGATGATTTTCAACATGATAATAAAGCAAGCCCATGGCAAATTATCGCATTAAGTTGAAGTCTTGGGAATTCATACAGTAAAGGATATAATCGATGTCGGCATAGGCGGACCAAGGTTAGCCTTGGGGGGATGCATCCACACTAGGTATGTTCAAGTAAAGGGTTCAAGTTCATAGTTATTAGAGAGTAGGCAAGTCTGGCTGTCAGGTTTCAGAACGAGTGAGTTGTAAGCATGTTTTATGCACCGACTGGTATGCAAGATGTTGCGGGTAGAGCGGATCCAGGATAAACAAACTGGGCTGACGAGCCCAAAAATCCCACCTACACATATAATGTTGATACCTCATTTATGTGTATCTGGAGTCGCCAATGATGATTTTTGGAGAGCAAAATTCGGCATAATATTACTAAACTACTCATTGCCTATGAAGAAACATTGAGTTGATTGCAGGACTACAATGCGCTGACAAGTGTCCCTCTCCCCCAATTTCGGTTACCCTGGACACGTTTATTATTTATTAATTGACCTCCATTAGACCACAATTAAAGCAGTAGTAATTTAGAGTCGATCGGTATTTAGATTGGTCGATTGGTCGACTGCTAATTTCAAAATTTCGGAGATTTGCAGTACAAAATGTGACGCAAGCCTTCGAACGATATTTTTTCAACAAAATTGATCACTAAGGCCCCCAGTAAAAACTGAATGACTATGCATGCTTTGTACAATATGGTTACGGACAGCGGCAGCAGCGACAGCGGCGGCATCGTTGCTGGTGCTGCGTCACACGTGCTACATATAGGTGATCGTTCAGCCATGTGTGGAAGGGACGTAACCCAACTCAATAACGATCCTTAACAATATTATTGCACGACCCTGGGTAGTGTGTTGCATTGGCACTTCATATTACATACGCGGTAAGCGATCCGGTCTGTGGCAAGTCTCCACCCCCGGTACCCCGTGACGTACAGGGGGGGGGGGTTGCAAGGGCGATACGTCGCCCGGTCTGTGGTCAGACTCCACCCCCATGGCTCCGTGACGTACAGGGGGCGTGGGTTGTAGGGGCGACACGTCGCCCGGTCTGTAGTCGGTCTTGACCCGCGGTCTGTGGTCAGACTTCACCCCCAGGCCCCCGTGACGTACAGGGGGCGTGGGTTGTAGGGGCGGCACGTCGCCCGGTCTGTAGTCGGTCTTGACCCGCGGTCTGTGGTCAGACTTCACCCCCAGGCCCCCGTGACGTACAGGGGGCGTGTCGGCGCGTGTCGGTCCTCACGACTGGCACGGCTCCGCCGGCGCTCCAATCAGCGCCGGGAGCCGCCACTGACAGACCGATGGAGGGGCGGCGGGCCTGACGTAACACGACACCGTCCGCCGTCCACCTGCTGCGACACAACGCCGTCCGCCGTCCACCTGCTGCAACACAGCGCCGTCCGCCGTCCACCTGCTGCAACACAACGCCGTCCGTCGTCCACCTGCTGCAACACAACGCCGTCCGCCGTCCACCTGCTGCAACACAACGCGGTCCGTCGTCCACCTGCTGCAACACAACACCGTCCACCTGCTGCAACACAACGCCGTCCACCTTCTGCAACACAACGCCGTCAGCCGTCCACCTGCTGCGACACAACGCCGTCCACCTGCTACAACACAACGCCGTCCACCTGCTGCGACACAACGCCGTCCGCCTGCTGCGACACAACGCCGCCCGCCGCCCACCTGCTGCAACACCACGCCGACGCAGACGCGGACGCCGACTGCAGTCGTAACGGCAGCGTGCCGCGCCCGGGCACACGCCTAGCGCTTGGCGGAACGCTTCACGCGTGCGTAGCACACGTGCACGCGATGAACGAAGTTCCGCCTTGATAGATTGTGCTGATAGATGGATTGTGTCGAAGGAGGAATATATTGGGTTTGCATTGGGTGTAGCTTTTTGCAGTCAAAGATTTTCGATCACGTGACAACAATCCTTTAAGCACATTCAAGCAGGAGACATAATGCAGGTACCTCAGGGGCATGCTGACATGGGGGTTGCTTCCCCAGTGCAGGGCGTGGTTAGAGGTGACCTAAGGTGTGCGGGCTTACATCCCCAGTCAAAATCGGCGTCGGTACGGCCGTGTCGAAAGGGGTCGGTGTACGATGTAACGAGGGGGGGGGGGGCGCCTGCATAGCCGGACTCTCGGACGAAAACACCGGTCGGCACATACAGCCAGACACACGGCTGCTGAAAGACTGCAGGTAAGAGGCATTGCGCGACCCTGATGGTGTCGACACGGGCGGAGCGACGCTGATCGTGTCGACACGGGCGGAGCGACGCTGATCGTGTCGACACGAGGCGGAGCGACGCTGATCGTGTCGACACGAGGCGGAGCGACGCTGATCGTGTCGACACGAGGCGGAGCGACACGGATCGTGTCGACACGAGGCTGAGCGACACGGATCGTGTCGGTACGGGCGGAGCGACACAGATCGTGTCGACACGAGGCTGAGCGACGCTGATCGTGTCGACACGGGCGGAGCGACGCTGATCGTGTCGACACGAGGCGGAGCGACACGGATCGTGTCGACAAGGGCGGAGCGACGCCGGTAGTGATGCTAATTTGAATGGAAACCATATCTTCCTCCATCGTCTGCTGTGTGCAGAAAGCCGACGTTGGCACCACGAGGCTGCGACACCTCCGGTGACATTTGGGTGTCAGTGGGCTGGCGGGGCCAGCGGCAGTGCCGCACGTGGACACGGTCAGACGGTGGGTGGTCCTTTGATGTAATACCGCCCACGCTGCACATCCCCCAGCAGGGGGAGGCTCGCGGCAGCGTGACGCCGTGCTGTACCCCGGGGCTCGTGACACCACAGCTCGGTACGATCAGCGGCCTGGCCACACCCAGCCGTCCGTCACGTCACGTCACGTCACGTCTCCCGGCAGGAGCGACCACGGCGTCACGACTGTGACGGCACAGACCGACCGGGCCGCTGCCGCGTAGTGTCCCACTGCCGGCCACAGCCAGGGCGGGTCGGAGTGTGTGTCGGCCACCGCATCGGTTCGGCTCGTCACCATCAGCCGTCGTCGACCTGCGGCCCGGCTCGTGCGTGGACGCCTTGGGCAACACGTGACGCACGGCTGGCCAGTGTGGTCGCTGGTCCCACTGACACCGACCGGGTGCGTGTCGCCACACAGCGGCACGGGTCACGTGAAGCTGACCCGAGAGCCGGCCACGCCCGCACGGTGGCCCGGGCCAGTCGACATTGCTGCACCTAGTGTGCCCGCTGGCCGCCCGGACAGTGGCCCTGGCCAGTCGACATTGCTGCACCGAGTGTGCCCACTGGCCGCCCGGACAGTGGCCCTGGCCAGTCGACATTGCTGCACCGAGTGTGCCCACTGGCCGCCCGGACAGTGGCCCTGGCCAGTCGACATTGCTGCATCGAGCGTGCCCACTGTCCGCCCGGACAGTGGTCCGAGCCAGTCGACATTGCTGCACCGAGTGTGCCCACTGGCCGTCCGGACAGTGGACCGGGCTAGTCGACATTGCTGCACCGACCGCAGCTATGTGGGCCGCAGTGTGGTGGGGTGTGGCCGCCCAGACGCGGCTCCACCCAGGCCCGGTCGGCTCGACAAACAATGGCACGCTCCAGCAGAGCTATGCCGCCGATGGCGACTGCCGAGGCATCGGCTGCACCGAGCCACGCGTCTACACACTACACCGGGTGGAAGAGGCGAGCCGGGCGCGTCTACACACTACACCGGGTGGAAACGATGAACCGGGCGCCCCTGCACACTGAACCAGGCGTACTAAGCGCGCCTGCACACTACACAGCACATACCTGACGGAACAGGCGTATCCGGCGCGCATGTCAGCCGCATCAGGCGCACTTATCAGACATATGAGACGCGCTCAGCAGGCGTGTCAGGCGCATGTCAGCCGCATCAGGCGCACTTATCAGACATATCAGACGCGCTCAGCAGGCGTGTCAGGCGCATGTCAGCCGCATCAGGCGCACTTATCAGACATATCAGACGCGCTCAGCAGGCGTGTCAGGCGCATGTCAGCCGCATCAGGCGCACTTATCAGACATATCAGACGCGCTCAGCAGGCGTGTCAGGCGCATGCCAGCCGCATCAGGCGCACTTATCAGACATATGAGACGCGCTCAGCAGGCGTATCAGGCGCATGTCAGCCGCATCAGGCGCACTTATCAGACATATCAGACGCGCTCAGCAGGCGTGTCAGGCGCATGTCAGCCGCATCAGGCGCACTTATCAGACATATGAGACGCGCTCAGCAGGCGTGTCAGGCGCACGACGACAGCACCCGAGGCGGCACTGCCGACAACGGCTGGGACACAGGCAGCTGTTCACAACGGCAGCCCACACCGGCCGAGTCCGTGCTGCCGCACCGGCGTGTGCCGAAGACCGCGCGCCGGCGCCCACGCGTTTCCCTGGGCGCTTGCGAAAGCCGCCGGAAATTGTCAGCTTGGCGGTCGCGTTTGGGCAGAAGCGGCACACGTGTGCTGCCAACTGACGCCGACAATGTGGGCCTTTCTCTGGTATAATGGACTGCGGAGGGTACGCATGGTCAGCTGCCTGTTCCGTGTATGAAAACCCACCGCAAAAGATGTGGTATGGCACCAAGACACATTGCGGCCGTGCTTTTTCTTCAGAGAACAACACGGCCGTAACGTGTTGGGAAACAAACCCATGTGACATCTTACTCGACAACATGTCAGATGTAACACAAAAACAAAGGTACAGCAAGCTGTGACTGTTAGTTGAGTTTAAGGGTGCAAGCTGCGACTGAGAACATCGCTTGGCGTATAATTGTACGCCAACTAGTTTGTCCTTAACCTAGGACCCGCTCAGCCAAGGACTTCAGCCGGCCACGATCCAGGCTACGGTGCCAGGCCACGGCCACGCCACGGCCACGGCCACGGCCACGGCCACGGCCGGTCGGTGGGCGGTGTCCGGCACAGCGGAGAGGTACACCTCTGTCTTCCTCCGACGTGCCGACCCCGGCCCAGCGGAGAGGTGTACCTGTCTCCCGCCGCCCAGCCGACACCGGCCCAGCGGAGAGGTGCACCTGTCTCCCGCAGACCCCGGCTCCGACCCAGCGGAGAGGTGTACCTCTGTCTTCCTCCGACGTGCCGACCCCGGCCCAGCGGAGAGGTGTACCTGTCTCCCGCCGTCCAGCCGACACCGGCCCAGCGGAGAGGTGTACCTGTCTCCCGCCGTCCAGCCGACACCGGCCCAGCGGAGAGGTGCACCTGTCTCCCGCCGTCCAGCTGCCACCGGCCCAGCGGAGAGGTGCACCTGTCTCCCGCCGTCCAGCCGCCACCGGCCCAGCGGAGAGGTGTACCTGTCTCCCGCCGTCCAGCCGACACCGGCCCAGCGGAGAGGTGTACCTGCCTCCCGCCGTCCAGCCGCCACCGGCCCAGCGGAGAGGTGCACCTGTCTCCCGCCGTCCAGCCGACACCGGCCCAGCGGAGAGGTGTACCTGTCTCCCGCCGTCCAGCCGCCACCGGCCCAGCGGAGAGGTGTACCTGTCTCCCGCCGTCCAGCCGCCACCGGCCCAGCGGAGAGGTGTACCTGTCTCCCGCCGTCCAGCCGACACCGGCCCAGCGGAGAGGTGCACCTGTCTCCCGCCGTCCAGCCGCCACCGGCCCAGCGGAGAGGTGCACCTGTCTCCCGCCGTCCAGCCGCCACCGGCCCAGCGGAGAGGTGTACCTGTCTCCCGCCGTCCAGCCGCCACCGGCCCAGCGGAGAGGTGTACCTGTCTCCCGCCGTCCAGCTGCCACCGGCCCAGCGGAGAGGTGTACCTGTCTCCCGCCGTCCAGCCGCCACCGGCCCAGCGGAGAGGTGTACCTGTCTCCCGCCGTCCAGCCGCCACCGGCCCAGCGGAGAGGTGTACCTGTCTCCCGCCGTCCAGCCGCCACCGGCCCACCGCCACCGCCACCGCTCGCCACGCGCTCGGCCGGCCGCGCCGAGCCAAACCGACAACGGATGCGCCTGTGCCGGCAGCCGGCCGCGCGGGCGGGCGGTACAGTTAGCAGCAGCAGATTATCGCGTCTGCGCGGCCCGTGTCTCCACGTCCGTGTCCGGTGCGGCGAGTCGGCCGCCATAATGAGACTGAACGGCACGCGCGGCCGACCACGACTCGACCGCGACGGACCAGCTGGCGACTAACTCTGCGCCGCCGACCGGCCGCAGAACGGGTCCCGTCACCCGGCCACCACCCGGCCACCACCCGCTCCGGCAGCCGCGCGAGGTGCGACCGGTCGTGGTGCAGTGCACCGCCGGTTAACGTAGCACGCGGTGCGACCGCTCGGCACCCGTTCGGGTAGGAAACGTGGGGATGCGTGCCGGCCTTGTTTCGACCCGATGTGTTTTCGCTGACGACTGTACTGCGTGGGCGGGACTTTACCGACGCGCCGCTATCGGTGGCTCAGCACACCATGTGGCGAGAGCGGCTGCCGACTGGACCCAATAGTTGGCATTGTAATGGTCTAATATGTAATGTAATACCATCTGTAATGGTCTGATACTGGGATGCCCGATGCGTCTTTTTCTTTTCATCTTCAACATGTGTCGATTGTTGTCTGGACGCCCTCGCCAAGTAGCAGGCAGAATACGGAAACAGTCGAATGGGGCGGGGGCGTCACCGACATTTCAAGTGACAGGATGACATTTAACTCACTCAACTGGATGGGACTGGAAGATGTCCACACCGGACACGTGTCTATATAATGCCTATATGCGAAGTCTGCCGAAGGTTGGCTGGTTAATCGACTGATAAACTGGATGATGGGTACATGAACTCCTGCTGGTTACATTTGGAGCTACCTAATCCATATCAATGTTTTTTTTAAACTTTTCCGCGTACCTGCGAAGTGAGCTGACAGGATAACATGTGCACGATCATCTAGCGGAAGCAGCTCCACGCATCAGCCGGTTCCCGGCCACACACCGGTAAAGGTGTGAGGATCTAGCAGAAGCAGCTACCCGGCCACACACCGGTAAAGGTGTGAGGATCTAGCAGAAGCAGCTACCCGACCTCACGCCGGTAAAGGTGTGAGGATCTAGCAGAAGCAGCTACCCGACCTCACACCGGTAAAGGTGTGAGGATCTAGCAGAAGCAGCTGCCCGGCCACACACCAGTAAAGGTGTGAGGATCTAGCAAAAGCAGCTGCCCGGCCACAATCCGGTAAAGGTGTGAGGATCTAGCAGAAGCAGCTGCCCGACCTCACACCGGTAAAGGTGTGAGGCGGCGCCCGGTAACAGCGCCGGGCGCCGTCAATAAATATACAAGCCAGCCTCTCCGGAAAACCCGGTGCAAAATGGCAACCACCTCGCGCCATCATTTCCCACATTTAATGACACTTCATCACACATCGTTGTCCTCCTCCGTACCGTTCCCAACGTCGGGATGGTCATAGTCTTACATTGTGGGAAACCGTAATGTCGACAAACGTGCAATCATGCAATTAAATGCTTGGATCCAGTCCAAAACGGTACTGCAACGGGCTGCAGGGCGCACGAGGTCACATAGGTCAGTGCCGGGAACATCGTAGTCAAACAGCCTGAACTTCAGCAGTATCAGGAAATATACTCAATTGGCACATCCCATCATGTTAGAAACCCAGCTACTGAAACGCTGCAAGAAGCGTGAGCAACCCTTCAGCCATTCGCTCTTCAGTTGACCGCCTCCTGTACCGAGGGCTCGTGCAGACGCGTGCTGAGGTAGCTTATCTGCGGATGGATATTTATGTACATACAAGTAGCAGAAGCGGAGCTGGAGTGACTTGCGGACTCCTCCGGACCAGGTCCGGGTCGGCAGACACCGATCATCCGGACCAGGTCCAGGTCGGCAGACATCCTCCGGACCAGGCCCGGATCGGCAGACATCCTCCGGACCAGGTCCAGGTCGGCAGACATCCTCCGGACCAGGTCCAGGTCGGTAGACACCCTCCGGACCAGGTCCCGGTCGGCAGACATCCTCCGGACCAGGCCCGGATCGGCAGACATCCTCCCGACCAGGTCCAGGCCGGCAGACATCCTCCGGACCAGGTCCAGGTCGGCAGACATCCTCCGGACCAGGTCCCGGTCGGCAGACACCCTCCCTACTAGTTCCAGGGTGGCCAGACAGCACCAGCCCGGCACAGTGGAGCCAGCTGAGCTGGAGCGCCTACGTCGGACAATGCGGCGCATACCGCCACAGTGACGCAAACCGCACTGGAAACGGCCGGCCGGCGGTGTTACGTGGGTGGGTGCGACCCGCAGGCCGCCTGCTCGTGTACAACCCGCCGGCAGTACTGCCACCGCAGTCCAGGACAGATGGTGTGGGGCTCCGATCAGTCAGGGATGACTGACGGTGACGGTGACGGTGACGGTGACGGTGCGGTACGATTTGCCAGGTGACGGTGCGGTACGCCCGACGCATGCTGCCAAGTGTCAATCGGCCAGGCACAGCTCGCGGTATAATCCGCACGAGGTCGCCGCAACGGGAAATACCGAACGTGGGTCTGGCTGGCGTGCCGAGCTGTGGCCAATGCTTACATGAGCGGCCGCCAGAGGGTCCACCCCTCTGCGGGGATTAATTTCACGGCGCGTGCAAGTTTGAGCATGGCCACTGCAGTATTGGCACCGAGGCACCGGATGAACTACCATGCCGCCAGACTGGTATCACCATTTCCCTGGTGACCACATACAATTACCGGGCTGATAACGCCATCCGTTCCAATTCACAGCTCGGCCCCGCTCGTGACCTTCGGTGACCTTTGGCGACGGAGGCTGAGTGACCTGCTGCGTTCAGGACCCGGCGGACTCCGCACGCCGCCGCCACAGCATTGGCGTGTCGGCCGGTACCGACCGGTTCAGTTCTGGCGCGATATTCATGAGCACCGGCTGTGTGTCAGGCGGCCCGCGGCACGACACCCCCCCCCCCCAGACATGGGCCTGCCGTCGGCGGACGGCCCGGTCGCGTCCAGACGTGGCTCGACCGCGGCCACACGTCCGCCTGGCCGCGCAGACAGCAGATGGGTCACGTCTCCCGGTGCAGGCCGGCCGGTGCGTGCAGCGCCGGCCGGCCGTGGACGCATCACACACCGGACGGCCACACGCGCGCGCACGGCTGATGCCGCGGCGCGGTGGAGAGCGTGTGGCGCGTGAAAAGTGGCCGTGACGTGTTCGCGCCGCCGCCGGCGCGCGCCGCCCTACATCGGCGCGCAGTCCGGCTCGCACATGCGGCCGCCACCCGGCAGAAATGGAGGGTCGCGGACGGCGAGGTCCGCACGCAGCCCCAGACGGTGCCACACGTGCAGCTCGGCACCGGACTGGCCGGCGGTGTCGCGGCCGGAGAGGTCCGCACGCAGTCCCAGACAGTGCAGGACGAGCAGCTCGGCACCGGACTGGCCGGCGGTGTCGCGGCCGGAGAGGTCCGCACGCAGTCCCAGACAGTGCAGGACGAGCAGCTCGGCACCGGACTGGCTGGCGAGGTCAGCACGCAGTCCCAGACAGTGCAGCACGTGCAGCTCGGCACCGGACTGGCCGGCGGTGTCGCGGCCGGAGAGGTCCGCACGCAGTCCCAGACAGTGCAGGACGTGCAGCTCGGCACCGGACTGGCCGGCGAGGTCCGCACGCAGTCCCAGACAGTGCAGGACGTGCAGCTCGGCACCGGACTGGCCGGCGAGGTCCGCACGCAGCTCCAGACAGTGCAGCACGTGCAGCTCGGCACCGGACTGGCCGGCGGTGTCGCGGCCGGAGAGGTCCGCACGCAGTCCCAGACAGTGCAGGACGAGCAGCTCTACATCGGCCTGGCCGGCGAGGTCCGCACGCAGCTCCAGACAGTGCAGCACGTGCAGCTCGGCACCGGACTGGCCGGCGGTGTCGCGGCCGGAGAGGTCCGCACGCAGTCCCAGACAGTGCAGGACGAGCAGCTCTACATCGGCCTGGCCGGCGAGGTCCGCACGCAGCTCCAGACAGTGCAGCACGTGCAGCTCGGCACCGGACTGGCCGGCGGTGTCGCGGCCGGAGAGGTCCGCACGCAGTCCCAGACAGTGCAGGACGAGCAGCTCTACATCGGCCTGGCCGGCGAGGTCCGCACGCAGCTCCAGACAGTGCAGCACGTGCAGCTCGGCACCGGACTGGCCGGCGAGGTCCGCACGCAGCTCCAGACAGTGCAGCACGTGCAGCTCGGCACCGGACTGGCCGGCGAGGTCCGCACGCAGCCCCAGACAGTGCAGCACGTGCAGCTCGGCACCGGACTGGCCGGCGGTGTCGCGGCCGGAGAGGTCCGCACGCAGTCCCAGACAGTGCAGGACGAGCAGCTCTACATCGGCCTGGCCGGAGAGGTCCGCACGCAGCCCCAGACGGTGCCACACGTGCAGCTCGGCACCGGACTGGCCGGCGGTGTCGCGGCCGGAGAGGTCCGCACGCAGTCCCAGACGGTGCCACACGTGCAGCTCGGCACCGGACTGGCCGGCGGTGTCGCGGCCGGAGAGGTCCGCACGCAGCCCCAGACGGTGCCACACGTGCAGCTCGGCACCGGACTGGCCGGCGAGGTCAGCACGCAGTCCCAGACAGTGCAGCACGTGCAGCTCGGCACCGGACTGGCCGGCGAGGTCCGCACGCAGCTCCAGACAGTGCAGGACGAGCAGCTCTACATCCGCCTGGCCGGCGAAGTCCGTACGCAACTCCAGACAGTGCAGCACGTGCAGCTCGGCACCGGACTGGCCGGCGGGGTCAGCACGCAGTCCCACAGTGCCACACGTGCAGCTCGGCACCGGACTGGCCAGCGGTGTCGCGGCTGGAGCGCGGCCACCAGGGAAGGGACGCTCGCCTGCCGACCGCCTCCCAGCGCTCAGTCCGACCGGTGAGCGCTGGGAGAGCACAGGAGCACAGGAGACCTGCCCGAACGGTGGCGGAAGAGGTGTGTGGCGGCGGCGCGGAGCTGACGCACTATCAGACAAATGAGGCGCGAAACAGACCGGAACAGGCGAGACCGAAGCGACGCGCCCAATATGGGTCAGTGGTTACCGGCCGCCCTGCCGCGTGCCCGCCAACCGGCGCAGCCCGCACAGCAACGCAATCACTGCGCGCTTCCTCATTCCGGCCCGAGCGCCACTGCCGCCACTCCGGCCCGAGCGCCACTGCCGCCATTCCGGCCCGAGTGCCACTACCGCCACTCCGACCAGAGTGCCACTGCCGCCACTCGGGCCCGAGTGCCACTACCACCACTCGGGCCCGAGTGTCACTACCGCCACTCCGGCCAGAGTGTCACTGCCGTCACTTCGGTCGGAAAGCGCTCGTCCACCCCTCGCCGTCGCGGCTGTCGCGCCGATTAGACTATCGGCGTGGCAGCGCGGCGAGTGTGGCCAGGCCAGGTCAGGTCAGGTCAGGTCAGGTGAGGACCGAGCCGCCAGCGGTCCGTCGCGACCGACGCTGACGCATGAGCGGCCGAAGCCGACGCATGAGCGGACGGAGCTGACGTGAGGCGGTCGGTACTCGGACGTCAGCCGACCGCTTCAGAGCCTAGCCGAGCCGGGCCGGGCCGGGCCGGGTCTGACCCACCTCTGTCCCAGCGGCCGACCCGCCGCCGAGACAGAGCGCGCGATAATTGGCCGCCGCCGCATTGGCCGCCGGATCGACTGGCGGCGCGGCGCGGCCGGCAGCCA
Organism: Ashinkailepas kermadecensis; assembly: GCA_034440615.1. Lineage (NCBI taxonomy): Eukaryota > Metazoa > Arthropoda > Thecostraca > Neolepadidae > Ashinkailepas > Ashinkailepas kermadecensis. The sequence goes on from JAOTOM010004727.1 coordinate 110,750, forward strand.
GTGGCGCCGCGCCGCCCACTGGCGCGTCCACACGGCAGCGGCCGGCAGCCAGTGGCGCCGCGCCGCCCACTGGCGCGCCACGGCAGCGGCGGCAGCCAGTGGCGCCGCCCGCCCACTGGCGCGTCCACACGGCAGCGGCGACGGCCGTCTGGCGCCGCGCTCGCCCACTGGCGCGTCACGGCAGGCGGCAGCCAGTGGCGCCGCGCCGCCCACTGGCGCGTCCACACGGCAGCGGCCGGCAGCCAGTGGCGCCGCGCCGCCCACTGGCGCGTCCACACGGCAGCGGCGACCGCCGTCTGGCGCCCGCTCGACTGGCGCAGCCAGCCACGTCGTTACCGCCGGTACCGCCGCCGCCGCCGCCGCCGCCGCCGCCTAACCAGTTGGAGTGGGAGACAGCGTGTGAGCGGTGGCCGCCGCATTCAGGACTTTTGACTGGGACTGGTAGAGCCGGCCAGTCGCGTCGCCTGCTGGCCGCTCGGCCGATGGCGCACCTGATTCGGCTACACAAGCGCCGTATAACACCATTGCATGCACAGCCGCACGAATAGCGGTCGGCAGGGTCGTCAGTCCGTACGCACGTCGCGCCGCGTATACCGCAGTCGTCGTACGCAAGCCGCGTCGTAACGCAGACATCGTGTCGGCGCACGCGCCAACTGGCGGTTGCAGTCGCCTGCTCTGACGGAGGCGGTGACAAATCAGCTTGAGAAGGCAAAAAGCCCCTGGTGACTGAAGGAGGGCACGAGTAGCCACAGACGACTGTGAAAAGGTCAAGTATTCGCAGGTCGTTAGAAGAACTCAACGGATTTCCAGTGCCTGAAACCCAGGAGGTGCATGCAAACAAATTTCCCTGAATTAAATGTGCTTAATCCTTAACAATATTTCCAACATGACATTCCACTTAGTGAGGTTGTCGCGACATGACCTGGATCTGCCACGTGCACACCGGCACACTGCCCTCGTGGCAGAGGTGCCGCGCCACACCCGCCACCGCTCGCTCTGCCTCTGTCTCCAGCAGGACACGAGCTGCGGTCCGGCGACGTGCAGCCCCCGTCCGTCTCACACGTCACATGGCCACACCTCACACCAGTTCTCACATGATCTCACGGTCACACGGCCTCATACAGGTCCTCACACGGTCACATGGCCACAGGATCACACCTCACACCAGTCCTCACACGGTCACACGGTCACACGGCGTAATACAAGTCCTCACACGGTCACATAGCCATAGGATCACACCTCACATCAGTCCTCACACAGTCACACGGTCACACGGCCTCATACAAGTCCTCACACGGTCCCATGGCCACAGGATCACACCTCACACCAGTCCTCACACGGTCACACCGTCTCACACGTCACATGGTCACACCTCACACCTCACACCAGTCCTCACACGATCACGCGGTCACACGGCGTAATACAAGTCCTCACACGGTCACATAGCCATAGGATCACACCTCACATCAGTCCTCACACAGTCACACAGTCACACGGCCTCATACAAGTCCTCACACGGTCACATGGCCACAGGATCACACCTCACACCAGTCCTCACACGGTCACACCGTCTCACACGTCACATGGCCACACGGTCACACCTCACGCCTGCCCTCATCCGGTCACACAACAGTCCTCACACGGTCACACAGTCACACGGTCACACCAGTCCACACACGGTCGCGACGGCTGCACCGACACGACCACATTTTCCCGCAAGTGCCGTTCGAAGCGGTCGGGCATCGGCAGCCAGCTGTCTACCGGTCTGGGAGTCGGTCACCGACGCGCAGGAAAGCTGGACGGACAAACTACTCCGGTCTTATGGTCGACACCCACAGTGATTTCTACGGCCGAGCGCACCCACCCACACCCCCGTCCGCCGCGTGGGAATACAAGTGCAGAGTGTCGCACACGCGACCGATGTGCATTGCAGACATTCGGTGCGGCGCACACCACAGCGCACGCGCGGGCCCCGGGTCAGGGCCTGACCCGGCAGCGGCTCGGCGCAGCGCGTCACGACAGACCTCGAGCTGGAGCGGCGCGACGCCGCACATCATGTCGTCCTGCTCTCAACCCGGGCGTCACCTCCGCCGCCCGAGCGCCGCCGACGCGACAGCAGGCGTCCGCGCGGGCCGTCGGCACCGCACGAGGCGGAGCCGTGCGGTGTCGGCGGCCTCACGCACCCGGCCGGCTGCGGCCGCGCTAAGTGCGGCGGCAAGTGCGGCGGGCCACCGGCCACTGGTCAGCGGCCGGAGAAACCGCCGGCACCCGGTATAGCCGCGGCCGGCTTTCACCAGCACAAGCGGCTGCGCCGCGCGGCCGGCCCGGCCGGTTTGCCGGCGGAGAGCCGGCCGCCACCGGCACTGGAGGCCGGCCGCCACCAGCACCGTCTGCAAGCGCTTCGTCACCGTCCTCCGGGTCCTTCAGGAACGTCCGCCACCAACGACCGGAGGTCCTCCGACAACATAGTCGTCACCGACCGGAGGTCCTCCGACAACACCGTCGTCACCGACTGGAGGTCCTCCGACAACATAGTCGTCACCGACTGGAGGTCCTCCGACAACATAGTCGTCACCGACTGGAGGTCCTCCGACAACATAGTCGTCACCGACTGGAGGTCCTCACGCACTGTCACCAAACAAAGGTTCTCAGTACCGCCGCCGTTATTGACACGAGCCAGATCCTCTCATGGGAACGGTGTCGTACAGTTCCCAACCACAGAGATCCAGTGAACGCACAACAGGAAAATGACCTGTTAGCGACAGGAGGGTGCAAGTGTATTGCCTTTTCTGAGGAAGTTTCACTGGAGGGGGCGCCTACTCACGACCCTAGGATCACCATCCGGCAAACTAGACTCCCCTCCCCCTAGTGTATGCTAATCCAATGGAGAACGGACACTGACTGGGGTCATGGCAACACCTGGGTGGAGGTGAGTACACCCCCACCCCCATCCCAGCAAACATGCTAGAGGGGGGGGCGTAGGGCTAGGTGTAGCTGAAAGGCACCTCAGATCCGAGATGAAGTCGGGTTGGTAATTGGTTTTACGACACGTCGACCGTTGAGTCATGTAGCGTCGCCAATCTCTCACGCCGATTGGTCGCGGGCGAAGAATTGCGACAGGTGAGACTCGAACCCACAATCTTTCGATTGTGAGACGAGCATCTTACCCCTAGACCACTCGTCCTCTCCGAGATGAAGTCGATCCTCTCACAGATTGTGATCGATAAACACGTCAATACAATAACACGTCAATACGAGACCACTTCAATACGACAACACGTCAATACGATAACACGTCAATACGATAACACTTCAATACGATAACACGTCAATCACCGGCACTGGCGCGTATTCGTCAATAGATAAGGACGGCACAACGTAGGAACTCGACCGGTGATTGCGACCCACACAGCGAGCCAGCTTTCACAGGGCAGAATCCCTTCCCGGAAGGAACTTTGAAAATTGGGAGGGAAAAACGGGGAATGCATGGGAACATGAAGCCACATGAAGATAGAATGAGTGCTGCATGGCATGCTTTGTGCAATAAGGGTGAAGTGTAATCGTGTTTCTGAATGAAAGGAGGCTGAGTCGGAAGGAACGAAGAACCGCTGCTTCAAACAATGAAGCCAGCTTACTGAGAAACACCAGAAAAGTGGATCACGTAGGAGCTGATGCGGTAGGTTCCGCACTAATCAGACGTGTGTATTTGTGTCAAGCTAAAGCCGAAGTTTACCACTGAAGCAGCAGATGACATTACACCCTACTTCACAACTAATATATCACCGGGTTGACGCGCCAGACGATATTCCATCCTATTTCACGAGCAATTTATCACCGGGCTGAAGCACCAGGTGACAGGTGATCTACGGGTTACCGAGGGGCGGCCACCTGGGACGGCGTCTCGCACGCTTGGTTACAGGGCCGTCGACAAGAAGCTCGCTGGGGATGTCGCCCGATCCCACACGCGCCGACGGCTCTATGGGCGCAGCGCGAAGGGTGGTGGCCCGATTTTCACGGTTCACCGCCGATGCAGAAAGCGGGGCCCCCGACCACCGGCTGAACACCGAGCGCGGCCGAGCTCTGGCCATACACAGGATCGTGGTCCACAAACCGTCTCGTCGCCCAATGACCTACAGTGGGAAGAATATCCCGCTCAGTTCGCACGATCCTATCCCCGTCTATGCGAACTTGGGACGTTCGCAGCTGGGCACACCGTAGGAACTGGGCATACCGTACTTGCCAGACACCTAGAAGCCGTAGATTTCACCATACGAGCTGCCTCGTGTGTTGGTGACAGTCGCGCAGCGTGAGTCGGGAGCGCGTGGCGTACGCTAGCGATGGGTTCAGGCGTAGACAGCCCGGAGAGACGTCACGACCCCGGCTACGCCCACCGCCACACTCACCCGGTGACGTCATGTCACTGCCCGTCCGCCACCGTCCGCTGAGTGGCATCCGGAGGTAGGGCGCTGTCTTCCGAGCTCAGCGCGACTTCTCGTGACTTGCCAGAACGACACTTAGCGCTCACTCAGCGTCCACACAACGTCCACACGGCGTCTACACCACGGCGTCCTCGGAGCAGCCAACAAGCCGATCATGGACAACTGTTCAGCTTCTGCCGAAAAGCGTCCTTCCACAGTCAGAGAATAGGCTTCCGCTTACGCTCAACGCTACCTCCACACACTTGCGCTCCCAGATCAGTTTGCCCACACGTTGAAGTCCTCCAGAGCAGCTCTCTATGTGCCTCCGGGACCACAGGAGTCTTCACAGTATCCGGGACCACAGCAGTCTGCACAGTATCCGAGGTCAGGGCAGTCTGCGAGACCAGACCAGCCTCCAGAGCCGAGTGTCGGCGCATCCTGGCCGCCCGGCTCGGCCGCGGCTGCCGATCGATACCCAAGTCGGCGGCTGCGTGCGGCCCCATTGATTGGCAGCGGGTGGCCGGTGGGTGGCGGCGCGACGCGCACAAAGCGGCCGAGATTGTGCCGGGCCGGCGGTGCGGCAGCCGCCCGCGCCGCCTGCCGTGCGGTGACAGGTGGCCGGCCACCGTGCGGCAGGTCGGTGTCGGCCCACACCGCACCACGCGCACTTCAGGGCGCCGCGCACATCGCGGACGGACACGCACAGACAGATGGGTGGCGGACGGGGAGGGCCGGGTGCAGAGAGCGGCGGGGCTCCAGTTGCAGGTGTCGCGGGAAACATGCAGCGGCCGCCGCCGACCGGGCGCACGCAGCGCGGCCTCCTGCAGCGGCCGCGCGCCTGCCTGCAAGGCGTGCTGATTGGTGCGTAAACAGCGTGAATCAGAGCTCAGCCTTCGATCGGGAGCGGACGTCGGGTGACGCGCAACGTACCGCCGGTGGTCCGGGCAACAACGTACTGCCGGTGGTCCGGGCAACAACGTACCGCTGGTGGTCCGGGCAACAACGTACTGCCGGTGGTCCGGGCAACAACGTACCGCTGGTGGTCCGGGCAACAACGTAGCGTCAGTGGTTCGGGCAATAACGTACCGCCGGTGGTCCGGGCAACAATGTGCCGCCGGTGGTCCGGGCAACAACGTACCGCCGGTGGTCCGGGCAGCACTGTGCCGCCAGTAGTTGGGGAAACAATGTACCGCCAGTGGTCAAGGGAAACAATGTGCCGCTATTAGTCGGGAAAACAGTGTACCGCCAGTGGTCAAGGGAAACAATGTGCCGCCAGTGGTTGGGAAACAATGTGCCGCCAGTAGTCGGGGAAACAATGTGCCGCCATTAGTCGGAGAAACAATGTGCCGCCAGTGGTTGGGAAACAATGTGCCGCCAGTAGTCGGGGAAACAATGTGCCGCCAGCAACGGAGGAAAGAATGTGCGCGCCAGCAACCTGGACAACAATGTACCGCCAGTGTCCTGGCAACAATACACCGCCGGTGGTCCGGGCAACAATGTATAGCCAATGGTCCGAGCAACAATGTATAGCCAATGGTCCGAGCAACAATGTACAGTCAGTGTCCCGGGACACAATGTACCGCGAGCCGCCTGGGTAACAACGCATCGTCAATGGTCCGGGCAACAATGAAGGCAGCCGGCAGTGTCCCGTGGGACATGCCAACCTGAACGGAATAGCATCCCAGAATACTCCGTAAACTGTGACGGATGGCGTCGTTCAGCTTGTTATAAATGGCCGCGGGACTGCACCCAATTAAAGGCCCATACCCTTGAAACGTCCGACATCGGCAGACAAGAGGCCCCGACCTCACCAGGAGATTCTACCATTGATCATACGGTCACAGCACATATCCCTCCACAGATCCCATCGCAAATCTCACTGCAAATCCAAATCCAGCACATATATCGCCACAGATCCCGTCCTACACCCCGCCAGATCCCACCGCGACATCACAATCGTACCACAGATCGCGCCACAAATCCTCGCCAGAGATCCCACCGCAGATCTCAGCTCAGTGACGTGCCTCTCAGTTGCCATGGCGGCAGCTGGAGAGCACACACGAGCCGACTTTGTGCCACCCGAGAGCGCTACGATACCGTCCGAGGCATGCACAATGAACAACAATGAACAACGCCGGTCGTGCCGGCAATGAGTATCGTATTGCAGTCGTCCGGGTACAGCCGACAACGGCCGGCAACCGCTCTGATCCTGCGTCATCAGGGCACACTGAGAGCCACACCGTGCCATCAGGGCACACTGGGAGCCACACCCCGCCGTCAGAGCACACTGGGAGCCATACCGCGCCATCAGGGCACAATGAGAGCCACACCGCGCCGTCAGAGCACACTGGGAGCCACACCGCGCCATCAGAGCACACTGCGAGCCACACCGCGCCATCAGAGCACACTGGGAGCCACACCGCGCCATCAGAGCACACTGGGAGCCACACCGCGCCATCAGAGCACACTGCGAGCCACACCGCGCCAGCCTCCACCAGCGGCACACTGAGACCCACACCGCGCCGTCAGAGCACACTGGGAGCCATAACGCGCCGTCAGGGCACACTGCGAGCCATACCGCGCCATCAGAGCACACTGGGAGCCACACCGCGCCATCAGAGCACACTGGGAGCCACACCGCGCCATCAGAGCACACTGGGAGCCACACCGCGCCATCAGGGCACACTGGGAGCCACACCGCGCCATCAGAGCACACTGCGAGCCACACCGCGCCATCAGGGCACACTGGGAGCCACACCGCGCCATCAGAGCACACTGGGAGCCACACCGCGCCAGCCTCCATCAGTCCGGAGAACGTCACCAACTTGGATATAAACATAGTTCTTAATAAGCTCGTGTATACGAAATTCGCCAGCATCTCAACACATTCCAGGCGAAAACGGTAGCAAGAACTCGCTAATATTTTCGTCTCAAAAGCTTAAATGTTCCCAGCTCTGAGAGAGCAGCGACAGTAAGTATAGCGGGGCTCATGCTGATACTGGGGTCCAGTGGTGGATGGCACCGCAGGCATTTGATTAGGGTGAGAGGGGGGGGGGGGGGGCGGAAGGACCGGGTATCTGAAAAATGTGCGTTGTAGTATTAACCTTATGGCGTTGCATGGCAGCCAGTGAGACTAAATGGCCTCTAAAACTAGACTCTCCTCTGGCCAAACGCGGCTCCTTCGCCCTTGGACGGGACCTACCTCTTTCATCGCCTGATCCTCATGCTTCTTTGTGGAGAGGTTCAGATGTCGCTCCAGACTAGCGCAGAATTTCTGAGTCTGCTTCTCAAACTTCTTCCGCCCCTCCTGAAAGTGACAATGGCCGTGGTCACGGGCGATGTAACGTGTGAGATCAAACGGAGATCAAACGGAGATCTGACGATCTGCGATCTGACAGAGGCATGACGAAGATCTGACGGAGATCTGACATCGGCTGGATAAATCGCCGACACGCTGGCAAGCGGGCCTGCCAGACAGCTTATGATTCACACCAGCATTTCTTCGTGCGCAACGTGACGAAACATATACATCGGCGTGTTGGACGGAGAACAGCATTCGACAAGTTCGGACCCCACACCGCTTACCAAAGTAAACAGACATGGGCTCCAATACACACACAGAGCGAGGCAGCGCCGCAGAATATGCCCACCGTGCTGTGATTTCACACACACCGCACACGACACGCGCTGGCGTATGCGGAGAGCGGCGGCGTCAGCTGCTTGTTGCACGCGGTTGGTGCGCGCATCACGTCAGTTGGCCAGACCGTCCGTGAACCGGTACTGCCCTCTGGTGCTGGCGGCGGCGGCGGCGGCGGCGGGCGACCTTGACTGCTGGCCGAGTTACCGCGTCGACATCCCATTCCGACCCCCCACCCCCCACGCCGGTCCGCTCCGCTCATCATACCCGCGAACCCCTCGACAGGTCGCTGCTTCGGTTATAACTCCTCCACGACCCGCTACTTCGGCCACAGCCCAGTGCCGTGCCGATCAGCTCTCTCAGTCACTCCTCCCCTCGGCCATAGCCCAGTGCCGTGGAGATCGGCTCTCTCAGTCACTCCTCCCCCAGTCCCTTCCAGCCCAGTTCTTCCCCAGATTGCAGCCCCTCCCAGTCCGCGCTTTCAGTCACATTCAAGACCCTCCCCGATCCGCTCTTCCAGTCGCATTCCAGTTCCTCCCCGACCCACCCATCCTGTCGCATTGCAATCTCTCACCTGCCCGCTTGTGTGACCACACTCCGGTACATAGCCAATCTCCTGTTACGACGTCGTTTATCAGATCCCAGTCGCTGCCCGTCCCACCACCCTGCCCCTCCGATCACATTCCAGACACTCGTCGGCCCGCTGTCCCGGCCACACTCCAGCCTGGACGTCGGACCTGTCCCAGCCACACTCCAGCGCGGACGTCGGGCCGCTATTCCGGTCACACTCCAGTCCGGACGTCGGGCCGCTATTCCGGTCACACTCCAGCCCGGACATCGGGGACCGCGGCCTCGCCAGAATATGACCCGGCTGAAGTTCATCCGACGACTTCGGGTGGAGGCGACCGGCGCCGCGCCGGCCCCACCTTTTCACCCGGCGCGCGGGACCAGTATCCAGCCCGTGGGATCCGCGCTGTATGGGATGACGTCACAGCTGACACACGCGCTTGCGATCTGAGCGGTGGTCAGGCCGGGGGCGGTGCTGATATCACCATCGCGTGCGATCACGAGACACGGAACGCCCCCGGCAACTGCACGGTCCTCACCATGTGCGCTGGTTGGTGGTGGTCGTGATGACGGAATTGCCCTCCCACGCACGGTTTGCAGCGGTGGGGCTGCCACTCCACGGGGTTGTCAGAAGAACCGAGCACGTCAGTGTGTGTCATTTCCGTGGCGTGGGTGCGCGCCCACCGCACCGGAGCCGTCGTCTGTCTCCACGATGTCTGTGGCGGGGGGGGGGTGCGCCCACCGCACCGGACCCGTCGTCTGCCTGTGACCCGATGGACGGCGCAGTGTCGAGGTAGAAGTCTACCGATTCGTGCCCACCACACTCCAGAGAGACGCCTCATGGAATCTATGGGTACGGCTAGTCTGACTATGGCACTGGAACGGTACTCGCATCCTCGCATTCCTCTGCCGGCAAACTGAAAACTTGGCAGTTGTGGTTCTCGTATATTATATACAACTACACAAGACGGCTTTCTAGATTACATTTGTGAAGCACCCCTGTTGAATAGGTCAACAAGGGTACGAAATTAGATCAAACCTATGTGTACGAAACTAGATCAAAATGCAGTATTTTCATTGCTGTGCATGTGCGTCAATGGTGAGACGTTTTCTTTGGAATAATCGTTGTCACGAACATTATTGTTGGAATGTTGGAACATTACAGTGTGGAATTGTTTTGATGAAAAATGAACGTAGAGCTAGTAGCTACATGATTTAAAGTGCAACATTGTTCGCCAGATTTCTCAGTGGCAACCAATAAACCAATAAACATACTGCACAAATGCAACATTGTATAATATGGCAAGTAAATAATAACGGCGTTCAGCGACTGGTGTGTCTGATTGGACCCGGTGCCGCACGTCGCCTGCGTCTGCTTCACTTCCAAGACACGTGACATCTCGCCTGCGTCTGTTCAACCTCCAAGACACGTGAAATCTCGCCTGCGTATGTTCCACGTCTAGTGACGGCTGGTCTCACCAGCTGGTGGCTGTCATGGTATCCGCTGCCGTCCCACCACTCGACCTGACCTCCACGACCGTTGTTATGGTATCCGCTGCCGTCCCACCACTCGACCTGACCTCCACGACCGTTGTTATGGTATCCGCTGCCGTCCCACCACTCGACCTGACCTCCACGACCGTTGTTATGGTATCCGCTGTGGTCCCGCCACTGCTCCGCCGCCACCGCTGTCCCAACCACTCTACCGGACCTTCACCGCCGCTGCCCCCGCGTCTGACCTACCCGTTGCCCTGATCCACACACTACCCTGGCCGCTGCCCCCGCCCTCCACGGACTGTACACAGAGCAGCCCCCCGCCATCCCCACCATCTGCGGCCGCCGAGGTCGGGGGCTGGTGCACCAGGGCAGGCACGCGCCGCCGCCACGAGAGCAGACGATGAGTCAGTCGGCGGTCAAACAGGCGGCCGCAACGCAATGGACGGCCGGGGATGCCGGTTCGCCCCCCCCCCTCCCCCAACGGGTCGCGGGGCGTTACAGGTCACTTCCCAAATGGCCGGCCGGGTGGTGCCGGTCGCTTCCCGGACGTCCGAGCCAGCCGAGCAGTGCCTGGGCGGACGGTGCCGCATTCAGCAGCAGCTCCTGTAGCTGTCGTGTTACGAGCGATCCAGCCGCTATTGGAGCAACGGAGTCCGACACTTCGGCAGCGGCACGGCGCACCACCACGGGCGGCCGACTGACGTCCGCCACATGGAACAGCAGAGCATCAGCAGACGGACGGTGGCGGCACGGCGCACCACCACGGGCGGCCGACTGACGTCCGCCACATGGAACAGCAGAGCATCAGCAGACGGACGTGGACAGGTCGACGGCCGCGTCAACACTGACCACCACCGCCAACACTGACCACCACCGTCAACACTGACCACCACCGCCACGACTACGGTCAGACGGACGTGGACAGGTCGACGGCCGCGTCAACGCTGACCACCACCGCCAACACTGACCACCACCGTCAACACTGACCACCACCGCCACAACTACGGTCAGACGGACGTGGACAGGTCGACGGCCGCGTCAACACTGACCACCACCGCCAACACTGACCACCACCGTCAACACTGACCACCACCGCCACGACTACGGTCAGACGGACGTGGACAGGTCGACGGCCGCGTCAACACTGACCACCACCGCCACGACTACGGTCAGACGCGCCGCGACGACAGCTCAGTCGGCCTGCGAGGCGACGCTGGCCAGCCAACTGAGCGGCCAGCATCGGCCTCTTCTGTTCCGGCGGGACGGGCGTCAAGTCGCTACACGCGCCAGCATAGCATTCGAGCCAAGTCTATATTTTCTTTAATACACCAAAGTCCTGAACCTCCGAAATTTACGTGGAAACCAGCATCTAACGGGAACTTCCTTTCACCTCCTGCGAACACAGTTGACTTCCTGGATTGCTTTTTACGAAACTTTGCAGAATTCAATCGTAGTAACGGTTGCCTTTTTCACCATGCAGGATTCCTGGCATTACAATTTTCGAACAGACCCAATGATCAGATATTAGTAAATATATTTTTAGAATATTCCGAAGCCTATCATCATATTACCAAATTATCTCAACCCTATCACGGATCTCGACGTCTTCGCCTACAATTTTCCACTCCAAGAAAGCAAATGATTCCAGGACACAAACACATACCGAGCGTACGGGACCGGGACAGTGTCGTCAGGTCAGGTCAGGTCGTCAGGTCTGAGACAACACGGCATCCCCGAACAGTGTCGTCAGGTCTGGGACAACACGGCATCCCCGGACAGTGTCGTCAGGTCTGGGACAACACGGCATCCCCGAACAGTGTCGTCAGGTCTGGGACAACACGGCATCCCCGGACAGTGTCGTCAGGTCTGGGACAACACGGCATCCCCGGACAGTATCGTCAGGTCTGGGACAACACGGCATCCCCGGACAGTGTCGTCAGGTCTGAGACAACACGGCATCCCCGGACAGTATCGTCAGGTCTGGGACAACATGGCATCCCCGAACAGTGTCGTCAGGTCTGGGACAACACGGCATCCCCGAACAGTGTCGTCAGGTCTGGGACAACACGGCATCCCCGGACAGTGTCGTCAGGTCTGGGACAACACGGCATCCCCGGACAGTGTCGTCAGGTCTGGGACAACACGGCATCCCCGGACAGTATCGTCAGGTCTGAGACAACACGGCATCCCCGGACAGTGTCGTCAGGTCTGGGACAACACGGCATCCCCGGACAGTATCGTCAGGTCTGAGACAACACGGCATCTCCGGACAAGGACATCCAGGACATCCCTGGGAAACAGTCATCCCAGACAGTGTGGATCACCCTGGGCAGGTCACACCCCCAGACAGTGGCGATCACCCCGGGGATCACACCCCAGACAGTGACAATCACCCTGGGGTATCACACCCCAGACAGTGACATCACCTTGGGGATCACACCCCAGACAGTGGCGATCACCCTGGGGGTTGAGGGCGTGCCCGGGCAGCTAGGGGCCGTACAAGCCAGAGACGAGCGAAGGCCGACCGATTGCAACACGCGGCCTGACAACGGGGCAACAGGCGGACAGACAACGGGGCAACAGGCGGGCAGACAACGGGGCAACAGGCGGACAGACAACGGGGCAACAGGCGGACAGACAACGGGGCAACAGGCGGGCAGACAACGGGGCAACAGGCGGACAGACAACGGGGAAACAGGCGGACAGACAACGGGGCAACAGACTGGCAGACAACGGGGCAACAGGCGGATAGACAACGGGGCAACAGGCGGGCAAACAACGGGGCAACAGGCGGACAGACAACGGGCAACAGGCGGGCAGACAACGGGTCAACAGGCGGGCAGACAACGGGGCAACAGGCGGGCAGACAACGGGCAACAGGCGGACAGACAACGGGAAACAGGCGGGCAGACAACGGGGCAACAGGCGGGCAGACAACGGGGCAACAGGCGGGCAGACAACGGGGCAACAGGCGGGCAGACAACGGGGCAACAGGCGGGCAGACAACGGGGCAACAGGCGGACAGACAACGGGGAAACAGGCAGACAGACAACGGGGCAACAGACTGGCAGACAACGGGGCAACAGGCGGACAGACAACGGGGCAACAGGCGGGCAAACAACGGGGCAACAGGCGGGCAGACAACGGGGCAACAGGCGGGCAGACAACGGGGCAACAGGCGGACAGACAACGGGCAACGGGCGGGCAGACAACGGGTCAACAGGCGGGCAGACAACGGGTCAACAGGCGGACAGACAACGGGGCAACATGCGGGCAGACAACGGGGCAACAGGCGGGCAGACAACGGGCAACAGGCGGGCAGACAACGGGGCAACAGGCGGGCAGACAACGGGCAACAGGCGGACAGACAACGGGGCAACAGGCGGACAGACAACGGGCAACAGGCGGACAGACAACGGGGCAACAGGCGGACAGACAACGGGGCAACAGGCGGCCTGACAACGGGGCAACAGGCGGGCAGACAACGGGGCAACAGGTGGACAGACAACGGGGCAACAGGCGGACATACGTGTCGCCAGCCGGACTCAGCCAGACGTAGGCGGCACACCACGGCACTCCACGGCCGCACCTGATCACCACACTCCCGATATGACGTCATCGGCCAGACCACCGACACGACAAACACGACACAGCAGGGTGGCGGAATGCACACCCCGATAGGCAGCAGACAAGCCGGCCGGCGGAGAGGCAGTGCCACACCTGCACCCCCAGGTGGGACGGGGGGGGGCTGACACCAGAGCTGGAGCTTGCAGTCCATAACAACAGCCGCCTGTGGTGCTGCGTAAAGCGGCCGTCAGGCACTGTGTACATCGTACAATACTGACAGCCCGTGCGAGGGGACGAGTGGTCTAGGGGTAAGATGCTCGTCTCACAATCGAAAAGGTTGTGGGTTCGAGTCTCACCTGTCGCTACTCTTCGCCCGCGACCAATCGGCGTGAGAGATTGGCGACGCTACATGACTCAACGGTCGACGTGTCGTAAAACCAATAACCAACCCAACCTGTGTCGTGTGTGAAGGAACGGTGAGGCTGGGATGGAGACACCGCACAACCGTGCGGTGCGGTGCATGAGGCGACCAGTCAGGTCGGCACGGAAGCCTTCACTCTCCTCTGAGCTTTTTTGGTCATCTTATACCTAACTTGGGATACTGGGCGATGGTCCTTATTTTCCTTTCAAGTCATTCTGCACCTCTGTGGTCAAACGACAGAGCATGCTGAAATGATCTGTCGCAAGTGCCCTTGCATTCTAATGCACGAAGTTACATTTATAAACTCAAGTACATAATCCCACCTGGATAAATCAGGTGCGTATTGATAATACGTAAAAAAATGTTATCAGTAAAGACTATTGTATGTAGCTGCAATTGGTATTTACCGTTTACACGAAAAAGGTCACCCAAACTGCACGAATGACAGTGTTAGTGCATATCGCGACAGAAAATACTTCAATAAATGTGAAGACAAAATGAACAAAGTGAATTCGCACAGCCCAAGGATGTCGATACAATCCCCTCGTTTGGGAATGGCGGTCACTGCCCTTTGTGACAAGCAGCGTTTCGCCCAGCTCCCCAACCTGTGATATACCCGTCGGACGGCCCGGGTCGCCCCGAGACTAACCTTGGCAGCGCCGATGTGTGTTCTGCGGAAGGTCTCCAGCGCTCCGAGGATGTGCTTGTGGCCGTGGTCCAGCTGCAACGGACAACGTCACTGTTATGCACATGCACACAGCCGGACCAAAACGCGCGCGTACACAAAGACAAAGACAAAGACGTGTTTCCAGGCCATCCACAATAAACTTGTGGCCATTACAGCCTATTGTCGGGTTTTAAAACAAATGCCACATGAAAAAAGGGCTGTCACAGGCAGACATAAAAATATATAACAATTCCTCATACCAGCGGCACGGAAAGAGTCACCAAGTACGGTAAGTATAATGAGAAGTCAGCAGGTATGAAGGTAAGTCAGCAAGTATGATAAGAGGTCAGCGAGTATGATAAGAAGTCAGGAAGTAGATCAGGTTAATCTGACCGGTCCCATGTACAAATGCCGCCTAAGGCGGCGACCAAACGTGGGAACTGGCAGTTGCCTCAGTTCGTGTGGCAGTTCATTATACAGGGCAGGACCTCTGGAACAAAAACGGCGCCTGCCCATCTCTGTTCACAACCTGGGGACGTATAGGTCCCGGTCCTGACGGGTGTGGTGGTCACGGTGCTCGGCGACTGTTGAGATAGTACCGGCTAATGAAGCCGGCCCCTGCAGTCGGCGCACCTTGTGAAGTAGGCACAGCGTGTGGTATGAAGCCAAGTTATCAGCGCTCATCCAGCCAAGACGCTCTAACAGATCCGTGACGTGGTCAAATTTAGATCGTCCGAAAATAACTTTTGCTCCATAGTTTTTTTTTTTTAATCCGAGACATATTCTTTTGGGTATTATTTCCGTACACCGAAATGCAGTACCGGATCTGAGAGATGACCAAGGCATTGACGAGCACCGAGATGACAGATGGTGGGAGGTGGCCTCTGAGATGCGATAGACCGGCCAAAGTTCCGAAACATCGTCTGGTAATGGTGGAAACTTGCGAGTTCCAGGTGGGGGTGCGATCAAAAGTGAGCCCTAGATTTTTACTTCCGAACAGGGCAGCAATTGTTGATCGCGAAACGTTACAGTGAAGTTGGGGAGATTGCGCAAATTGTATTGGCTCCCAAAGACCATAAGCTGGGTATTCTCCGCATCTACTTTTAGACCGTTACCGCGGAACCAAATGTCGAGGGAGGCCAGGACGTGTTCCAACTCGGTAGCGACACTTTGGATGCGAGTTTTGTTTCCGGTGACCAAAATGTGTGTGTCATCTGCATACTGAACGACTACTGCGCCTTCAGCGAACAGACTGAGGTCGTTGGCGAAGACGCAGTAGAGCAAAGGGCCGAGAGATGAGCCTTGAAAAACTCCGATGTTGTTTGGGAGTGGAACATATTTTAAGCTGCGACCCAGACTGTCAGTGAGGCTGACACTCTGGGTATGGTCTTTCAGATAGGCCGAAAACCATAAAGTGTCAATATCGTGGTGGCTTAATTTGGTCAAGAGTTTTGAATGGTCTATCACATCAAAGCATTTGCTCAAGTCCAGGCAAAGGAAGGACATCTCACCACGATCATTGGCCGATATGATCTGGTCGGATATGGATATCATCGCGGTCTCCGTTGAGTAACGGGGACGGAAACCATGCTGGGTAGGAGAGAGGAGGTGGTTGTTGGACAGGTAGGCGTAGAGCTGCTGGTGGACTGCACGCTCCACAATGTTGGCAATGATCGGGACAATAGAGATGGGCCGGCAGTTGGATGGGCTGGCAGGGTCACAGGATTTAAAGATGGGATAAACTATGGAGTGCTTCCAGGAGAGTCCAGGAGAGAGGCACGCTGGTCCACCCTTACACCGCACCCCTGTCGTGACATTGTCTGGACAACACACTGGTCCACCCTTGCACCGTACCCCTGTCGTGACATTGTCTGGACAACACACTGGTCCACCCTTGCACCGTACCCCTGTTGGCAACTTACGAACAAGATACTGTTAGAAATCAGATATGAAGACTTCATGGAGACTCATTACAAAGCACGATGTCGATACTTCGTTGGGAGGGATGTCGATTCAGTGTACAGAAAGTGGTATATTCCACCTTATTTCACGAAAAATGTATCACTGATTGGGTGGGCTTTCGGGCGTCAGCGATCCGCTTATTAGAGCCAAGTAAACTTTTGAGCTGTAGTAACTTGTCCATATCACTAAGCAACAGTTGGTGTGCTGGTGCTGCTTACGCTACACGAAGCCAGTGTCGTCCAGCGCACTCCCGGGGGTATTACCCATATCACTGAGCAACAGTTGGTGTGCTGGTGCTGCTTACGCTACGCGAAGCCAGTGTCGTCCAGCACACTCCTGGGGTTATTTTAATACCTGCCCAGCTGCTGGCTCCAGTCGCTGATGCCCGTCTGCAGAACGAGGGCGCAACCGTCAACGCAACAAGTTCCAAGTCAAAGGGTGGATGATCAGTGGAATAGGCTGCCTGGTGATGTAGTGGAGAGTCCTTCATTGAATGTATTAAACATAGGATGGATAAATTCTTAGATTTAAGAATAATATTTTTGCATTCTCAGTACTGGCAGTAGAGATAAGAATTGGGGTGAGTGATGCGAGATTGATGCTAGTAGGTGTCCATGATCATGTTTATATATGGGGAATTATGTTAGTACCAGGTCCAACTGGCGGCGGATTCAAAACCGGCCCGTGATGCTGAAGAGTTTGGCCACGGCAGGACAATGAGGTAGAGTGTCCTTAGAACTCAGGATGTAACATTGATTAGGGTGTTTCAGCCTCTTTTCCTCTTCTTGAGTATCTTTCATTGATAGGCTTAACCAAGACGGGCCCCTATGGCTCTTAATAAGCTTTAAAACTGTATGACTTTATAGCCGGCCATGAGGAACAGCCAAGTATCGTGGAGACTTGAACAAATATGGCGATCCTGGTACAGCTGTTCCTACCCGTTTGCCATACATAGTTACAGCCCACTCGGTACCTAGGCCCTGGGTCGGTGGTCCTGTCTTGTTGCGGTCCCCGCCTGTTGTCTGTGGACATCCCACTTGGTACCTAGGTCCTGGGCCGGTGACGGCTTCCAATTCAAAAGATATTCATCAATGGACCGCTCAAGCTTTGAACACATCTGGCTACCAAGACCTGGATCCACAAAACACCAGCCTTTGCAGGAAACGAGGCCTTTGTCGTGTCAATGGTGGGCTGCCAGCGAGTTCCATCTGGCCGGCCCCTTCTGGGCTGCTTCACGAAACAGTTGCGCGGGCCATGTGACGTCGCCACTCACTCACACCGCAATGTCGCAGGGAAGTCAATATCCCGAGCGGTCGGCGAGATTCAAACGCATCACCCAGTCGGTTGGCAGCTCGCCTCGCCTCTTCCGCGTAGCCATGTCCACAACTGCGGCTGACCACTTCCTCGATCACTCGTTCGTCCATGTCAATCGCAGTGCACCCCATTGCTCAACCTCTGACCTGAACCGCCGGCACAGCTCGGACACCTTCACCGTTGCTCAGCATCTGACCTGATCCGCTGACACAGCTCGGACACCTTCACCGTTGATCAACCTCTGACCTGATCCGCCGACACAGCTCGGACACCTTCACCGTTGCTCAACCTCTGACCTGATCCGCCGGCACAGCTCGGACACCTTCACCGTTGATCAACCTCTGACCTGATCCGCCGACACAGCTCGGACACCTTCACCGTTGATCAACCTCTGACCTGATCCGCCGACACAGCTCGGACACCTTCACCGTTGATCAACCTCTGACCTGATCCGCCGACACAGCTCGGACACCTTCACCGTTGATCAACCTCTGACCTGATCCGCCGACACAGCTCGGACACCTTCACCGTTGCTCAACCTCTGACCTGATCCGCCGACACAGCTCGGACACCTTCACCGTTGCTCAACCTCTGACCTGATCCGCCGACACCTTCACCGTTGATCAACCTCTGACCTGATCCGCCGACACAGCTCGGACACCTTCACCGTTGCTCAACCTCTGACCTGAACCGCCGGCACAGCTCGGACACCTTCACCGTTGCTCAGCATCTGACCTGATCCGCCGGCACAGCTCGGACACCTTCACCGTTCACGCTCGACAAGTTACATTATGTTTTGTTCGGCTCTACAAAAGACATACATGGACCCATCACCAAACTCATGACTCACCTCGTCTCTAACTTTCGGGATTCATTTTAACCCGAATAGAAGCAACTTCCGGTGTATCATCTTTTCGGAGCAGATTCATCCAGTCTGTACGAGTGCAGTGGTAACATCGTCTAATGATTTTTCCGGCACTTTTTTCAACGTCACCTACTAATGCTCGGGTAGCTCAGTTGGTTAGAGCGTTGGCCTGCACTGGTCTCCCTGTTCTGGCAACATAGTGTTCGAGTCGCTTCACGCGCTCGCATTTAGCCCCCAGTTGGGAGGGTCAGTTGGCAGCTGGCCCGATAAGGCCGGGGACGAGCTACCGGGCGGCCGTGTCGGTGCATTGACGGTACGTTAAACTTTCGGTCAAAATCCTGCCGTTGGACTGGAATTCATGGTTCGGGTGGTGGGGCCAGGGTTCACGCAACGAGCTCTGCTAAGCAATAGAATCCTGGTTCATAAAGGCACCCCAGCAATAACTTTTTTTTAAATAAAAAATACTAACGTCAACGTTGGCATGACGCTACAACGTTGACGTTAGCACGTAAGTGTCTCAATCGGTTCACTGACTCACGCAGCTGTGAAGGAACATTTTGACTGCAGACAACACCTTTCTCTACTTGCAGCCAAGCACTTCCCGAAGCACGTTTGACAGTGAGAGTAGGACAGGCACTGCTGGCAATCATATTCACATTTTACACCTCGTCACAAACTACGTGATGCATAGTTATCATTTTACACACTTATGGATGGGCCTGAGCCCTACGAACGACTATCTTATTTCTCATTCCCCTCTATCTGTCTTCCGAATTTAACATTGGATCCTGCAGGGTTGGATCCTCCAAATAGGGAAGGCGCGTGGCTGATACAAGCACTGGTTATCCCAGTCAAGTTAACACAATGCCACCTGTGCGTGGAGTGTACCAAGCTGAGGTCATTATTTTGTCAAGCTCTGCCAGTCAGATAGCGTATTGTCTGTAACGCCCACGGCTGTTTCCATAGTAACACGCCGAGGCACTCGACACAAGGATGGTTTGCTCGGTTTTCAACCCCACGCCAATATACTGTCCTCGACTCCTTACTCGTACCAGACTCTGCCGAATTCCTCGTGTCCGGCCTTTGCACGAGCTTGGCACATGAGCCTAATACGGTTCTCGTCGTGGCTGGCATTTAGCATTCACGAAGCTCCCGGTGCACAGGAGCGAAGCGTGGCTTACCGCGGCATCACAGACATGAACATTAAACAACCGCAAGCCCTCGGCTACACAAAGCCGGTTCCGGCTTCAGCGCACGTAATGCGTGTACCGTACAAAACGGGTTTGGCTACGACAGCGTCGTCGCCACGAATTACACATGTCGCTCGGCTCGGGCGTCGGCGTCCGGCAAGGACGGTTCGTCGGCGGTACGGCTCGGCGTTGGTACTGGACAGTGGACACTGCTCCAGCCTCGCTCGGCTACGGCGTCAGCGCCCGACAAGGACAGTGCCTCAGGAGCACGGCTCGGCGTCGGTACTGGACACCGCTCCAGCCTCGCTCCGCCACGGTGTTTTTGTCAGTTTCGATTTGCGCACGGCCTGGTGTTTACCATAACTGTGAACTGCGCGGCTCGGCTGGGCCCGCCACTGCCGCGGGGACTGCTGCGGGACTGCTGCGGGACTGCTGCGGGTCTGCTGCGGGGACTGCAGCGGGACTGCAGCGGGGACTGCAGCGGAGACTGCTGCGGGGACTGCTGCGGGGACTGCCGCTGCGGGACTACAGCGGAGACTGCCGCGGGAACTGCAGCGGGACTGCTGCGGGACTGCCGCGGGACTGCAGCGGAGACTGCAGCG
Organism: Ashinkailepas kermadecensis; assembly: GCA_034440615.1. NCBI lineage: Eukaryota > Metazoa > Arthropoda > Thecostraca > Neolepadidae > Ashinkailepas > Ashinkailepas kermadecensis. Next base: position 131,457 of record JAOTOM010004727.1, read on the forward strand.
GGACTGCTGCGGGACTGCAGCGGAGACTGCTGCGGGACTGCAGCGGGACTGCAGCGGGACTGCTGCGGGACTGCAGCGGAGACTGCCGCGGGACTGCTGTGGGACTGCAGCGTGACTGCAGCGGATACTGCTGTGGGACTGCTGGGGGATTGCAGCGGGACTGCAGCGGGACTGCTGCGGGACTGCTGCGGGACTGCAGCGGATACTGCTGTGGGACTGCTGGGGGACTGCAGCGGGACTGCTGCGGGACTGCAGCGGGACTGCAGCGGAGACTGCTGTGGGACTGCTGCGGGACTGCAGCGGATACTGCTGTGGGACTGCTGCGGGACTGCAGCGGAGACTGCAGCGGGACTGCTGCGGGACTGCAGCGGAGACTGCTGTGGGACTGCAGCGGGACTGCTGCGGGACTGCAGCGGAGACTGCTGCGGGACTGCCGCGGGGGCTGCTGCGGGACTGCTGCGGGACTGCCGCGGGGACTGCAGCGGGACTGCTGCGGGACTGCAGCGGGACTGCCGTGGGGCACCGCCAGAGTGGGAAACGTACTGTCAAGTCCCAGTACTTTCTATCTCGAAGCAAAAGTGCATTTTTCATGGGCAAGTTCTACCGTGCGCCACTTCCGGCCATATTTGCCAATGTTATCCAAACTCATGAAAATTACAGTTCTCACCGCCAGATGATAATCACGGGTAAGCGGAAACGAAGCGGCACGCTTGACCGTCACTGCCAGTGCACACCTAGGTACCTAAGTAGCAAACCGAAAAAAATATGGCCGTATGTTCAAGATGGGTTCAAATTTCCTTACATTCATGAAGTCATAGCAACCATACTTTACACTGATTGGCTGATAACTAGATTTCAGAACATAACAAAACTAACGCAGCCCATTCCGATCAGTGTTCCCTGGCGACTCCGGAGGACGTCCTGGAAAATCGTCGACTTTTCCACTACATGGGCGGCCTGCGGGCAAGTTTCCAGAGACGCCTGGGTCCAAGCAGGAGCGCCCGGAGCTTGTCCAGTGAGCAGCCGCGCGGTGTTGCAAGCGGTCTTGGGACGTGGTTATCACCAGTCGTCACATTTTCGGTGGTTGTTGGACGTCCAGTTGGGTGTGGTCTGCTGCTGGCGGCTGGGAAAGGTAGATAAATAACTTGAGTCGTGACAGTGAGTGGAAGAATAACTTGTCATGTTGTGGATATCCTCTGACGTTTGATTTCAGTGATATTTGCACTCCTCCGGATTTGTGTCCGAGTGCACGTGGAGCCGATCCTATCCACTTCGAACCTGGAGTGCAAACATCTCTTCAGATATAACATTATGGTAAAGTACATAATCCCCAGTTTGGGTGCCGCTCCCGAGCACGGCTGCGGGGCATTACTGAGCGCGCTTTTGAGCACCAATATGGGCACTGTTGTGTGGAAATTATGTTTGGAACTGCTGTGTGGCAAATTTTGTGTGGCACTGCTGTGTGGAACTGCTGTGTGGAACTGCTGTGTGGCACTGCTGTGTGGCGCTGCTGTGCGGCACCGCTGTGTGGAACTGCTGCGTGGAACTGCTGTGTGGAACTGATGTGGGACATTTCCGGCAGCCGGAGTGGCACGGTGTTGGGAGTGTACGGTGCCTCACTTCCCAGGTCACTCAATCACCGGCCGGCTGACGAACGGGACCGTGCCGGCGTCCCATCGGCCAGCCCGCCGCCGCTTCAGGGGTCCATATGGTCATCGTCACCACTGCTCCACACCGTCACCACTGCTCCACACCGTCACCACTGCTCCACACCGTCACCACTACTCCACATCGTCACCACTGCTCTACACCGTCACAACTGCTCCACACTGTCACCACTGCTCCACACCGTCACAACTGCTCTACATCGTCACCACTGCTCCACACCGTCACCACTGCTCCACACCGTCACAACTGCTCCACACCGTCACCAATGCTCTACACCGTCACAACTGCTCCACATCGTCACCACTGCTTTACACCGTCACAACTGCTCCACACCGTCAACACTGGTCTACACCGTCACAACTGCTCCACGCCGTCACCACTGCTCCACACCGTCACCACTGCTCCACATCGTCACCACTGCTCCACACCGTCACCACTGCTCCACACCGTCACAACTGCTCCACACCGTCACCAATGCTCTACACCGTCACAACTGCTCGACATCGTCACCACTGCTTTACACCGTCACAACTGCTCCACACCGTCACCACTGGTCTACACCGTCACAACTGCTCCACACCGTCACCACTGCTCCACACCGTCACCACTGCTCCACACCGTCACCACTGCTCCACACCGTCACCACTGCTCCACACCGTCACAACTGCTCCACACCGTCACCACTGCTCTACACCGTCACAACTGCTCCACACCGTCACCACTGCTCCACACCGTCACCACTGCTCCACACCGTCACCACTGCTCCACATCGTCACAACTGCTCCACACCGTCACCACTGCTCCACACCGTCACAACTGCTCCACATCGTCACAACTGCTCCACACAGTCACCACTGCTCTACACCGTCACAACTGCTCCACATCGTCACCACTGCTCCACACCGTCACAACTGCTCCACACCGTCACCACTGCTCCACACCGTCACAACTGCTCCACACCGTCACCACTGCTCCACATCGTCACCACTGCTTTACACCGTCACAACTGCTCCACACCGTCACCACTGCTCTGCACCGTCACCACTTCCACCGTACCCTGCTCTACATCGTCACCACTGCTCCACATCGTCACCACTGCTCTACACCGTCACAACTGCTCCACACCGTCACCACTGCTCCACACCGTCACCACTGCTCTGCACCGTCACCACTGCTCCACACCGTCACCACTGCTCTACATCGTCACCACTGCTCCACATCGTCACCACTGCTCTACACCGTCACAACTGCTCCACACCGTCACCACTGCTCTGCACCGTCACAACTGCTCCACACCGTCACCACTGCTCCACACTGTCACCACTGCTCCATACCGTCACCACTGCTCCACACCGTCACCACTGTCCTCCACTGTTCGCCGTAACCAACTAGTATATCGCAACGGGTTGAAACCACCCCTTAACCTATTGAGTCCAAGGGGCCACTATTCATCACTTCGCTACCCTCCAACCTTAGGGTTGTTAATTAGGCACCCAGTGTGCTCGGTCTTCCCAAATTCGATGGGCTCGCAGGGACATAGTACTAATTTGTCCTTTAGATTCAATGCTGAAGGAAAATACCTCAGGAATACTTTCGGCTAGAATTAGCCCTCGCATCGGCGATTAATATGTAATCGGATCGGCACATCACATAATCGCGAGAGCTGGGATTAGTTCATGAAACCAGTCACAAAAATTGCACTCCACGGTACACAGGGAATTCCGGCAGATCAGGAAGGCGGAAAATCCAAGCTGGACATGCATCGATGTCAGATATAAATTTTGACTGATTAGAGCGAAGGCGAGGGATCAGCGGGTGTACATGACCAGTGCATATACGACAAAAGTTCAACTGAACAACCAGGTGCCGATCAACGGTCTCGCTTTTGAAACACCCATGACTTTGTGTTGCCTACGGCGTGTCAAGTTTAATTCCTCCAATCAGAATTAGGGCCAGTTGTTTACTTTGATTTGTCGGGTCTTCACGGCAATATTTTTGTTCATTTCATTTCTTCATTTCATTTCTTTCTTTCAGTTATTGTTCGAAGAAAGGGTTTCATTGGGGAACTTGTCCGGTGCCGGTTCAGCCAGCTCCGGCTCAGGGTACCGGTCAGCCGCTGGGCACGTGGTCATGTCATCATGCACGAGTTCTGCGTGTCCCGAAGTCGAACGACTGCGTGGCTGGCATCATGATGGATGGTGCCGCGATGAACAGTTGTGGGCGGCGCAAACTGAGCGGGAAGGCTGTGCGCCGAAGAAGACCGTGACACAGCGCGCTTCCAACGCCAATTCGATAATTCGACGCGGCGCTCTCCTTCCACCCATCCAGCCAAGCCTACACCGACAGGTTTACACTGCACACCGGGCCAAACTGCTGTTGGGGGAGGTAGGGAAAGTAGGGGAAGGTAGGGAGGGTAGGGAAAGTAGGGAAAGTAGGGAAGGTATGGGAGGTTGGGAAGGTAGGGAAAGTAGGGAAGGTATGGGAGGTTGGGAAGGTAGGGAAGGTAGGGAAAGTAGGGAAGGTATGGGAGGTTGGGAAGGTAGGAGAGGTAGGGAGGGTAGGGAAGGTAGGGAAGGTAGGGAAAGTAGGGAAAGTAGGGAAGGTAGGGGAGGTTGGGAAGGTAGGGGAGGTAGGGGAGGTAGGGAAAGTAGGGAAGGTAGGGGAGGTAGGGAGGGTAGGGAAGGTAGGGAAGGTAGGGAAAGTAGGGAAAGTAGGGAAGGTAGGGGAGGTTGGGAAGGTAGGGAAGGTAAGGAAGGTAAGGAAGGTAGGGAAGGTAGGGGAAGTAGGGAAACGGAGCCATACTGCTGATCGAAACCTTGGTCGAAACTTCGATCTACACGACGACTAGTCAGCCGCTACTCCAGCTTCACACACGTGTCCACGACACTGGGTTTTAGGGGCGCATCGACTGCAGCGGTCATGCAGCACCACCACACTGGCTTTCCTGAACGTAGACTACCCTCACAAACAGCCGTGTGCGTTAGCCGGATATAGTGGGGAGCCCATTTACCGGTATGTTACAGCCACACCTATGATTACAGACATGCTATGATCTGTCAAATCCAATACTTGTTTAGGCAGCGTATCCTACAGGTCTGTATTATTGCACTAACAATAATTCCGAAATATGCATGGTGGGGAATTCCAGCTTTCCACACCTAAAGCACTGACCTGGTACCGATAACAAAACCGGTGCTGACGGATGAAAATAACGTCGACGCGATATAATACGCTATATCTCACCTATAATTAGCTAATAACCAGCCAATGATACGTTCACAGGCGCACGGAAGAGAAAAAGGTTTCCCACCTCGCATTAGGCGGTCCACGACGCACTTTAGCTTCAGCCCTTGCAATTATACAAGGTGTGACATTGGGGAGTCGAAATTAGTCAGGCTGGGCCGGCCACGCCACAGCCGGTGTGTTCGGTCAGAGACGCTCTGAGGTGGCCAGGTTAGGTTTGTCGCGCAACACCAGCTGGTAGTCAATGCCGTGATTGTCTCCACGTGAATAAGTGAGTGCCTTCAAAATGTGCGTGGCATGGCAGGCGCGCTTAGTTGGGCCCGCTGCTCTGGTGTCAAGGCGTGGCATGACAGACGCTCAGTTGGTGAGGTGCCGCTGCTCTGGTGTCGAGGCGTGGCATGTCAGACGCTCAGTTGGTGAGGTGCCGCTGCTCTGGTGTCGAGGCGTGGCATGTCAGACGCTCAGATGGGCCCGCTGCTCTGGTGTCGAGGCGTGGCATGTCAGACGCTCAGTTGGTGAGGTGCCGCTGCTCTGGTGTCGAGGCGTGGCATGTCAGACGCTCAGTTGGTGAGGTGCCGCTGCTCTGGTGTTGAGGTGTGGCATGTCAGACGCTCAGATGGGCCCGCTGCTCTGGTGTCGAGGCGTGGCATGGCAGACGCTCAGATGGGCCCGCTGCTCTGGTGTCGAGGCGTGGCATGGCAGACGCTCAGTTGGTGAGGTGCCGCTGCTCTGGTGTCGAGGCGTGGCATGGCAGACGCTCAGATGGGCCCGCTGCTCTGGTGTCGAGGCGTGGCATGGCAGACGCTCAGTTGGTGAGGTGCCGCTGCTCTGGTGTCGAGGCGTGGCATGTCAGACGCTCAGTTGGTGAGGTGCCGCTGCTCTGGTGTCGAGGCGTGGCATGGCAGACGCTCAGTTGGGCCCTCTGCTCTGGTGTCGAGGCGTGGCATGTCAGACGCTCAGATGGGCCCGCTGATCTGGTGTCGAGTCGTGGCATGTCAGACGCTCAGTTGGTGAGGTGCCGCTGCTCTGGTGTCGAGGCGCGACACGGCACAGCAAATGCCAACCGACCCAAGGACCGGTCGTGACGCAGCCGACGCACGTACCAGCCTGTGCGCCACAACTATGTGCCTGGCTGGTTCGTCATTGGCTTCACGACGCATCCAACATCTTCGTCACACAGCGTCACCAATCTCGCACGCCGATTGGCCGCGGGCGAAAAGCAGCGACAGATGGAACTGGAACCCACCCACTTTCTGTTGGCGGACGGGCGCCCTACCCCACCGGGCTACTCACTCCAACTAGCGATGTCAGGGGTAGCGCATACTTTGCGAATTAAAAACCACTGCCCCCACACACCCTACACTTGTCGATCGCTTTGGCTGGCGCGCAATCTCGGTGTGAGGCCGGCTTGCCGTGCGGCCCGAGGCCAGCGACACGTCGCAGCCTACGGGCATGAGGCCGGCCGGCCCGTGCCGCTTCGTCTCGCCGCCGGCCACCTCACCCCGGTCGCTATCGGGCGCCGGCGCGCCGACCCTTGACCTCTGAGGAGGGTCGTGATCTGATCGGAGCCGATAGCGGGCCGGCAGATATGGACAGAGACACTGTACAGCACGCGGGGCCGGTGTGTGCACTGTGCACGGAGCCCACCGTGTGGTGCCCTGCGCCACACGGTGATACACTGATAGCCTGATACACTGTGCACGGAGCCCACCGTGTGGTGCCCTGCGCCACACGGTGATACACTGATAGCCTGATACACTGTGCACGGAGCCCACCGCGAGGTGTCCTGTATCGGACGGTGATACACTGATAGCCTGATACACTGCGTAAGGGAGCCCATCGCGAGGTGTCCTGTATCGGACGGTGATACACTGATAGCCTGATACCCTGACGCAGTGGCGTCAGGGTATCAGGTATACACTGCGCCAGGGAGCCCACCGCGAGGTGTCCTGTATCGGACGGTGATACACTGATAGACTGATACACTTAGCACGGAGCCCACCGCGAGGTGTCCTGTACCGGACGGTGATACACTGATAGCCTGATACACGGTGCACGGAGCCCACCGTGTGGTGTCCTGTACCAGACGGTGATACACTGCGTCAGGAGCCCACCGCAAGGTGTCCTGTACCGGACGGTGATACACTGATAGCCTGATACCCTGACGCAGTGGCGTCAGGGTATCAGGTATACACTGCGCCAGGGAGCCCACCGCGAGGTGTCCTGTATCGGACGGTGATACACTGATAGACTGATACACTTAGCACGGAGCCCACCGCGAGGTGTCCTGTACCGGACGGTGATACACTGATAGCCTGATACACGGTGCACGGAGCCCACCGTGTGGTGTCCTGTAACAGACGGTGATACACTGCGTCAGGAGCCCACCGCAAGGTGTCCTGTACCGGACGGTGATACACTGATAGCCTGATACCCTGACGCAGTGGCGTCAGGGTATCAGGTATACACTGCGCCAGGAGCCCACCACGAGGTGTCCTGCATCGGACGGTGATACACTGATAGACTGATACACTTAGTACGGAGCCCACCGCGAGGTGTCCTGTATCGGACGGTGATACACTGATAGACTGATACACTTAGCACGGAGCCCACCGCGAGGTGTCCTGTACCGGACGGTGATACACTGATAGCCTGATACACGGTGCACGGAGCCCACCGTGTGGTGTCCTGTACCAGACGGTGATACACTGCGTCAGGAGCCCACCGCAAGGTGTCCTGTACCGGACGGTGATACACTGATAGCCTGATACACGGTGCACGGAGCCCACCGTGTGGTGTCCTGTACCAGACGGTGATACACTGCGTCAGGAGCCCACCGCGAGGTGTCCTGTACCGGACGGTGATACACTGATAGCCTGATACACGGTGCACGGAGCCCACCGTGTGGTGTCCTGTACCAGACGGTGATACACTGCGTCAGGGAGCCCACCGCAAGGTGTCCTGTACCGGACGGTGATACACTGATAGCCTGATACACGGTGCACGGAGCCCACCGTGTGGTGTCCTGTACCAGACGGTGATACACTGCGCCAGGGAGCCCACCGCGAGGTTCCCTGCACCAGACGGTGATACACTGATAGCCTGATACACTGCGCCAGGGAGCCCACCAGGAGGTGCTCTGCACCAGACGGTGATACACTGATAGCCTGATGCACTGCGCCAGGGAGCCCACCAGGAGGTGCTCTGCACCAGACGGTGATACACTGATAGCCTGATACACTGCGCCAGGGAGTCCACCGCGAAGTGTCCTGCACCAGACAGTGGTACACTGATAGCCTGATGCACTGCGCCAGGGAGTCCACCGCGAAGTGTCCTGCACCAGACAGTGGTACACTGATAGCCTGATGCACTGCGCCAGGGTGTCCACCGCGAAGTGTCCTGCACCAGACAGTGGTACACTGATAGCCTGATACACTGCGCCACGGAAATATGGACATCGCTCCCGGATATCACGACTGTCGCTGCCGGGCGAGCGGAACTACTACCGACGGGCGAACAGAACTGCTACCGCCAGGCGAGTAGAACTGCTTCCGCCAGGCGAGCAGAACTGCTACCGCTAGGTGAGCGGAACTGCTTCCTCGAGGCGGGCGGAACTGCTTCCGCCAGGCGAGTAGAACTGCTTCCGCCAGGCGAGCAGAACTGTTACCGCCAGGCGAGTAGAACTGCTTCCGCCAGGCGAGCAGAACTGATACCGCCTGATAAGTGGAACTGCTACCGCCATGTAACCAGAATTGCTATCGCCCGGTGGGCAGAATTAGTCACACGCGGCGTATCCTGCGCACCGCAATCGAACCTTGGCCGGGCCTGAACCACACGCAGTCGATGGCTATTCTCTACCTGCTGAGGCTGTGTCGAGGCCGCGGTAGCTCAATCGGTAGGGTGTTGGGCTTGATCGCAAGATCGTCGGTTCGAATCCCGCAACCGGCGGGATTGCCGAGTCCACCCGCGACCAATCGGCGTGAGAGGTTGGCGACGCTATATAACCTAGTTGAATGCATCGTGAAAGAACCCAAGGTTCTGAGGTTGTGTCGTCAATCTCCTGGCAGATCACGGCACTCTTTCGCACGAACCCGCGAAGTCCAAAACGACCTCGCCGAAGCAGCTCCGGCCGGCTCGCACGATGTCACCGCGCAACTGACACAGAACAAAAACCTGTCCCGAAGGCTCCAGGAATGTGTTCCCCACGACCGCAAGTATTCCGGCTGCGACAGCGCTGCTGCCCTGCCCGAGCGTTCCCGCCAAACGTGTCCAGCTCGACTGCGACGACGCGCGGGAACACGCGACACCGTCCGTCCCACGTTCCAGCTGCAATCGCGCGGCCAAATAACTCCCAGCACGCAATGCAAACACGCCGGCCAAATATTTGCCGCCTGGCAATTGCGCAGTGCGCGTCGACGACCGGTGCACAAGGGCCGAACGACGGCTTACCCGGAGAGCCCCAGCCGCCAGCCGAAAACCCAAATAACTAACTAACTAACGGCCCGTAATTGGCAACACCAGAGCTCGTTTCATCATGCCCGGTGGAAAGAATGTTCCAGATCATAATCAGGTGGCCATTGTGCGGCGCGGCGGGTATGACGGCGCGGTCACCTCCCGTGGCGGCGGCGTCACGGTGGGTCGTACTCTCCACAGGGATATACTCCTCAGGCTGGAACACCGGCTACGCAACCGGACATGTGAGGCTCTTTCTCTCCGTCTCCGTCTCCGTCTCCGTCTCCGTCTCCGTCTCCGTCTCCGTCTCCGTCTCCGTCTCCGTCTCCGTCTCCGTCTCCGTCTCCGTCTCCGTCTCCGTCTCCGTCTCCGTCTCCGTCTCCGTCTCCGTCTCCGTCTCCGTCTCCGTCTCCGTCTCCGTCTCTCTCTCTCTCTCTCTCTCTCTCTCTCTCTCTCTCTCTCTCTCTCTCTCTCTCTCTCTCTCTCACTCTCTCTCTTCCGGCCGCGGGTGTCGCCAGCAGCCGGTCGGTACCGCGCCGAGAAGTACACCAACACAGCCCACTACTTCTCGTGAGATCATTCGTATCGACCGGGCGGCGATGCTGACGATTAAGCTCCTATCTGATTCCCAGTAAAATCACGAATTACTGACTCATTTACAACCGGCAATCTATACTGCGCAATCTACGCCAGGTGACAAAGCCAGGACGACTGAGCCGCAGGAAGTTGGGTTACATACGCTCCGTACATAGTTGCAAGTAGGCAGCCTATCACCAGTGCAGCTATGGATATATGTGTTGTTGTGTATGTATGTATGTATGTATGTATGTATGTATGTATGTATGTATGTATGTATGCATGCATGCATGCATGCATGCATACATATATATATATATATATATATATATATATATATATATATATATATATATATATATATATATATATATATATATATATAGGATGCCAACACTACCATTGCGACACTGTCTAGTGCCCCGTACTGCTTCGACACTGCCTAGTGCCTAATACTGCTGCAACATTGTCGAGAGCCCGGCACTGCTGCGACACTGCAGACTGTCCAGTATTTGCTGCGACATCGTGTGGTTCCTGGTACTGCTGCGACACTGACCACAGTCACTGAGTGCAGCGAAGCGGTGGGCGGGCCGGTGAAGGCAGCCACGCAGAGCGTGTACCCGGCTAAATGGGTCACAGTGCGTATTCAACGGATGAAGGCACGAGCAGTAGAGCAGGCCGGTGAGCTGGGAATAGAACCACGTGTGGTTCGGTGAATGGCCGCCGAAGGACGACGATGCGCCGGCGTACTACACCAGGGCAGTGAGCTGGGAATAGGACCGCGTGTGGTTCGGTGAATGGCCACCGCAGGACGACGAGGCGCCAGCGTACTACACCAGGGCAGTGAGCTGGGAATAGGACCGCGTGTGGTTCGGTGAATGGCCACCGCAGGACGACGAGGCGCCAGCGTACTACACCAGGGCAGTGAGCTTGGAGTAGAAACAAGTATTGTCCGGCGAATGTCCGCCGCAGGACAACGATGCGCCAACGTACTACACCAGGGCAGCAGGGAGCCAGCTGTGGCATCGGTCCCCGCAGCCACATTCAACGTGTTGCAAACGTCTGAGGCGGTTGCACGCTACAGCACAGTGCAGCACGACTAAATGGGCGTTGGACCCTCCGACGGCCGCACAGTACTCACCATCCGCTGGCGCTCCTCCTCGATGAGGTTGATCAGGCCGCCAAACTGCTTGAGCGAGCCGGCGATCACGATCTCGTCGTCCGTCTGCGAGCCGCCGATGCAGTCGAACTGGAACTTGTCCAGACTGGTGGCGAACGTGCGCTGGCACCGGGACAACTCTGAAACGTGCGTCCCCAACAGGTCATCAACAGATCAGCACAGGTCACCGCCGCCCGGTAGCCTGGCACGCGACACTTGTCAGGAGAAAGGTCAACTGTCAGCCACGCAACGACTGCCGACCGAGCCGTGTTTATGTTAGTCTGCTGATGGCCGACTATCAGTTCCTCGTTCAGGAAAATGTGTGCAGAGGCAGCCGGTGAACATGCTTGTGAACCTGTGAACATCATAAGCGTATGAAAGCCTCGGATTATGCGCAGGCCGCTTTGGCTATCCAATCTCACGATGTTTAGTTGGGTCAGCATGCGGCGACGGTAAGGTATTCAGTTGGAATTCATTATGCGCCGGTATTTGTTAATTTTTTTATTATTTATTTATTTCGGTTTCAGCATCGGTTACGTAAGACGAGTCGTTGGTATTCCGTAGAACTGGTGGCGTAGTGCATGTCGCGAGGCCACGCCAAGTCAACACCCCGGACACCTTGTTTGGAAGGCGGTTTGCGAGGTGGTTCACCGCACTAAACGAGTCACAACATGCTGCCGGTCTGCGTCCTTGGTGAACAGTTGTCCAGACGCTTCCGATCGCATCGTGATCATTCTGGGCTACAGCCAGCTAGTGAGGTACTAGATGTTCCACTTGACATCTCGGTGTACGTGGGCATCGTGATCATTCCTGGCTACAGCCAGCTCGTGTGAGGTACTAGATGTTCTACTTGACATCTCGGTGTACGTGGGCATCGTGATCATTCCTGGCTACAGCCAGCTCGTGTGAGGTACTAGATGTTCTACTTGACATCCCGGTGTGCGCCGGCACGACAGGACGCGGACAGCTCCATCTGAGGGGTGATCAGGGCTGGGTGAGGGTGGACGCGTCACGCCAGACAGGTGACACGGCACAGAGACGGCCGGCGGCCTGTGACCGGTGGGTCGTCACCGGTGTGGGCGCGTCACACCAGACAGGTGACACGGCACTAGACGGCCAGTGACCGGTGGGTCGTCACCGGTGTGGGCGACAGACAGTAACGGCACAGAGACGGCCAGCGGCCTGTGACCGGTGGGTCGTTACCGTGTGCGGACGGCGTCACACCAGACAGGTGACACGGCACAGAGACGGCCAGCGGCCTGTGACCGGTGGGTCGCTACCGGTGTGGGCGCGTCACGCCAGACAGGTGACACGGCACAGAGACGGCCAGCGGCCTGTGACCGGTGGGGTCACCGGTGTGGGCGCGTCACACCAGACAGGTGACACGGCACAGAGACGGCCAGCGGCCTGTGACCGGTGGGTCGTCACCGGTGTGGGCGCGTCACACCAGACAGGTGACACGGCACAGAGACGGCCAGCGGCCTGTGACCGGTGGGTCGTTACCGGTGTGGGCGCGTCACACCAGACAGGTGACACGGCACAGAGACGGCCGCCCCGCCAGCGGCCCGTGACCGGTAGGTCGTCACCAGTGCGAACATCACGCCGGAAGTTTGACTCACCACGTATTGCAGCCGGCGACAGACGCGCGTGGCGCCGAACAAGCCAGCCCACTTCCGGTCTCCGCTGAGTAATGGTAGCGATGTGACATGGATGGTCAGCACGCGACAACCTAACCAGACTTGGTCCCGCTGCTCCGACCCACTCATTGCCCGCCTCCGACCGGGTGGTGGAGCCGCCAGCCTCACGTGCCCACAACGCGGCGCGATGACGTCCTATCCTGCACGGCGTGTTCGATGGTGAAGCTCACAGTGGCCGTTTACGGCACGGGACTGCTGGGATCTCGTCTCACGTCAGTTGTCTGGCGTGAGACTGGTGTGGCACGCCGGAAACTGTGCGGCTTCGAGCCGCCGCCTGCTTGGCGCCGTCGTGGAATGGTGCGATGACTGCATCGTCGCAGTCGGCGCCTCCGGGACATGGCGCCAGACTCCACCCGCCAGTGGCGGACACACGCCAGCATTGCGGCCGGCTACAAACACACGTCCTCTCGGCTGAATAGTGGACACTGGACGTCCGGGCTGCAGGACACGTCCAATGAAAACGGCCAGTCGGCGACCGCACGTCATCCTCGGATGCTGCCGCCAGAACCTGAGCATCTTCAGCAGCCAGCCCGTGATGGCAGTGTGCACCTCGAACGCCAGCAAACCGCTGCACTCTGAACAATGCCACTCGCCTCCCGAGCGGAGCCCGGATACCGCCAGGCCCGCCGGCTGAACGAACCCCACCACCTCGACGATAACGTCCAATGAGCCTCGACAATCTCTGGGTGAGATAATCCTTGATCAAGGTAACGACAACGTCGCATGTCCCGAGCATGACTGCGAGCTGGCCGAGCCGGCAGTGTCTGAATCTTTGGCCAACACTGATACGTAATTTTGGCTCACCAGCGCTGAACACGGCTATGGTCATTGAGCATACATCGCGGGAATATCCGGGACTTCTAGCACTGTTCTTCACATGCACGCTCATGGACGTAAATTTCAACTTAAACGTGGTATTTATTCGGAACCTATTACCGACCCCTACCGCCACTCCACGTCCGACATGTGGCCAGTCACGCCAGTGGTAGAGATCGCGGCATTCTGCGAGGGTGGGCAACGGTCGCCATGGCAGGTCCCACGCTGTAACAATGACCTACAGTCTCAGTCCATCCCGACATCAGATCAACAGCAAATCTGAACTGTCTGCCGGCATCCTTCTAATGTCAGTCAGTATGGGGTGCTTGTCGTACGCCTGGCCCTTCTGATCTGTCCGGACCGGGGTTGAATTTATATTTTATATTCCTGGATGTGGAGAGGAATTTTTTTGGGTAAGTAAATATGGAGAGGATGCTCTTCTTCAAACTTGTGATAGCAGAATCTCAGTTTGCACTTTCTAGTGAGTCTTCAACACTTCATCACAGAACAGCTCATTGTCAAACAACACCGTTCAACCTTGAAGTGACAAAAGTTAGCAGATAATTTTCAGAAGGATAATGTTCTGGATGCCAAAAATCCAGGAACATCCATTTTCCCCAACCCTGGTCCGGACCCCCGATGTGGATCGGCTGGCTCTGATGCGCGCCGGTGACAGCTGCCCACGGCGTAGTTGTCTCAGCACATGTGCACCAACAGGTGGTGCTGCTCTTCGCCTGCCCGTCCCCACCCTGCCAACCTACTTGAGCAGACGCGGTCCGAACCAGGGCGGAGGGTTTGATATAGACCCACCCAATCGTGGTCGGAATCGTGGTACGCGGTCCCAACAAGAGCGGAGGTTCTGTTACAGATCCGTACGCAGTTCGAACCAGGGCGGAGGGTCTGAGATAGACCCGTACGTGGTCAGAACTAGAACGGAGGTTCTGATGTAGACCCGCCGCACCGCTCTGGTAAGGACCACGTCTGCTGAGCGGGTCGGCGGAGCTGGGGATGGGGATGGGGAGCATCACCACCTGCTGCTACACCTGTACGGACACAATCACCCTGTGTAGCTGCCACGCGCGCGGGCCAGAGCGAGCTGGTCCTCACCCATGTGGTCAGGACAAACCTAGCATACCCATGCGTCTCAAAACGATGCTATTCCTAACACCACGATTTTGCCAATTGTTCTAATCCAGGAGCGCCACAGGAAAACCCAGAAACGGCGACGACAGCCTCCGTATGGAAAATTCAGAATCCCCGCGTCTCAAAACTCGAACGCTTCGAAGAGCCGTTTCAAAAGCAATAATGCTTCAGGAAACCATGTCTTGAAGCACAGGACTTCTCACAAGATCGCAGCTTCAAAGTGAGCAATCAGTCAAAGCCCCCAAATCAGCTGAAAATGCTGAAAATAAAGCAGACGACCCAGAAGCGTAGCGCGATTCAGACTGAACCCTGGCCAGGGTTGTATTTATGTTTCGCAATCCTGGATGTGGTAAGGGAATTTTGGGGTAATCGAATACGGAGGATATTTTTCTTCAAACTTATAGCATCAGAATCACAGTTTCCACTTCACAGTGCCTCTTGAGCACTATATCACTGAGCAGTGCATTGTAAAACAGCACCATTAAATCTCCAAATGAAGGGGACGAGTAGTCTATGGGTAAGTTGCCCGTCTCATAATCGAAAGATTGTGGGATCGAGTCTCACATGTCGCTACTCTTCGCCCGCAGCCAATCGGCGTGAGAGATTGGTGACGCTACATGACTCAACGGTCGATGTGTCGTAAAACCAATAACCAACCAATCTCCAAGTGAGAAAAAAAAATGAGAGGACAATCTTCTGGACAGGATCATGTTCTGGATGCCAAAATCCATTAACACCCTATTTGTCCAATCCTGACCTTGACTACATTGCGCAAACAGAGGTCTAAGCTCCCGTCTACAGCGATGGTGCTGGTCGGCGTGTCGACCGCGGAGTTGAACTTCCATGGGAGCCAAAAAAAATGCTGAAGCTGATGAACTCGAAACACATGGAAGGGGTTACCCATACGCTCCCATGTTACGATTTTGAAGTGTTGCAGAGGCCCAATATTCGTCAAACATTGGAAGTGTTCAAACCCGTCAAAAGAGACACGAATCCCTACTTTCATACCGACTGACAAAAACTTGAAGTCGATCATCTCCGGAATGGAAGGAAAGGAGGAATGATCCCTGTGGACATTCTCCACACCGCCTGGATTATAAAAAAAAACAACAACAACCAGCGCATGCACACCTCGCCCTGCATCGCACAGCATCAGCCCTGGAGAGAGCAAAGCAACTTCAGGAACTATTCCCCGCGCCCGAATACCAATGCTCAAGAGCCGGTGTCCAAATTGGCAACGTCGGACGCAACGGAAGTACGAGCTGATGGAAGGTATCCACCATGCACTGGCCCAGACAGTTGGTATGGCAACTATGCGTGCCGCGTGGTGAGGCCATCAGCATGCGATCTGTGTGGTACCGAACCGCGCGTTCAATGGCATATTTCTCCATGAGCTGGTAACTTTTCGAGACATCGGGCTTCGAAGTTACAATTACTGGTGCCAATCTAACCGACATGGAAGTTTTGTGTGTATGTTTACAGTGTCAGTGATAATATCAGACACTTAACTAACCAAAGATGATATTTGTGATGTCAGCAAAGGCAGAATACAGATTAGAACAACCGGGTGGAATGGCAACAAAATTACCCAGTTATTAATTGTTCATATGCTAATTTTTACCAACTTAAGATTAGCTTAATTTCTGACCCTTCCAACTCACACATTAGAGTTCCCTTAACCCCCTCTTCTGACTCATCCTAAAGTTTCCTGATGCCCTAGCCCTTAATTTACGAGGGGATTTTACACACATACACTGCACATTACAAACGAAGTCCCTGTACTGTGCGTATTAAATTCGTCTTGAAAGCTTCGTTGGATGACGCAAAAGGAGGTTGTGAACTGGCACCACTCAACTTTCTGAAAGTACTCGGGAGACTCCAGTCATCTTGGGAGAAGCACATCTTACAAATTAGGAGATCAAAGATTAGGCTAGTTCTTCTTTAATTTTGCTTAAGGTATGATTCCTCCCTGAAATACCCATCCAAATAATATGGATATGCATGTACATATCAGAAAGGAATGAATCATTCGCATCCCCTGTGGCAGAACCAATAATCACATGGTCTGAACATGGGAAAATTAGCTGGTGAGCAGGTAAAATTGTCATAACATGGTGATCGCCATAGCATGGTTCAAGCATACTTCACAGATCATCTCCAAATGTGAGATTCATATTATATGTATGCCTCACTATGTGTGTACATGGAATATATATATATATATATATATATATGCACACATGCTGTCATTCAGTATCCTAACATATGCAATTTGAGCAGAAAACAACACATAATGGGGCAAATAATTACATCTTAAGTCAGATATTTAGCTTTTCATTCCTATCTTCCATACATCTATATCAATGCATTCCAGAAATGGGCACCTGATAATAATGCACTGCTAGCATGAATGACCTTAAATTATAACCTGCAGTGGCTTTGAAGTCATTCTGGATTGTACACAGACCTAGAATCATGTCATACTGCTCCATACAAGATGCACTATGTGCCATTCAACATTTTAGGAACATTCAGATTATAATTAAAACTGATTTTTATTAGTTGAAATAATTGCCATTTCTCATTATTGTAACTATAAGCAACATTCTTACCTTGTTCTACCTCGTTGGATTCCACTCACTGTGTAGCAGCTCCCAGGAGTATGAACTGGTAGGTAAAATGTGAACCCAATATCAAATGTTGTGCCAACCCCACAGATAACTGAGGGGAAGATAACTGGGGAGGTGTAAAAGGTTTGAAACCATTAGGCTCCAACATGCAGTGTGGTCCACCTATGAACAAAGATCAAGTCAATGCAGACCTTTTTCTGTTTAAACCAACTACATTCTCTTGAGAAAAAAAAACAGCTTTGTAAATATTGAATTTCACAACTATGAAAAACTATTAAGTGAAGAGAAACCTTTCCAAGCTTAAACAGCTACATCATGTGTAGAAAACAGCATTGTATGCATTGAGCTTCCCAAGTTCAAATGAGAAAACAGTACCTTTTTTAATATTCTTATTATTTCAGTATGGAATGGAAAAGAAAAACAACCAAAGGAAATAGTCATGAACCAATTTTCAGACTTGAATGTGACTACATTCCCTTTGTGTATTGTAATAACACAATTCCCACACTGGGTGCAACACTAAGATGCCACAAATGCTGCCATTAATCTAAGCTGGGAGTTATTTGTATCCAAAACATGAACTTTTGAGTTACTGCTCAGGACATTTGGTGTCACCATGATTGCTGTAAGATCAGCATGATCATTTCATGATATTAATATGACAATGAGTTGTAATGATGCAGTATCAAATAAATATACAATGGATAAGATGGAAGCCTCGATCACATTTGTATATGCCAAATTATATTCTTATATGCAGATTATCTAACCAAAAATAGTTTTATGTAAGGTGTATGAGCAGTGCTTAACCCTTTCATGAATATTTGTGTTGGATGCATAATAAACCAAGGCATTAATCCAATTATATTTAAGCCAGGAATTGTACTTTGTGTGTTGTCATTTAGTTAGGCATGTTGATGTGATATGAATGCAAGGAAAAAGATACAAAATCGGGAAAAAATGATAATACTGAGCACAGCTTATTTCAGGCCATTAGAAACAGGCTAACCCAGAAACCCAGACCTGTATGGGGAGAGCAGGGTAGTACCTACCTACTTGAAGCTTGTGAGCTCTTTTGGAAACTAATATTGATATACACAACCAAAGAGCAGGTAAGTATGGGCAAAACTCAACTTCTCCTTGTGTGGAAATGTGTGCATCCAACAGTTCAGTTTCATCAAACAAAATATTCTGATACCTACCTATATTGAGAAGGGGGAAGCTCACTCCACAACACCAATCAAAATTAAACAAACAACAGTAGATTTGCAGCACTATTTTTCACCACATTGTGACACTTACTAGACCTCCCTACAGCATGCAATAAGTACCTAGGTAGGACCTAGATATCCATGATAATCCATATTTCACAATTAAATCAGTTTGCCAACGACTGCCAGAATGCACTTACGTTTCGCAGCATCCAGGACTTCCTTGATGTCCTTCACCAAAGTTTTGATTGATGCACTGGTGTTTTCCAATTCTTTTTCATATGCATGAAGATTCTGACGAAAGTGTGGGCTGTCTGTGAGGCAGTCTGCCAGTTCAAGAGGAAGTAAGCACTGTCTTCCCATGTTTGGAATGCTTGAAATGCTTTCTATGCACCAAGATACCTAACTGACACTACACTCCAGCTCAGAAGCATGAACTTACTGCACTTAAAAGTCCACTAAAGTGACATGAACAAGCACTGAAGCACTCCAGGTCATCAAATTCCATCAGACCAGCTGAGCAATCACTGGACAAGGTGTACTTAGATACACAGTAAATGCTGATTTCCCATCAAACCCAGCCACAATTACTAGTGATGTAGACGAGGCGCGTGCTGGATGTATGGTGCACTCTTTTCATCCTGGCTGGTCTTCACTTGGTGTCAATGCACTGGTACAAGCCGCACAATTTGTAGGCAGGACCTATGAAGGGTTCAAAACGTGTGGATGCCCCATACATAAAAGAATCAACAAACAAGCAGAAGAGAACGAGTCCTAACGCCACGCCATCTTGATCTACACACAGGTGGAACTTTTTGCAATCACCACTCAACACTCATACAATCCACGATTCCGAGCGCCACACTTCGCCAGCCAACCGCAATCCATCGCACACGGACACTCAAGCCAAACCAAGTCGCATTTGACAATCCGGATCCAAGCAGCATTACCTTGGCTACCAAATGCTGACTTGTATGCCTATGTTTAGGGATTTTCCGCAGAGAATGAGAAATGCAACAAATTATCTCGAACGTTTCTGATAAAACCACCAATTTTTTAGATAAATCAGCATCTACACGAAAATATCTCAAGACTTACCTGCGGCTTTTATGGCGCCATCGATTGCTGCCATATGAATAGGGCTGCTAAATTTTCAAACGGTCATTTCTAATGTGCTGCAATGCTCGAATTAAATTTGTAAATTTCTTAAAAGATTTCAGATGTTGCTTTTACATTAGTGATGCTATAGTGAGAAATCTGAGAGACCCTGTATGTTACATGAGCTCGTCAGAATCATTGGCACAGCCAGAACAGACAAATATGCATTCAAGTGCAGCATATGGGACGACATGGGCCAGTAACTCCCTCTGGCAATGCGATGCGGTAGCAAAACCCTCGTTTTGAAACCACATTACAACGAACCAGTCGCACTAACGGGAGCGACAATTTTTTTCCAGGAACGAACAGAACATAAGACAAAGGGACATGGGTGTTTGCTTTTTACATTTGGGAGGCCTTGTCCCTCTCCCTCCCTTTCCAATGCTGACTTTCTTCTTCCCTCCCCTCTCCCCTCCCCTGCCAATATTTGCATTGCTCTACATGGAACCCTATAGCCCCCCCCCGATCAACTTCTGAAGGCAATCGCCTAGAGGTTCACCACCGAATGAGAATTTAAAGTCTTATCTTCTTGAAAATTGTCGTCGTAAACTGACGGGGCGAGGAACGTTGCTTACGTTCCTCTACGTCAAACCGAAAAGGTTACTGTTACTGTTATGTTACTCATTGCAAGTATTGCTTACACCAGAACTTCAAGACTTCTCAGGAAGCCAGACTGCCTCAGTGTACCGAGGAACTCACTGGAAACACTCGAATTATGGCTGGAGCTGATTCTGCCCCTGCCGTCCTAGGCTGTACCGTCATGCAGCGGTCAACTCCCGTCCCAGGTGGTTCAGTGGCGTTGCGCTAGTTTGCGGCGGAGTGCGCGCGGCGAGGTGGTGTCGGGTCGGTGTGGATCATCACTTGGGTGGTGTGGACTCGCGGTCAGACAAGGTAGGCGACACTGCAGCTATGGCGAGCTGTTTGTCTGATTCCGTTGATCGCAGTTTGATGGGCGTGGTAATTGTGCTAGTCTTTGTGGTTTGCATATGATGTGACCCTTTTCGACCATGCGCGTTCGTGTTTTTTTTAATTCCATCTGTCTGTGGTACCCATTAGGGGCCCAAGTTAATGATCGATATGTCTTTCTGTGTCGTGCAATACATCTTTGAAGCGGACTGTGCACTACCACGACACTACAGTTGTTTCTACTTATGTTGACCTCGCCAAATGTCTGCATTTGACGTCTAAGTGGGTGTTTGAGCTGGGTCAATGCATTTGTACCATTTCGAAGATCATCAAAGCGGGCCAGGACATAGTGATATAATTTCCTATGGTCGGCATTAGATGATTTGAGCCTTGATCCTTTGTCGTCTGACGGCACGGGGTAATTTAATGTTTTTTCGCCCGGCTGGAACTTGGTAGCCCAGCGGCGTGTGGCATTATAGCTGTGCTGAATCTGGTGAGGTCTTCATTTTTTGCGACACGGTGCCGTCTGGCTCATGAAAGAAAGTTGGGTTCATGAAGGACAAGGCGATAAAGAGAATACGGAGTAACACTGTTGCAGGGACCAGCCAATACACCGGCAGCAGTGGACCTACGACTTTTATCGATGTAATGCAGATGGTGTAGCCTGCAGGTTCGAGCCATATAGGTATTCATACGGTAATTATGCAACGTTTCATTCCCGTCCGTGGCTGATCCGTTTGAAAACTGAGGAAAATAGTCTCCTACTGGCCAGTCGCAATCTCCGAACCGGACCGATGCTGGAGGTCTGATCAGAAGCTCTGGTCCAGTGTCTTAAGGAGTCTGAGGGATCGCTGCTCGCCCCTTTCAGGATTGTTAATACGGTCCTGCTCATTTATATCCTTCCAGTTCAGGAATTTCACGAACACTTCAATCCGGTTCTCCACCTGAAATTCTATTCCGCGCGGCTTGGAAATAATGGCTTTCCATTTCGCATCATATCTAATCCATTTAGATTATCTTTTGCACAGAACCTTGCACAAGCGTTTGTGTAAGGTAGAAGTGCGCCGACACTAGTCGGTTTTACAGCGGAAATTTGCTCCCAGGTCACGTGGTCTCAGGAACAAGATAGAGGGAGAAGATCTGGCTTAATGATCCGCATAAATTAAAAGCGACCGGCAAATATAATTTTCATAAGTTTTAATAACTAAATAGTTTTTACTGTCGATGCTGCTGAAGTAAGTAGAATTAAACCTACGAACATTAGCAAATAACAATAAGCTTTTTTCTGTGGAGCCTGCACCCAGCTCTACGCTATCTGTCAGCCGACGAATGACTGCCAGATGACAAATTGGCGCTATTGTTAAATTAGTGAAGGATGCAGTTATAAGCCGATTTACTGAGCAACGGTAGAGAAAATGATAACAAAAGTATACTTAATCGATGTGAACCAAGTTTATAATTCGATACCTGATACTCCCGACATGCTCACACCGCACAACTAATAAATATTCACAACACACCCAACGAGTAGGACGCTCGTGCACAGACTGATCCGTTACTTGCCGTCTATTGGGATAAGGGTTTCGGAATATAAAATGGTTTAAGGAAAATTATACTAAAACAATCGGTCTAAAATCGTTTTATTCTCGCCATCAAGAAGCAAGTTTTGTTAATGAAAAACCTAAGAAAAATGAGTGAAACCAATTCTTGTTAATAATAAATGTTCGTCGATGTACTTTTTTAGTTCGTGTCTCGAATGTTTAGTTGAAGCAAGGAATGGTTTGGAAGATGAAAAGCGACTAGACGGGAGAGCAAATTGCCGCTGTAAAACCGACTTCTGTCACAACATGCGAAAACTCACTTCGCAAATATTTTGCACCGTCAAGATTCGCAAGACTGCTTGCTTTCTCCTTGTGTTGAAACATAGCTTGACGATATAAAGTTGTGGAGGTTGAAGGACAACTTAATGCGGTGAAGCTGCGCGAATTCAAACTAATTTGTACCTCATTTGGGAACACGACAGCAATTTTTATCCAGAAAGAGATTCAATAGGGGTTTTGGAGGCAGCTTGTGGTTTGTCTGTTTTTGGCAACTTTTGAACTTATGCATTCTGAGCAGCTAGGGAGGTTTTCTTCCGAATTATTGCAGAAGCTTAATTCGTTTTAGTGCTGGCGTTTATGCAAATTAAGGCAACATTTATACATTAAGCTTGTGTGCACGGGCATCTGCACGGGTTCTGAACGGGTTCCGGATGGGTTCTTGCATAATTCGTTTTCCTTCACTCAACACCACAGGTATGGTGCTGCATTTCACGTTTACTGGTGGGAGCGAATTGTCGCCCCTACTCCCGTGGCGACGTCAAGGGTCGCGTTGTTTTTCGGAATACCTTGCATGCCCTATCAGCTTTCCAACCAGCGATAATTCGTGAAATGAAGTTGCACCCTCCAACCGTGGCAGCAGCGCCATTGTGGTATGGTTGTGATTGTTTCTACACGCTCCATTCACAGCCAGACTACACTTCATAAAAAATGAAGCGCCAAGAAGTTTGGTGCAGTCAAGTAACTAACTTGGTATACCCAATTCAGTCACTTTTACCTTGATGCACCTATTTTGCAGCCGATGAATGCCAGTTGATGGCACCATGCCGCACTGTATCTTAAACTGAATGTCCTCTACTCATTACTAGCGTGAAGGAGCTTCCGCGCTGTTAGAGTTCTATGACTCTATATAATATATTATATTTATAATCTGATTATATATATTTATAATATGATATATATATTTATAATATGATATATATATATATATATATATATATATATATATATATATATATATATATATATATATATATATATATATAATGAAGTCGGACAGACATAGGTGTTTACAGTGGACGTTGTGCATATTGTCTATGTATAGTATGACCGATGCATGGTATGGCGCGCCAGTCCATTTCGGGCACGTTATCTGCCGCTACCGTTATTTGATTTCTGGTTCCAGATGCTCGGAGGGTCGCTCCTGACGGTCGTGGCCCTGCTGCTGAGACCGGCCGAACCCTCGCACGCCCCGGACCGCCCGGTCGCCTGTCCCACAAACACCTGGTGCATACCCTCGGGCTACTGCGAGCCGCACTACGTCATTTACGACGCGCTCCATCACCAGGTGGGACACTGCGCGTCTCCGCACGGGCCGCTTCCAGCGAATGTGTGGCGGTTGGTGTTGTGCGCTGGGCATTGCCAACGAAACCACAAGGTTCAGGTGTGGCGATTAAGGTCTGGTGTAACTGATGTTGAGGAGGACGCCACGTAATGCTGCGAATGAAGGCGGTCGTCTGCTCGGCTTCGCGGCGGGTCTCTTGGGGCGGGACGGGACACTGTGGGACTAGCCATCTGCTCCGCCCCCGTGCATACGCACTTGGGGATAATAGACAAAGAGGAAAATGCGCATGTGTTCCGAGAAATTACGTATGACTATTGTCTGTACTGCTAGATCGTTTCTCGTACTTGATTACTCCTCTCGTTAAATGTTTTATTTTTGTGGATTGCGAAAGTGGTTTTCTCGATATCAATCGGGGTGGACAGTGACGATGGTGATTCAGTGTCTGTTTAATGCGTCGGATCTGTGCAGGAAGACTTCATGTGTGGCTCCACGACCGCCACGGCCCGCTTTGTCTGCTGTCACACTCGAAAGATGCTGCCGAGCCTGTTCCGTCCCACACCCGAACGCTGGCACTACGAGAGCAAGGTAGGTGCATATCGTTAGGTTGGGCTACCGAGCTTGGTACGCCCCACACCCGAACACTGGGACGAGGACAATGTTGGTGCATCTCGCTACGTTTGGCTGCCTGTAATCTCGCCGATGGGCCTTTGCTGACAGGGCGGAACATAAGTGGAGTAAGATGGCATAATGAGAATTGGCTGGATATAACAATGCTACTATAGACATTTAGTCCCGTATGATGGACAGCCGCAAAAGATACAGTCGTGCGTAACTAGCACGTGCCTAACAAGCGTATCCTGCGTAGGCCACAGTACTTATTCGCTCCTATATCGCTCCATGAGCTACCTGGATACTCCTACGGAGCTAGGTACATACCATAGCATCAATTTAGATCAGTCGAGTTGCCTTGCGTCGCCCCCTGTATACCTGACGTGGTTCGCTTCTGGAGATTCCAAATGGAGCATTTGCCTGGCGGCCCGCTATTGATTTCCTAGCCCTTTGTAGGACAAACGACCCTATGCCATTCGGCTAGTGATCCTGCCTCCTCCCCTGAAAATTGTTCTCCCTACACACTTTTCCTGTCGTTTCTACACCACTGGATACCACCGTCCATCGTCTGGTTCACCAAAACCCTGATCTCCCTATGGTCAACTGCTAGATCCAGCGTTGTGAATATGGCGACTGGGAAGGGTGGGGTGTCAGGGGGTCTGCTCTCGTACGTGTACGACAGAAGTCCATCTGAGCGGCCCGACCATAAAGCTTTTTGAAGCTAAACTTTTCTTTGGGTTTCGGGTATTAATGATCTGAGCATAGGTATAGCTGTGTATATTATATATGAATATATAATGTATGTAGCATATCTTGCATGTGAATCAGAGTAAGTGCGCTGATTTACACCTGGGACCGGTTTCACAACAAAAATCATAAATCTTGAGGTATGAATGTACGTGTCTGATTGACCGTATATTCTCCAACTTCACGGGTGTTGCACCCTCTGATCTTAGTTTCCTAGGTTCGCGGTCTGTCGGTGATGCTTGGTTTGTATGACTGTTGTTTGTCTGCGTGATTATCGATGCTTGAATTTAAAGAAATGCCGCTTCACTTCGATAACTGGGTTTTAGAATCTGTTTACATTACTTCGCAGCGACCATTGCTTACTTGAGGCAAAGGGATGAGTGATGGCATGCCGTCCTTCCGCACTCACCGCCCCCTTCACCTCGCCGCATTCCACATTCACACTCGTCTAGCATAGTGAACAGGATTATAAATATATTTTTGCAACCTTGCAATGTACTCTGATGGCGAGCCGAAGGATACGTCTGGATGTTCTCCGCCCAATATAGATCTATGTACCGCAAATTTGTCTGATTCGAACTTTCGTAGTTTGTTCTGCTTAGTGAAGCAGCAGCGACATGGGTATTTTGGTTGGGATTGCGGGGAGTTTTCACCGCCGCACTAGTATGCCTTATTTTTGCTTGGGAAAGTGTTCGGTGGACTTTGGTCCGCAACAGTCAAACCGGCTGCGGTTGAGGTACAGCCAGCCAGCTGCCTGCTGCGTTGTTGACGTATCACGTGACCTGCGGGCTCCGAGGCCAGCGGACCGTTGGCCAGTCGGCACAATGGAAAGCTTTCTATAAGGTGGTGTACGGCGCAGGGGTGTTCAGCGAATGGTACGTTGCGCTTCAAGCAGTGTAACTGCGGACATTGGGGTGAAAACAGAAGCGCATGTCCTTGGGAATATCCAGACGTATATAATAATAATTAGTCGATAATTTGAGGCAGTATGGTGAAATATGCGTCCGTCGGTGGACAATAAACTGCACTATCGCCCAACGCAATGTTTTTTAACAAGGCAATGCAAAGTGAGAACTGGTCTCTGGTTTACCGCCGAATTTTGGATAATGGCTGTTTTCATCTTCGGCGGTAAAATGACTATCCACAAAATTTGGCCAGGGTGGTGAAGTCGGTCGGCCGCTAATTAATTACATTATAACCTCATGTCATGGTTTTTAACGGGGTAACGAAGTGCCAGAAAACTAGTCTGGTGTTCACCGCTGAAACATTGAATAGTGACTGTGTTCATCTTGGTGAAATTACGGTCCAAAAATCCAGTAAATATTGGTGAAGCATATAAAAAAAAATGGTGGCATGCACTTCTTTTCTGTCACATGATTTATTTTCAACAGTACCTTAGATTCAGTAGTTTTTTTTAAATAAATGCATTCATGTATTTTAGCATCTTAATTTGCGCTTCGTCCGATGCGTGGCGCTAACGTCGCGGACCAGTGGAATGTCCGCGCTTGGCGCGTAATCTATTATGGATAATCTAATATATTGTATTATCCAATCTATTCTATCTATTCTATCTTATTTTATTCTATATCGTAATCTAATCCATTATGGAGCGCGCAGCCCAAAGCACCATGCCGAATTGCTCTAAATTGGCTTCGCTTGCATCCGAAATTCGTGCGCTTCCGCGAAAATTGGTCGGCGGGGTGCATGTCGTCCCGGGTGGCCAGGAGAGCCCGATTGCGGTCGGTGAGCAAGCTTGCTACCTAGTCATTCTGCCGGAGCCTATACCTGGATCATGGGAGAACCGTAGTCGGTGTTGCCCGCTATAGTCGTTTGACCTCGATGACCGAATGGCACCATATATTTGTTGGTAGACCCTGCTGTGAGCCATTTGTCTCGACTCCCAAACACGGGAGATCACCAAAAACGTTAGCACGAGGCATCTCTGGAACTTCACAAGCGTAACTCACTTGGTGCATTCAGTCCGCATGCGTTGTTTGTGGCACAAAACATGGACAGTCGCTTACAGCGCATTTACACATGCACTGTTCCTCTGCAAAGCTACGAGCCTAACGAAAGATCGGTACTCAACGTCGGACGTGGTGGTTAGTAGTTTTATCTATATTTTCCTAAGACTCTTGGATACTTGTTCGGTATGCAACTTTTTTTCCTAAACGGTTCTATATCTCTGCATATATAATGCATAATGTTGCATCCACGGATAAATATACCTCTATCGCCGCTTACATGTAAGGATGTATATACATCATCGCTTGCAGGGATCTGCAGACTATCTACTGGTTCTGCCTTGGAGACACGGCCCCGAGGAGCAGGGGATTATGTCACCTCAAGACGATGACTTGGACGGCGTAGTGACTGTGGAGGACGAGGAAGAAGAGGACGAAGTGGACTCGCCGGGTCTGACTGGCTCGCTGCTACTCCTGACCGCGGACGGGCAGGACGAACCTGAGCTGCAGACAGAGGATGACCGCGTGGCCGGCGCCGACAGCCACTCTCCCGTCGCCGAGGAGTCCCCCGCCCAGCGGATCTGTCCGATGCGCTCCATGTGCGTTCACTGGAGTCTGTGCGAGATCGACGGCGTGCTGTACGAGAACGGCGAGTCTGAACCACAGGTCGGTGATCCAGTTGGGTCCCGCCAGGCTTGAGCTCTTCACCCCTGGCTCTACGGGATGCTGTTGCCATTGTTGCAATCATGATGTAATTATTCACGATTTTACCCATGTAGTTATGTAATTATATATTACGTATATAATAATTGTTTACTTATACATAATTATGCATATAAAATCACTAAAATCGCATGTGCGGATGGTATAGGAACTGAACCGATGACTATTGCATTTGTCTACTCTGTATTATTTGGCCTAAATTTCCACGGCTCTGCATTTGCGTACATTATAGCTGCCACCTGTTGGAATACGTTGCGTGACGTGGCTGATGCGAAACTGATTTCCAGAACTATATCTGCGGAATGACTGAGGACTCGGAAACGTTCGTCTGCTGTGGAAACCTGAGTTGCCCGTCGCCATTCTCCAACCTGATGGTTCGTTCGGCTGGCACGGCCGAGGCCGGTCCTCGGCCTCCTGTGCCTGATCCTGCTCCTGTTGCTCCTGCTACTCCGGCTCCTGTTCCGGCTCCGGATGAGGCCCTGCCGCCTCTGCCACTGGATCGCCTGGCGGATGCTGTGGTGCTTCTCCCACCTCCCTCGCCCTCCACTGTGGCACCGCCTTCAGACGAGGTCAATCACAACTACCTGGAGGACCTACTGCCTCGGAAGCGGAGGCGACGGGAGGTGGGCGGCTCCGCCCCACTCGGTCAGGTGATCTACCCCTCCAAGATCGCACGAGAGAGGCTCAAGAAGAAGAGCGCCTCTGACGCAGACAAAGGCGACACGACTTCATTCCGGCAAACCCTGGGCGGTAGACTGAAGCCGGCGTCGGCCGGAACAGTCCGACTGGGCGGCCTTCGACTGCCGCCGAAGCCTGCCGCAGTGCAATCTGTCGAGCCGAATGTCAATCGAGAGCTGCCGACGCCGCCGCCGCCACTGCCGCTGACTGTGCCGCCAATTGCGCCGCCGGCTGCCCTTCCATCCGCGGATCACATCTCCGTCACGCCGCGAACGGTGCAGCAGACTGGCGACGCGGACGGACCTGTGATCCGCCCGCTGGAGGCGGCCATGTGGCGGGGTGACGAGCCGGGCGGTCGGTCTGCCACCGACGACGACGACGACGCGGCCGCCCCGGCGTCCACGAGTTTGCTCAGTTTGATCCTAGACAGTCTGCCCGACCGGTCTGACTCTCGATACCGCTCCAAGGGTCAGCCGCTGCAGGTTCCGGACAGTCCCGCCGACCAGCCTGACTCTCGCCACCACTCCGTGGGTCAGCCGCCACAGCGTGGACAGTTCTTCCGGGAGCGACCGCCGCTGCACTTTCTGCGACCCCCGCACTCCGGGCACGGGCAGCCGCCACGTGGCTCTCGCCCGCCGTTCTTCCAGCCGGGACCGATCGAGAAGCCACCTCAAGAGCCGGTGTACGTGCAGCCACCTCAACAGGAAGTTACCCACTCGCGGCCGCCCCACGAAGAGCCTTCACGACCAGAGCCTGACTACCAGAGGCCACCAGGCTTCCAGCCAACTCGCGTAGAAGTCCCGTATGCTTCGGAGCAAGAGCCAACATATGTAAGTCTTATGACACTGCCGGCATCGACTTGGATGCGCGGTCCCACGCGCGGGTAACTGGCATTTAATTAAAACTACTTTAAAGCAGTTATTTACACATGCAGAACAAATCTTTAACCAAAGCTTCATTTCCGTACAAATCATGTTGCACATTGTTGCGTGGTAGCATGCGCTTCTCTCCCATGTTCGCTGTGCTCGTGAACAATATCTTGTCAATGTCAAATTTGAAGCTAAGACTTTATGTTTATTTTATGCACATTCATGCGAACCAAAACTTATTCCACATTTTGATCTTGCATCAGCAGCATTTTTCAACATGTCGCCTCGGTCATGTGAATCAATGCCGCTGGTGGGTGCCAATGTTGCCGCCGGTGCAGCGGTTTCACGCGGAGCGCCCCGCTCCGGCGTTGCAGTTCATTCACCAGAATCCGCCGCCTGTTCACTGTGCATCTCTTCTCTCGTGAAAGCCCATCCGGAGCAGAGCGGCGGTCGTAGCGTAGCGTTAGTGGCTTTTTGTTTCTGGCTAAGTGACCGGCGGTGTTTTTTTTTGTCGAGCTGTCTACCGCTCTGTCTGCAGGCGCCGTTGGCGCCGCTCTGCGGCCGCGGCAGCGAGCTGGGCCTGCACGCGCGCATCACCACCTCGCTGGACGAGGGCGGCGTGGCCGCCTACGGCGAGTTTCCCTGGCACGTGGGCATACTGGCCGACGACCGGACGTACCTGTGCGCCGGCGTGCTGGTGTCTCCCAGGTTCGTGCTGACCGTCGCCCACTGCGTCGCCTCGCGCCCGCCCGCAGCGCCCCTGGTGGCCAGGGTCGGCGACTGGGACCTGGCCGGCGCGAACGAGCTGTATCCCGCCTACGACGTCGAGGTGTTCAGGATCATCGTCCATCCTGGTGAGCTGCGCTCGTGGAGTGCTGCGAGGCGTCGTGGGTGAATTCAGGTTGTCTGTGTCCACATCAATGGCAGCATGCCTTTCGCGGATCAGCAGGGATTGTTGTGGTTGGCGTTCGTTCTGTGGCATGATTTCTGCACTCGGCAGGTGCACTTTTCTTCCGCCTTCCAGGCACATTGTTCCTTTCCAAAGACAGGGACGTCACTGACTAAACAAAGTTTAAATAACTCTCTCCAAATACCGGCTCAATGACCGTATGTGAACATATTGTTCTGTCGGCTGCCCTCAGCGTCATGGCATCTTTTTATCTTGCACTGTCGCTCTGCAGCTCACTGACTTGTCCCTTGACGCCAGACTACTACGCGGGAAACCTGCAGAACGACATCGCACTGCTGGTGCTGGACCCGCCGGTGGAGGGCCTGCCGCACGTGCAGCCCGCCTGCCTGCCGCCGCCATACGCAGACTTCAGCAACCAGCAGTGTTCCGTAACTGGCTGGGGTCAGGCGCGTCACGTGGCCGGCGACAGACACGACCCGGCCTCGTACAGCTGGCAGCTGCGCAAGGCGGACGTTCGTGTAGTGAGTGCTCGCGACTGCCAGCGACAACTGCGCTCCACCCAGCTGGGGCCGCTGTACCGGCTGCCCGACCACGGCGTGCTGTGCGCCGCCGGCCGCGGCGGCAGCGACTCCTGCTTCGGCGACGGCGGCGGCGCGATCGTCTGCCCGCTGAGCCGGGACGGGCCTGAGGGTCCTCTGTACGCGGCAGGTGAGGCCCCCCCCGAGTGCCATCCCACTGCGGCGGTTGAAGGTCCTCTACAGGTGAGGCACCACCCCGCAGTCATCCTTCCACTGAGCCAGGACTTCCTGGGGGTCCCCTGTACGCGGCAGGTGAGGCCCCACCCCGCAGTCGCCTTCCCACTGAGCCAGGACGGGTCTGAAGGTCCTCTGTACGCGGCAGGTGAGGCACCACCCCGCAGTCATCCTTCCACCGGGCCAGGACGGGCCTGAAGGTCCACTGTACACGACACGCCAGGTCCACCACATGTCTAGAGGCCACATAGCCGGACCGTCTGTGGGAGACTAGGGACATTGTCACGTGTGGCCAGGGGGTTCGAATGACATGCTGGCTTGACATGCTAGCCTCTGCCGCAGTGATCGATAGTGGGAAATGTTTGTTAATCAACTTCATTTTGGCGCATGTTTCTGGCGCACTTTACCCCGGGCAATTATAGAACTGGTCTTCGCGTGTGGGCACCATGACTGCCGGGTATCGCATGTACAACCGAAGTAGCTGCAGATGCTGGCGAACCGATGAATGTGCGGTATGCCGAGAGCCCTCGAGCACGACGTTATGGGAGCGACAATCTCCTTGAATCGGTGACTTGATTTTCCGCAGGCACCTTCCTTGTGGTCTGGTGCGGCCGTCGCAGTGCTTTAGTGCCGAGACTGTGTGGATGTCTCCTGTCCGTCCGTCTGACCAGCTGGCGCCTCTGCAGGTCTCGTGTCCTGGGGCATCGGCTGCGGACAAGACATCCCGGCGGTGTACACCAGGGTGTCCGACTACTACGACTGGATCGTCGGCCACATCCGGGAGGTGGACGATTTGTCGCTGTTCCAGTACGCCCGGGCCGACCGCCACTGACCTGCCGCTGTCGGGGCTCGTTTGGCAGTGTTGTGCGCAGGCGGCGCCGCTGGCAATACATCTCCACCGGGTGGATGCTTGTTTGCTTCCTTTAGCAGCTGACGCCACTCGTGGCTGTCCGGTGGCCGTTCTCGTGCAGCACTACGAAGGTATTTACGGTTTTTTCCGCGTAGGGGTTGTCCCGAATTGCACTAGGATGCCGCCGAAGACGTGAATGCTTTGCCTTCAGCTGACTCCGCTTGATACGCGTAAAATACCTTAGCAACCGAAAAATGTCCTACATGGAACAGGAAACTGACAATTTCGCCACTCAAAACAAAAAATGCATTGACTGTTGTCTGTTCCGTGACATTCCTTTTGTCTGGTCCCCATAGGAAAACGCTGGCTGCGCCCCTGGTCTGAACCTTCCCGGCTAGCCCACCCTTAAGCGGGAATGTCTGTAAAATGTCGGGGTGCCGGAGTGAATGGATTTCACCCAGTCTTCCGGTATAAGGTTTCAAGACTAGGATCTGAACCAAGTTATCGATGCTTGAGATCCCTGGCTTTGCTTCGAGTACCACTTGTCCTGGTACCTATTCCGCTACAAAAGTAGAGCTGATCGGGGCCAGGTCGAAGGGACACTGGAGGCATTCCCCACCCCATTGAGATGCGGCGGCCCTCTTGGACGCCAGAGTGCACCAGCACTTTAATTTGTCAGCCGAAGGCAACATTTATTCAAAGGCGTCTGTCTGCATACAAAATTCACACGTGCAGAGCGCTTGCGCTCAATCCCCACCGCCTTCAAAATATTCCGTAAAGTCTGTGAAATGGCGCCCGAACGCAGGAATTATTCTCCTCCAGGCCCATCTTTCCCCCACACCCATCAAAATTCCAGGATCCCTCCCTGGTGCTAAGCCCTATGTACTGCATAGCTCAGCATGATACAATTTAGGCCCACTTACATTTCGCAGATCCACTTGATAGCCGAAGTTTGCTGGCACAAACTCCAGTGCCTTTGGCCCAGTGACAAAAAGAGTGACTAGATGTACGGTAGCGACGTCTATGTCTCGAGAGCAGATTCAAGAGTCGGCCGGTGGTCGGCGAGCACTCTGCTAGAACTCTGACTAGCATTGCTTGATGACACTAGCGCCTCCATGGGGAAACTGTGGGCATGGTCCCCTGATGGAGACATGACTCCTCTCTCCAGGGGAATAGCGTTCTTCCAGAACCAAGCGCCCCCAGACCCGCCCCTGCTTCATGATATGCCCGAGAAGCAACCCTCTCGGCGGTTTGACTGGGTGAGGTACATTTTTACTGCATATATATGTGTGTGTGTGTGCACCATTTCGCGCCGTACGTTTGACCTTGCACGTCAATGACTTCAAGAATGTATACCTACCTGATATCTTTTTTACCGACGCACAAGGTTCCTATTTGAAGGTAGACAAAGCATCACATCTGTCGGTTTCTTTGTTTTGGAGATATGTACAAAAAAGCCTGAGGGCAGGGCGATTCCGCCACTCTCCATCTAGTCCATGCGCTATTTTTGAACACCAGGGATTATGAAAGGCATAATTCGGAAATAAACTGCGGAAATGTATAAGACTACCCAAGCCTATGCACCTATTCATCGATGCAATACCCTGGCCTAGGCATCCCGGACTCAGAACGCAGGGGCGGGTAGGAAGGATGTCATGACTTCAAATATAGAGGCTCGAAGGGGAGGGGGCGTGACGCAGTTGGTCGCCCCTGGATCCGCCAGCGAGGGGCCCGGATTCCTCAATGTTCCTGCATTTGCAATGCAACTTGTCACGGCGACGGCGGCGGCAGATCCACAGCCCACAGCCTCCATGCCCACAACCTCCAATGCAAACCGGACCGAAATCTACTTCTCACTTGACACTTATATCAATGCATGGACCTGGATCCCAACCAGGACTGGCCGGCCACGGCCCAGCCACCCCGACCTCACCCCGGCGAGAGCCGGAGATCAGTCGACCCGTGGTCGCGGAGCGCCACCGTCAACATGGCTCAGTCAGACAAGCCTTGCGTAAGCACGTGATTTAATAAGTGCCAGGAGCGGAGTTAGGCTTGAGTTGGGCTTGAGAACGCTTCGACCAGTCTTGATCATTCGCGCCCATTGCGGATCCAGGAATTGTGATCGGGTATGCATTTGTTCTGGAGGGGCGCCATTTCTCCGGAGGGGGCGCCAATACTCCGCAGTGGGCACCTTTTCTAGTCTGAGGGCCGCCATCAACTGAGAGACTCGTTGAGTCATTGGTATTGCACAGTTCTGGAGACACACCATAATTGAGCAGGGGAGGTGGTGTACCCAAACGCCCTGGGAGGGCGCCGCATCTCTATCGGGGAAGTGGGACATGTCCCTGGTTGCCCCCTGGATCCACCACTGATAGGTGCATATTGATTTAACGAAGACGTCAAATAAGTTGTTATCCTGCTGAGCGCACTCAATCTTTCCGCTTCCACCCGGGGTTCCGCCATGGGGTTTGTATTGAGGGGGGGGAGGTGCCAGAAAATGAACTGGTCCTGGTCCAGCCAGCTCAATTGTTGTTTGATTCCCCAATTATTGGAAGTTCTGACCCCCCTCTCCCGCGTACCCACAGCCCACCCGCACCCTGTGGTGGAACCCCTGCCTCCAACACGAGCAGCTAAAACAAAGATGCCTATAATAGGCATGCCGTACCTCCTCGACGGTCGAAATTATTATTTTTCACCAGAAAATAGAACTTCGTAATTCGTGTCTACTTTTAAGAATGTGGAAAACAGTGAGATAAATACCAGGAAATTTTAGTTTTTGATGTTGTTGCTTACAATTGGGCCTGGCAGGGGTGCATGCTTTGTATGCTTTCTTGGGGGGAGGGGCACTTTCCCTACCCGATGTTGGCTTTGCCCTCCAATAATGTTAACATTGAACATGGGACCAATATTTTATAAGCCAATAATTCATTAGGGCTCGCTCATTGCCTTCATCTATTGTGCTCTTCCAATCATTTAAAAAAAAACCTACACATATTAGGCCTGGCGATGCGATTTGTGTTTTATCGAGTATTACCCTCCCTGCTCCCCCTCCCCCCAAGAACGACATGCTGCATCCGCCCGTCTACACCCTCGATGTTCTGTGCAAGTGACCGCTTGCGCTTCGTCGGGGTAACTAACGTTGAGTGAAGTGACATTTTTTTATTTTTTGTTCCATTCGCTCGCCTATGGGCGTTATGTTAAGCTTCACGATATTTTTCGGAGTGGAGGCATGTCCTTCCGCTCCCACCTTCTGGCGCTGCCCATGTGTTAGCAGGTTCTCATGTCTAAAATTGTTTGGGTTTCCACTCACCAACATATTTTTACTTTTATATTATTTGTTTTAGTGACGTTTATTTTGTACGAGCATTCCAGCCAGGATGTTTTGTTGATAGTGAATTTGCACTTCATATATTTTGCATGTTTATTTTACCGGAACGCTATAATCAAATATCGTAGGATAAATTTACTCATTTAAAATAAAAGTAGATACACTGATGAACAAAAAAATAGCTCCGAAGAACATACCTAAGATAAATCGATAAAGACAATCGATAGCCACGTCACTCCTCTATGCTAGCTTTTTCGGATTTTGTCTGATCGTAGGCATCCCGGATGGGGCGCCTTTCGGAACATTTGGGCTAAATTATATTCGTGGTGATGGTAAGTAGATGAACTTCTTCTTCTAGTAGTAGCTTTGCAATTCCCAAGCAATGCCGCTGTCAATTGCATTCCGTTGAATAGAGCGTAAGGTACGTAAATGCCGCGGATGAAGGAGCTCGTCGCAGCTATTGCTTGTAGTGGTTTTCATATTGAAATAAGCTCCTACTGGCGTGATAGCGTGATATCTTTCCGGTCTATATGTGCGTAAAGTCATTAAGTGTTCAGACTTAATAGGAGCCACAAGGGCCCATCCAGGTTAAGCCTGTAAAAGGAAGATACCATAACCCTGGTAAAAAGGCACTCATCAACCCAACCAACACCACATCCCTAAATCCAAAGAATCCGTCCAACAACATCCCGCACACTCATAAATCAATCAAATATATATCTTACCTATCCAGCCCTATTCACTGAATCCTGTGTAACAAATGTGGCATGCGTGCCCCACCAATAATTTTCTGACTTGCGTGCTTAAAGTTGCCTGTGCAGTGCACACCTACTTAGCATAAATATCACCTCATTAATATTTAAACATTAATGTGTAACATTGATGTTCAACAAAATAACATTAATGCTTAGTATTCATGTATACATTTGATTCATGTGTGCAAATGATCAATTCTGTTTGAAGCACCCTAAAGCCCAAATAACTGATAGATGCATATGACTTGGATGAACCAATAATGTTTAGGTGGTGTGTAAAGAACATGCGACACTCCATTGGAGATCGTCAAGGAAATGAACATCTCAGTCAGCATGGTCTACATCGCGTACCCGGCCCAAGCTACGCTGACGATTGGCGCAGTTGGTTAAGGCGTCCGCTTTCTGTGCAGGTGGTTGTGAGTTGGAATCTCGGCACCATCACTTTTTTAACTGATCACACAATTGTTAGCGGTCAGGGCCGTTGGTTAACGTTGCACTTTAGATTACTTTGCACTATCATATGAGTTGCTTGATGTAATAATATTTGCCCATGAAAGTAAAGAGGGAAATGCTTAATTGAAGCCCACTCATGCAATGAATGTCCAATTGGACCATTTGGAATTGTCATCCTGGAACTTTGTCTCTGGAAGGAAACATAGCATCCATATCCAGTTCAAGTTGTTTATTTCAACGGCCCGGTTCTGTACGCACCACATTCCGTTACATTTTGAGTGCAAGCAACGCTACCGTAGGAAGTGCAGAAGATACCCGGTCAACATGCCTCTCGCATAACGTTCACCGGGTGGAGTTCGGGTACCTAAGATCGGAAACTAGAAGCACAAAATTTGGAGGAATTACAGCTGTATTGAACTTGCTGCAGTATACATTTCATGACCCCAGGTCTTCAGGATCAAATCGGCCTCCACTCCACCCCAGCCGGCACCGCCCGTACGTACAGAAAGTATGCAAGTTCCACTGCCGAACAGTAGGTAGAGACCATTCATACGTACGCTCGCTACGATCGCTGGTACAGACAGTGCATGCTGTCATTACGGTCGGTAGTATGGACCCATCGTGCGATCGTTACAGCCAGCGTAATGTTTAATATAACGAAGAATGGCTCTTAGATGCTCCTAGGTTTTAGACATTGTGTGTAAATAAAATGTATATATGACCTTCAATATACCAGGTGCTGAGTTGACATCAAAAGTAACGATAAGGGTTGTACTTTTTCGACCATCTCATTAAGGTATGTGAACCATTTGTAGCATTAGCTAGTCCACCTAACCTCATGGCACATTATATAAATTATAGCTATGATAAACCAAGAGGTAAGCAGATTAGGTTAGGTTAGGCTAGGTTGGTTTAGGTTAGTTTAGGCTAAGCTACTTTGATCATCTCATTAAGGTATGTGAACCGTTTGCAGCATTAGCCAGTCAAAGCCTCGGTGCCATGCCTATGACGTCATCACACCATACCAATGTGATGTCATCATCCAAATTGAAAAGTAAGCATCAGCACCGAAAATGAGTGGTCACATCATCTTAGTCATGTTCATAAACATCATATTCTGAAAAAGTATTCCCAAAATTCCCAAAACACCTTTTATCAAAAATTTACCTTTTTTTGCCTCCTGACTGAAAAGTATGCATTTGCAGAGGAAATGAGTGGTCACATGTTCAGCACATTCATAAACATTGCATTCAAAATATAAATTACTTTAAGCTGCAAATTTACCCTCAGAAGTAATACCATTTAAATTACATGTGAAGTGCTTCAACCGTAATTTTGAGCCAATGGTACATGCAGGTAGGTACCTAGGTAATAGGTTCTTAGGACTGTACATTTTTGTTTGTTTTGGGAGATTTATGAATAAGGGTATTCCTAATTTAGGAATAGGGATTGGAATTATAACAATAAAATAACTATCCTATGAACTGTCATTGCAGGACAGTCCACATTATAGGTAATCTCTGCCTGCAATTGCATTATGAAATGTATCATATCATGGTATCTAGATACCTGTATTATGGTGAGCATAAGCATGATGCTTATTGACAAAGATTATGTTAGAAGCAAGGCCTGAAGACTTCATATATATGCATCAAGAAACACAATGTTAATGCTTCTTTGGGAAGGATGTCAATTCAGTGTTAACAAAGTTTTATATTCCACCCCATTTCACAAAAAATAGCTTTCTACAGGCTATAGCACAAGACACTACTTTCTACAGGCTGTTATTTTCATTGTTTGTGCACATGCACTCATCAGCCAAGCTTGTGGACCCACAGACATAATTGTACATCAACAAAATGCCTATGGAATCTGCACAGTGCAATTGGCCTCACCACTTCTTTCTCCTTTCCACTTCCTGAAAAAGTTATATGCTACAGACAAACATATAATGTGCACACACCAGGTTTTGTGGTAATTACACCCTTGCACCCATATATGCATTGGTAATTGCCAGCCTTTATACAGCTTACTTGCTTCATTCTTTCCTGCCTTTCTTACTTCCTACTTACTTCTGCCTTCCTGTTCTTTACTGTTGTCCCCTTGACTCTGCTGTATCCATGTCCATAAGTGCATGTGGATGGTGGGGTGTGCTTTTGCATGTCCAGATCTGTCATCGACATGCATCAAAATTTGCAAATTGCACTGACTAAATTTAGCCCAAAACTGACATATGTTGCAGATTTGGAGATGGCTAGCTTTTGTAAGCTCACTGCATGATGAAAGATCCATAGGTTTTTAGAAATCCAACATCCATGGGCATTGCATGATCCAACATCCATGGCTTTAACTCAATGAACCATGGGTTCCATGGATCCATGGGTTTCACAAAATAATATCCATAGCTTTTACTCCATCCAATATCCATAGCTTTTACTCCATCCAATATCCATAGCTTTTAGGCAGTCTAACATCTGTAGGGTTTTGGTAGACATGCTTCTTTCCCATGTATGATCAGCTGAACATAGCTAGTGTTTAGGGACTACATTGTCTGCAAAATTAGGCTACATGTACCATTCTGTAAAGTTTCTGTGGGTTGCAATAAATACTGTATTTCCACTCAGCACCCCTCAAGACGTCAGTAGCGACAAGGTACTGGATCTTAGACATAATCAGTTGTGATGCCATTTAATTTTAACAGTTACGAATAAGAGTAACACCAAATTATCTGCATGCTTTTTGAATGCTTACTGTTGCATATATATGTAAAGTACGTTTTATGACAATATTGCATCAGTTTTGGCAGTGTGTTTAGACCCATACAACCAATGCAACCAACAAGTTTGGAAGATAGGCACATGCTTACATTGCTGAATCAGAAAATAGGAATCATACAAAATGATCATCATTCTCACTGAAAGTGTAGTCTTCATATTTGACAGATTGTGCACTGAGCTGCAGTGCTAAAATAATGGTTTTTCGTTAGGTGTGAGATGTCGAAACGAGCACAGTAGGATGTCGAAATTTGTTTTGGAATTAGTGTCATTTCAAATGCTTTTGGTGCCTCTCAGACTTAAATTGAGCCAATGGTTGCACCTTCATCAGTTGTTTTGATATTCATATATCAGGAAGAGCTATATTCGGGATAATGTATTCTATACACTGGTGCTGTATGCCATATCGCATTATGGATAATCCCTTTACCTGAAATTGCATTGCGAAATCTTCGTGTATCACCATCCCTTATCGAGAGCATGATCATGGTACTTAACAAACGAGGTACTGTTAGAAAGGAGACACGAAGACTTCATAAGCACGCATCAAGAAGCAGGATGTCAATACTTCTTGGAGAGGGATGTCGATTGAATGTTCAGAAAGTGGTAAATTCCACCCTATTTTGTGAATAATTTAACACTGCTGAGCTGTTACACTAATTTTGGCTGGTCAAGAAAGGCACCATGTAAATGTGCTCAATTGGATAACAATGCAAGTGCTGCAGAATGTGGGTGCAATGTGCACAATTTGGTGATGTGCAATAAATGGCTGGGATAGATACCAAAGCTCGAGCTTCAGTGCAAGTTATTTAACATATTTTTATATGATGCATGTTGTATTCTGCTAACATCAGATTTGTTTAGATGCTAAGGGTGTTTGATCCCCACAGATAACTGGATGGCTCATGGGTGGTCTAGGGGTAAGATGCTCGTCTCGCAATCGAAAGATTGTGGGTTCGAATCTCACCTGTTGCTACTCTTCGCCCGCGACAAATCGGCGTGAGAGATTGGCGACGCTATATGACTCAACGGTCGACGTGTCGTAAAACCAATAACCATGGGTGGTCTATTTGAAGAAAAAACATGTTCAGCTCACTGGAAACTTTGATGGGCATAAACATCATTGTTGTGATAACATTGGAGGCTTGCAACTTTTCTGGTGATCTGTCATTGCACAACATTTCGTGTGTGAATCATCTCTGTAGATGTTCTTTTTGCTCTTATTTAGTATGTGCACATGCACACTTGCAAATAACAGCCAAACAATAACATATATGGTGTGCTTGCTGTGCTTCTATTTTCCTGTCCTAATCCGTCTGAAAAACCAATGTCATATTTCACAGGCTTAGAGTCTGTGGTGAAAAGAAAGCAAAATGT
This sequence comes from Ashinkailepas kermadecensis, assembly GCA_034440615.1. Lineage (NCBI taxonomy): Eukaryota > Metazoa > Arthropoda > Thecostraca > Neolepadidae > Ashinkailepas > Ashinkailepas kermadecensis. Next base: position 172,067 of record JAOTOM010004727.1, read on the forward strand.
AGCATATTCTGTCAGAATGTTTGCACATTTGCTAGCATGACAAGCATGTTGTTTCATAGTCCAGCTTGTAAATATATTGGAATTACAGTGCATGTGAGTCCCACATTTGTCTGCCATGGTGCAGTATTCCACTTATGATGTCACAGAAGCCATCAGGCTTAGCAAACATATTTTTTTCCCACAGTAATTATTTATACTGTCTAAAGTTTTTCCCAGCTTGACAAATGCTGTTGAGGTATGGAGCTTAGTGTTTCAAAATCTAGATATTGTTCTCACCTGCTTAGTGATGGGTGAGGAAAGGTGAATGTTATTGGCTTTGCTCAGACATATTGCAAATGTGTATTTTTTTTCCAGATAATTTGAACTATCCAACACCATGGTGTCAAACCATATGAAAATCCACCCTTCCTTTTCTTTTCCAACTGGATGCAAACCTGAGTGAGTTGAGAATGTACAGAAACTTAACTGCCAGTGGGTTAATCTTGGCATTGTCTGTGGCATAGTGGTTTCGGTTGCTCATTGCATCGCAAAATTTTGCTGGAACCGTGTTCATTCCTTGCTACCACAGCGCTACCTGAACCTAATCCAAAGCTCCAGTGACCTGGTCCCGCCCAAATCGCCAACCATGGGGATCCAGGAGCTGCAGCGGTACATTGAGACGCACGTGCCGGGAGCCTGCGTGCCGGTGGACCTGTTGAAGATCGCGCGCGGCGTGACGCTCAGCCGGCCGCGCACGCCCAGCAGCAGACACCGGCCGCCGCCGTCAGTGGAGCTGTGTCTGGTGCTGGACGCCGAGGGCTGCCTGGACCGGCTCTATGGCGGCTACTTCTCAGGTGAGGCCGCCGCCTGACGCTGCTCTCGGCCACCGAGCGGAAATGCCGCCCACTGGACGGCCGCCAATCGGACACTACTTATGTCTGATGCCAATGCAAGGGTGAGAAATGACACAATGCACTGGTGTAATATTCCAAATGCTCCACTTAGTAAGACTGTTCTTGTGGTCACAACATTGTATATTTTTTCTTCAATCCCATGCATCCCCCACAAAACTTTTTAGTTGGAATCCAAGAACTTCTGGAGACAGCCAAGGTAAGTTGCTTTTTGTAAGATATAAGGTCGATGTTTTTATTTTTGCTGCCCTCTCCCAGCTTGTGGCATTGGTAACTAGAAAATCTGGTGACTAATAGTCTGACCACTTGGCAGTGCCCTGAGATTCTCAAATTTGGGCGGAGACCCATGTTTATGATAATTGGCTTTAACATCACTTTCTTTTACTCATCACGAAGTGCCATTTTTTTCCTGCAGGCTATGATTGAGATTGTTGTCCTTAAAAGCGAGTATGGCTTCTGGCAGCAGATACGCTACTGACATCACCATCATCAAACAATTAACAAAGCTTATAGAACGTAGCTTATCACTATACATTATCCATGTGCATTTGCACATTTTTAAAGCATCAGTTGACTTTTTTGACATCACACTCCTCTTCTTCCACTCTGCAAAAAAAAATGAAGTTCAGAACACTGGCACCTGTTGGTCCTGTCTTCAGGTGGCCAAAACGACTTCTGTTCTGTCTCACACCAATAGTGTGGCGAATGTGCGTTACAGGACTCACGACATTTAATGTTTAACAGTGGCTACCATGCTAAGTTTTTGATGGGCTTAGCCATTTCTCTTTGCTCTTGACCATTCCTATTTGACAGCTATTCATTTTCAACGTGCGCAACAACAGGCATGTGGGGATCTTCATTTTCGTGCCGCAGCATACGAGGTCGCGTTGGCTTCTTGTCACAGCATACAATAACTTCAGTCACGTTCCTCAAGCATACTTTGGTTAGTGTCACCAGCTTAAATTCGTGCCGAAGGTGGTGAACGGGGGCCGAAGCAGTGCTAATACCACTCGCTGGCGCCATACCGTGTGTGACGACACGACGTAACCTGCAGTCGTAACGGCTGGTCATGGGCGAAGTCTGCTCTAACATGGGGTGGGCTCCGCGGCTCAGGACTGGCGTTTGTGCTCGCTTCCCACTCTCGCTCTTAAATTTGGCATGCATTCGTGAACACCGTGTGTCAAAATGTGGTTCCGGTCTATTTAAATTGCGTCCCCATGTTATGGAACTATGTCAGATCAAATTTAGGTCACGTCCTCTTCTCAAAACGGTACTTGTATTGAATGTATTGAATTTATTGAATGTATTGAAGTATTGATGTCTTGAAGCATTTACCATAGACTAACCACGGGAGGTGTGGTCACAGCTTTAGTATGACTGTATAAGCAGATGTGCAAATATAAATTATAAAATAAAGAAGTGACAAAGTTAGGCCAGACTGATATTTATGCTTCATTTTGTATGTATCTGCAGGTCTTCTGCTTCAATATCGTTGCTATTGAAGAACGAAGTCACATTTCCTTTACGACTATAATTTTAAGACTACGGCGACGACCTGTAGGTTAGCTATCACTATTGGCATATATGATCCGACTTCGAATATCAGCTAAAATAGGTAGACAAAAATGTTTCAAGCAACTCAAGTTCAAAGATAAGGCAACACCACCCGTTCATTGCACCTCTGTTTGGCCAAAACACAAAATGTAATGGGAGGGTCAAATTAACCTCCACCGCAGGGCGAAACGTAGGCAATACTGCCAGGGCATGTGCTTTCACTCCAACAATAGCCCTTTTCACGACGGCAAATAAGCACCGGGATGCAATGTTGATGACTTCGTCTAGTATGAAGGGCATATTATTTAAATATATGTAATCTGTATATATGTACTTTATCTGTATATATGGAATGTTCAAGAAGTTTTAACTATGAAGTAATACATTGAATATTAAACTCAACCAACATATTCAAATTGTGGCTGTTTGAAAAAAAAACGCTCAATTCACAGAAGCAACTAACCAATCTGGCCGCATTTTGCACCATGGCCGGGAGGTAAATATACAATATGAGTGAGAAAGTGGTAATATATATCCTGCAGATTAATATGTTTCCTTTTACGTTTTATTTTATGGCTGTGAAGTACCTGTATTATGAATAAATGTTGAAATACATCATTTCCAGATGCTACGATTCCCTTGACGCTCCCGAAAATATTAAATTATCTCCACTTTACAAGCGGGTTGTGTACAGTTGTAATGGCATCCGCTGTACCGCACCATACGCGGTTCCGTTTTTAAATGTTGCTGTACTCCTGCCTGAATAACCCCTACTGTGGGGGGAGGGCAATTGATCCTTGTCTTTGAATATCATACACGCAAGAAAGAACAAAGCATGAATTGTTTACAGCACCCAAAAAACCGCAATACGTCCAAATTATGCGCATCTGAAACAAACTTGTTTATTGGCTCGCCTGACATATTTCAGCCGTAAATGATGCAATCAGAGCACAAATAATGACGTCATATTTTGAAACGTGGATTATGATTCGTCCCAGATATTATAAAGGGCCAATCACTTACTGCAGTTGAAGTTGGCTGGCGATATTGATCAGAGTGGTCGGGTGCTTCGGAAAATTTGGCATTTGAAGACCGCTGAATTCGACAAACAGCTGTTGTCATCGAGTTTACTTCCGAAGTCAGGCTCGCTTGGTCTGACTTCCAGATTTCCGACTAGATGACGTCCCAGGCGCGGATGTGGGTGTACATTTTCAGGGTTTGTGCATAAACAAGCTGTTACTAGTCCAAAAACTTGTCGTATTAGGTAACTGAACCTATTCTGTTTGTTTATTGCTATCATAAATTGGTCCAATCTACAGACAAAGCTTTCAGATCAACGTAATTATTATGCCCTGACCCCGCCATTGGGATGTCATGACGATTACTTCCCGCTAGTGCACGCGTGAAACCGCCTAATGTTACGCAACTGTACACCCCGGTTCGAGCAGGCAAGTCAGTCGATGCAGGCCCAGTGTCAACACGCCGGGTCCCGCCCCGCCCCGCCCGAGAAGCTCGGCTCGGACAGTCAGGCGTGCCGAGCGCCGAGCGCCGAGCGCCGGGGGCACGGCCGCCTCCCGGAAAACGGTCGCTGCGGCGGGCTGTTGCAGCAGACCGGCGGACAATCAATTGTCAGACCGGAGGACAGTCAGTCGTCAGATCGGCGCGCACAACACGTCGACGTCCATTTGCAAGCCCACAGCCGCGGGGGGGGGTGTTCGCTATCGACAGCGCCTGACGTCGCCTACAATGGGTCGATGGCAAGGCGATGGTGGTCGTGAAGGCGTTTGGTGTGAGGGGAATTTGACGAATGTCGACAGCGCGGTAAATTGTGTGGAGATGATCTCGCCTAGTTTCCGGCAGCAGGGGAGGGGTAATGCGTGGCTGCTGAGCGCTGTCGGAAGCCTGGCGTCGCCGTCAGTCTAAACTTTGCCTGTGGACAGTTGTTGTAACGGCTGCGTCACAGCTGTCACGGCGACCGTGGTCTGAGCGTATGCTGTAGTGGCTGTCTATGTACTGTGTTATATATGAATTGTGTCTGACTAAATGCCGTTGTATCTGACTGGTAGTACCAGACCCCACTAGTGTTGGTTGGTTATTGGTTTCGTCGACCGTTGAGTCATGTAGCGTCGCCAATCTCTCACGCCGATTGGTCGCGGGCGAAGAGTAGCGACAAGTGAGACTCGAACCCACAACCTTTTGATTGTGAGACGAGCATCTTACCCCTAGACCACTTGGCCCCCAGACCCCACTAGTGTCTGTCCATCCCTATAGTGTGTGTCTACTGTAGCGTCTGACTGCCGTTGGGACTGTCTGCTTTGGTGACTTACTGCCACAGTGTTTGACTTTTGCAGTTCCTGGTTGGTGGCTGTGATTGTGGATGCCTTGTGTTGTCCCATATCTGGACGGTGATGTTGCGTCTCGGTTTATCGACTGACCTTGACCTGTGACCTATGTGGCGGCTTCGGCAGACTGGGTGTGCGGCGGCCAGTGGAACCGGATGGTGCAATTTCTGGCCATCCTCATCCAGACGGTGCAGGCCAACAACATGGAGCTGGCCGTGTTCTTCTCCGGCGCACTCGAGTTGCCGCGCATGCGCGAGTGGGTGACGCAGCAGTACACCCAGCGGCGCGACATCAACCAGGCGCTGAAGCACGCGGCGCTCAAGTCGACCCCGCCGCCCAAGGTGTGGTGGACGGCGCCCGCCTGTCTACGCACGGCCCTCCGCATGGCGCTGCGCCACCTCGAGGTGAGACACGTGCAGGCCGGTGTATGTTTGTTTGTTTGTTTGTTTGTTTGTTTATTTATTTATTTATTTATTTACTTATTTATTGGGTGATTCACGACGCACTTTATGCACAATCACGGCTAATGGCGCCGCCCACACTGTTTCGCCGGTGGGCCGCGGGATTGGAAAATGTCCCGAGCGGTGCGAGTGTTAAACCCGAGTGCGGGCCGGTGGTGGACGGTCCGGGACGGCGGGTGGTGGCCGCACCTCTGCCTGGCCGGACGGCAGATGTCGACTGCTTTCAACAGTGTCCCAAAATTCCATGTCCATTAACTGTGCAGGTGAAAAACAAAGTTGTTCGGGAACAGTGAAGGATGGGGTGAAAACAGGATATACACTCAAGGATGGAAAACCTGAGTATGCAGTTCACCTCAGTTCACATTTTTTTCACCTTATTTATCAGTTATGGCTATCATTACTGCCCACAATTCCTGTGTGGGAAAATGATGAAAACCTAAGATAATGATGAAAGAACGTGATTTCATTAATTGTGAATTTCCAGGTCACATTGTGACTTATTGTACACCGGCTACCGTCAGCACGGTGGTGTGGCTTTTGGTTGTAGCGTCTCGCTAATGCGCATGGTTGTGACGCGTCTGCTGTTCGTGCTTCAGGTGCAAGTGCTGTGCTCCGTCGACGATCACCGCCAAGAGGTGATGGCGTTCTGCCGCGACAACAACTACCACGGTGTGATGGCCGAGGACGCCGAGTACATCGTGCTCAACCCGCCACGCTTCTTCTCGGCCAAACAGATGAAGCTCACCTACAAGGTGCGCGTGCGCCTGATGGGCCAGTCGTGAACGGAACGGGCGATCCCGACACTGGCAGCTGCGCCATGTCGCGCCATGTCACGCCATGTCACGCCCAGCAGGATGCCAGCGCTGTGTTATGCGACGTGTCCGGTAGTTTATCCGGCGAGATGTAGATGCGCACTGTTGGATGTAATTATGTTATATTTTGTTAAGTTGTTTTGTTTAGAACATCAATTATTCATGTGCTTCGGCTCGGCTACGCTTGCTATGTATTGGCTTGGAGGTCCGTGGCTTGTGCAGTAGATGCGGTGAAAATTTACAGAAATACGGCTGTTGGATGCTCGGTCCCTGCCATTCGTCATGGGTATAGCTGTTACGCCATCATACAAATGACAAGAGAATCTACTCGTTTGCCGTTAACCTGTTCGGTGATCTTTTAGTGATAATACTTTGGTGTATTGCGTCCATTGACCTCGACACGCTTTGCATTGCTTCTATTAGCAGTGTTGGAAACAAGTATTTCAGCATTTTCGCAAACAAACTGTATGTAGTCTGAATGCAAATGCACTTATTCTACTTGCACGGCGAACTCTTCAGCATCTTTTTTTTGTCGTCTGATGTAAGAAAAGCTATTTATATTAATTATGGCAGATTTAAAATGTTTTGTAGTAAACATACGCATTGTCAGCGATTTTTTCGTTGTTTTGCGGCAATTTTATGCGCCCGACGCGAAAACTTGAACCCAACATCGTGTCCTGTTTTGTGGCGTCCTGAACACGGGCCTCCGGTTGTGGGTGCTCACAAGGTATGGATTTCGGTCTCGGCGAGTGCCATCCCTTTCACGCATCGGCTCCAAACTATTGAAAACGCTGGAATATCGTAAAGGTGTTGGACCGGTGCTGGTTTCACTGAATTGAATTCTACGAACTGCATAGCTGATTCGACAACGGTAATATTTGCCAGTTTTAACCTATTTTTATATCTGTTATCACAATGTTTCCAGTATTGCGTGTAAAGAAAATATACGACCAATGTTTCCAGTAGTTGTCATTCTTTATATTTCAGTATTATCTCATGCCTGTCCTACCCCGTCCCTCTCCTGCCTACTAATCTGAACTTCGTCCTGGTGTCTCTAATTGCCCTTTCCTCCTCTGTGTCTCTGTCTCCCTCCCCCCCCCCCCTTTCCCCCCCCCCTCCCCCCCCCGCCATGTCTACTAATCTGACCTATTCCGTCCTGCCGTGTCCACTAGTCTGCCTGCTCCGTCCTGCCGTGTGTATAGTCTGCCTGTTCCGTCTGCCGTGTCTCTAATCTGAATTATTCCGTCTCCGTGTTACTAATCTGCCCTGTTCGTCCTGCCGTGTTACTAATCTGCCTGTTCCATCCTGCTGTGTCTACTAGTCTGCCCTGTTCCGTGCTGCCGTGTCTACTAATATGCCCCATTTCGTCCTGCCATGTCTACTAGTCTGCCCTGTTCCGTCCTGCCATGTCTACTAATCTGACCTATTCCGTCATGCCGTGTCTACTAGTCTGCCCTACTCCGTCCTGCCGTGTCTACTAGTCTGCCCTGTTGGTTGGGTATTTGGGCTTACGGGCGCATCGACTGCGTTGGTCATACAGCGCCCATAACAATTAGTCTGCCCTGTTCCGTCCTGCCGTGTCTACTAGTCTGCCCTGTTCCGTCCTGCCGTGTCTACTAGTCTGCCCTACTCCGTCCTGCCGTGTCTACTAATCTGCCCTACTCCGTCCTGCCGTGTCTACTAGTCTGCCCTACTCCGTCCTGCCGTGTCTACTAGTCTGCCCTGTTCCGTCCTGCCGTGTCTACTAGTCTGCCCTACTCCGTCCTGCCGTGTCTACTAGTCCGCCCTACTCCGTCCTGCCGTGTCTACTAGTCTGCCCTACTCCGTCCTGCCGTGTCTACTAGTCTGCCCTATTTCGTCCTGCCGTGCCTACTAGTCTGCCCTACTCCGTCCTGCCGTGTCTACTAGTCTGCACTGTTGTCCTGCCGTGACTGACCCCGTACAACCGTGGGCAGGGCTCGCTGGAGACCAAGGAGTTCATCCTGAACGAGGTGGCTCGCGGCTTGGACCTGCAGCCGAACCGTTTCTACCTGCTGGCGGCGCTGTTGGGTAGCTACCTGCTGACCGATGAAGACCTGGCCGAGTTCCACGCCAGACTCGGCGCACAAAAAGCGGCCAAGGTAAGTCGCACAGCCAACCGTCTGATTACTGCTGAGTGGCTTGACAAGTGCCATATTGGCACTTGTCTTGCAAGTGTGGTGGCTGAGTGGCTTGCAAGTGGGAATGCAGTTAATGACGGTGCATGGCAATTCCCGTTTCCATTCGTGGTGAGTGGAAAATATACGAGGTTTGTCGATTGCGTGCTGCGGTTTTAGACATGGTGTCGTTACTTTAGCCATATGCAGCTTCATTGTTTTATGTTGCTGGAGAAAACATTGCGGTGGATCGTAATGAAACGTTATCGGTGTCATTCTTGTCGCACTGATCACATATTTTATAAGTTAATTGAATTTATTTGGTGTAGTGAAGATGGAGAATGTGTTAGTTAGTCTTATTATCGCGATTTAAATGGTAGAACCATCCGGTGGGTGCTGCAAGTGACCCGCTTGTTCTCCGCAACGTGCGAATAACATAAGGGTCGTGCTATCACCGTCATCTCTGATTACGCTCTGTCGTCGGTGCGGTCAACGAAAGGTTACTCGAGTGCAGATGAAAGCTCATTGCAGGTGAAATTTTGGAATTAGAGTTCTGGAATCCAGTGCGAAGTGTCCGCCTGTGCCCTCTGTACAATATAGAGTCACGTGGCAAGACTTGGGCGCTGTATGATCGAAGCAGTCGATGCGCCCCTAAGTCCAAATAACCAACCAACCAACGTGACAAGACTGGCTACATGTCGCAATGTCGATTATTGGACGTTCTCCCAGTCCTCTGTTGCCTCGCGGACTATCTGTGTGGTTGGTTATCTATTGGGGACCAGAGACGCTCCCCCGGTATATAAACTACCAAACCAGGCAGTCTCCTTTGACTACTGCTGCTGCTTTGACTTGATCTGACACCTACTGGAGAGCCTGCCCCTTAGCGACGGGTTGCTACCTGTGCAAACCATCCTGACCTATACTATGCAACCATCTGACCTGTGGTTGCTTACCTGACATATACTGAGCCTGATTAGTCCTCTGTGTGCCTGTAGATACTGACCTCACCTGACCTCTGTCGGACTTGGAGAGTCCGCTTCTGATCGCCTGTGGTGCTGTGACCTATTGCAGGTCAGTCAGGAGGACCTGACGGCGCTGCTGGTGGACTTTGTGCGCGCGCTGCCGTCGGTGGACGACCTGGACGAGGTGGGCGCGCAGGTGTTCAAGGCGCCGTCCGACCCGCGCACCGTCAAACTGAAGCAGAGCGTATACTACCTGCAGAACGGCACGCACGATGGCGCCGTCAAGTACAAACCTGGCTCCCGTGAGTACGGCCAGGGAAACACGCCAGACGACTGCTTGTCAGTACAGTTGGTGTCCCCGCCCTCCGGACCAGGTGTCGCAGTCCTCCGGACCAGGTGTCATCGTCCTCCGAACCAGGAGTCGTCTTCCTGACCAGGTGTCTCCGCCCTCCGGACCAGGTGTCTCCGCCCTCCGGGCCAGGTGTTCCCGTCCTCCGGACCAAGTGTTCCCGTCCTCCGGACCAAGTGTTCCCATCCTCCGGACCAGGTGTCGCAGTCCTCCGGACCAGGTGTCGCAGTCCTCCGGACCACGTGTCGCAGTCCTCCGGACCAGGTGTCTGTGGATTGTAGATGAAATAGGCTCCACTTTCCGGAAAACACATGGGATTTATGGTCGCTTCAGTGCACCGATGTTTATATGAATTACCTTGGGCTATTCAGTTATTTCCGAAATGAATGGGTGTCGGGGGAACTACGTTAAGCATACACAATCGTACTTGTATTATTATAGCAATAGAACATGGTACATACAGCACAGCAGTAACAAACAGTAAGTTTGTCGACATTGAGACTTCTCGCTCGAATATGCGGCACCGAGGTGTGATAAATCTACGGAATCCCGAGCGAAGTGCTATTCACACGTAGTAAGATTAACAATACGAGCGACCAACTCCGTCCCTTCCCAGCCTAACCCAATGCGAAACGACGTCACGCCTTTCATTGCGTAATAACCTAATTGGGATCAGCTAGCAGCTTGATTCCTTGCACTATGCTCATTTTGTGGCATAGCTAATTAGTGTAAGTCACGGAAGATGAACTACTTTCGTGACGGTTATGCGCTTTTATCGGCACCATCTCCGTTCACCACCATCCCCATCCCCATCCCGCAGAGCTGGCAATGACATTGGACGTTCACCACCATCCCGCAGAGCTGGCAATGACATTGGACGTTCACCACCATCCCGCAGAGCTGGCAATGACATTGGACGTTCACCACCATCCCGCAGAGCTGGCAATGACATTGGACGTTCACCACCATCCCGCAGAGCTGGCAATGACATTGGACGTTCACCACCATCCCGCAGAGCTGGCAATGACATTGGACGTTCACCACCATCCCGCAGAGCTGGCAATGACATTGGACGTTCAGCACCATCCCGCAGAGCTGGCAATGACATTGGACGTTCACCATTATCCCGCAGAGCTGGCAGTGACCTTGGACGTTCGCCATCATCCCGCAGAGCTGGCAGTGACACTGGACGCGCTGTCGTATGCTTGAAAAAAATTGGCGAATTGTATCGAATCGAAGAATTCAGAACAGACTACTGGTTTATTTGTTTTCGGATTAAAAAAAAAAATCAAAATATCTGCTATTAAGTTCGAAAATTCCGAAGCTTCAATTAGCACTTAGCATCGCGTTGAATGCCATTTTCAATGCTGGGAATTGACTCCTTCACTAATGAATCGGCTAATAAATCGTAGATGAAGCTCACGTTGCTGGCACGTGTTGCTCTGGTACCTACTGAAGTCTGCTGAAAGCTGAAATCGACGCGTTTTTGTATGGAAGTCATGTGAGTTGTGCGCTGTGGTAACTTCCACCAAGACGTATGGTTCTCTTCTGCTCGCGGGTGGCGAGTGTACCGCGGCCAACTTCGGCACGAGCAATTCTTCAAACCAATTCGCCATCTTTCAATTCTGCATTTGGATGGGCGCAATATGGCCATAGTAGTCGAAGCGCCCGAAAACCCAAATAACTAACTAATTCTGCATTTGAGCCCCACTGACCATCGCAACGGACTACTGCATTGAGTGTATATGCAGTAGTCCGTAGTAGTATATGCAGTAGGCCTGCAAGTAGTGATACTTCTGCTCCACAACGGAGAGCTCCCCTACGGGGTTCGATTCCCCGCCGTGCCCACGCTTCCCGCCAGGGTAGGCCTGAACAATAGCGATCAGCTGCTGGTGTCGTTTGCTACATATATGACACGTGTGGCGATTGTGATCGATGTCAGTTTTGTATCTGTGCTCGCGCGTAGTTAACCAATTACAGTGCAGAATTGTTATGACAATGCAAAGAATAGCTTTTGGGAACAAAAATATATGTAGCATCTGTAGTTATATTCACATATCAAATCCCTCCTACGGGAGCTTGGCGGGCGTGGCAGCACTTGCGCTTATGTCATTTTCAACCTGTGACTTTGGCTGAAGCAAACTCGGCGATTCATTGATGGATGTCGAAGCCGCCTCGGCGAAAGCTAATTAAGCTATTGTCACCAAAGATGCTGCACTGTGATTGGCTAAATTGGTGCGCGCACAGATAAAAACTGATATCGATCACAATCGTCACACGCGTCATATATGTAGCTAAACGACACCCCAGCAGCCGACGCTGTTGTCCAACCTGACTCGATAGGCGTTGGCTCCGCCGTGCCCACCCTTCCTGCCAGGGTGAGAGGCAGGCTCTGCTGCCGAGTGCGTCGTAAAGCCACGACCAACAACAACACAGAAGCTGGGGTTATCGGGGCGAGCAGGCCATGCAGAGTTGAACCGATTACAAGTCGGCGCGGAGCAAGCTATGGTTTTGTGTTGAATTGGCAGCCCAGTGGTGGGAGGCGGTCACCGATGGTGTGCTCGTCTGGCGGAGTGTCGGTGTGGCAGCGGTCACCGATGGTGTGCTCGTCTGGCGGAGTGGCGGTGTGGCGGCGGTCGGCCAGCGGTCACCAATGGTGTGCTCGTCTGGCGGAGTGGCGGCGGTCGGCCAGCGGTCACCGATGGTGTGCTCGTCTGGCGGAGTGGCGGCGGTCGGCCAGCGGTTCACCGATGGTGTGCTCGTCTGGCGGAGTGGCGGCGGTCGGCCACCTCCGTGTGCGGTATTCACCGGCCAGCTGTCCGGCCAGCTGTGTTTCGACCCACGGCTGAGTTGTTTACAACCCAGGGTGGAGTCGGCTCTGTTGGTGGGACGTCCGGGCCGACGGCTGGACGGGCTGTGTGTGTGGTAGGAAGTCAACTGTGTGTGTGATAGGACGGCCAGCTGTTGGTGTGGCAGGACGGCCAGCTGTTGGTGTGGTAGGACGGCCAACTGTTGGTGTGGTAGGACGGCCGGCCGTTGGTGTGGCAGGACGGCCAGCTGTTGGTGTGGTAGGACGGCCAGCTGTTGGTGTGGTAGGACGGCCAGCTGTTGGTGTGGTAGGACGGCCGGCCGTTGGTGTGGTAGGACGGCCAGCTGTTTGGGTGGTAGGCGGCCGTTGGTGTGGTGGGGCCAACGTGGTAGGACGGCCGGCCGTTGGTGTGGTAGGACGGCCAGCTGTTTGGTGTGGTAGGACGGCCGGCCGTTGGTGTGGTGGGACGGCCAACCGTGGGTGTGATGGGACGGCCGGCCGTTGGTGTGGTAGGACGGCCAGCTGCTGGTGTGGTGGAAAGGTCGGGCCGGCTGTGGGTGTGGTGAGTGTGCTGGAGCGGCCAGCCGAGCTGACCCGTCGCGTGTCTCGCCGTACAGTGTCCCACGCCAAACCGTCGTCGTACGCCACTGACGCGGACGCGGCCGACGCGCGCCGTCTGTTCGACTCTGCGCCGGCGTCCGTCAACGGCATCACCGACCAGCTGGACCGTCTCACCACCGACGGTAGGCACAGCTAGCTGTGGCACGGCCAGCTGTGGCCTGCTCACCCGTCTGGGCTTACCTATCCAGTCCAAACGGCTGCAACGTGCTAGGGTGCATCCGTCAGAGGAGCTTCGTGTTCCTGTTTTCTTGTTCGTCTTGTGTTGGATAGCGGATAGGAGTTGTCGAGAATCGTGAACACGGCACTTATGGAGGAAATCTGCTGCGACTCATTAGTGGGCTGCTGGCGTCGACGGTCCTACGATCACCACCAGCTAGCATCCTTGTAAAATTTTACTTGTAATCCATCGACTGCCGTGCTGGACAAATACCCACATCATGCGGGTTGCAGAACTACCGTGACGTCGCCTGTTGCCGTCCACCAGTGTTATGAGCGACGATTATAATTTGTTTTATCTCCCGGTAGATGGCACGGCTCCTGGCTCATTCAACGGCCGCGCGTCGCCCGGCGTCGATCCGCTGGAAGTGGTGAGTGACGGCCACATCCGCCTCTGCGCCGCGGCGTGTTTGTTTCCAATCTGCATGGAGCTCGTGACGGCCGCACCACGTGCGTCATGTCTCCGCCACGGCGGTCACGTGTCGGGCGGCTGCGTCACGCCCGCCGGCCACCAACTCGCTCGTTGGCGGCGATTGGCGGATGTGTCTCAACGGCGACGGAAGGGGGCTGTTGTGGCCGTCTCGATGGCGTCGGGCTGGTGGCCAGATGCGCTGTACAAGCCTGTGCCGCTTCCGTCGGAGCCACTATGAAATGCAGATGTTATTGTGGGAATTGCCTGCTGCCGTTTGCTCTGATTCGTGGGTACGTCAGAACAGTTGAAGTTTGACGTCATTGGGGGCGTAAACTAATGCAGATATATGTAGTGATGTAGCTTTATCTGAACGGTGCATATTAACGTTTGTTGTGTGCTCCCTTGCAGTAAAACCAGTAAATATTGTGTATTCAATCACAGTAGCTCCCATCCGCAATACCACTAAGGTGGGATAGACTATTACAAATACAGTCGATGGCTGAGTCTTTCTCAAATTGGCAACCTTTTTCAAGTTAAGCGCCCTGTGCGAACCACGTTATGGCGCTCCTTATTGGGCGACTGGGACCGATAAGCAATGACATTTCAATGATAAGATGGCCAAAATTCAATTAAAAAGTGTCCTGTGTGGTCCTTGGTACAACAAAGTACAACGCTTAACACCCAAAATGTCCAATCTATGTTCCCCTGCTCATTACAAGTAGTGTTCTCTGAGTCGCTAAGCCTATTCCATTCAGTACAAGCTCTTACTATTGCAACACATTTAGTTGTATGCTAAAACGTCCAGTAAGGAGAGGATAGAGTGGTGCCCAAATAGATAAGTGTCGCGTCATCACCAAGCCGCTATATTTCAGTGGATTAGTTAATGACAAAACCTTGCGCCGCCTTTCGTCGTCGCCAAATGGATCGGTGGAGGATGATGCGGTCTTGTTTCACCGGCTGATAGAAACTGCTTGGGCGCCTGGTGGCATTTCCTTGCAACACGCTGCTGTATTTCAGCTTTCAGTTGCAGAATGTGGCGGTTCAACTCCTTCTGCGAGGACTGTATTAAGCTGCTTGGAAGAACAAGTCTATATTCTGCAATTACGGTGGTTCACTCTCTTGGTAATTCTGATGCACCTGTTGGGTTTTCCTCCCAAATTGATACAACCAGCAAAGGTGGACCGTCGTAGGTCATACTTGTATTCCGTCCGTCGGTTGACCGACGTTGACACTTTTGTCAGGTCGCCAGGGACTAAAGAAGTCCCGGTCACGCAGTCACAAGTCACTCACATGTGACTTACCTAACCAGGCGATACTGCTATGCCAGTGTCATACAGTTTATCCTCTATTCCTAACATACTCCCCACTCGAAAATAATATCATGATTTTCGAAAATCATCAATGAGCCAACACTCGCGCGGACACTGCGATGCGTTACAACTCACGCGTACTCTTGGCGTGTTATCACTAGAATATCACTGAACGTACCGAGCTGGACGGCGAACTGACCGACCAGCGCGTGTCGTCTGTGGCGAATGCGCTCGCGCCCGTGGCGGCGCCGTACATATGTCCTCCCCTCGCGCGCGCGCTCCTGCAGAAGGTTGGTCGCGACGACCCGGGGCCGCTGTCGGAGGAGCGGCCGGTGTCAGGTCGGTCACTGATGAGCTCGATGTAGCCGGAGTCGGATCCGTAGCAGCTTCCAGTCGATACAGCTTACTCAGCGGCCTGCGGGTCCGGCGGCCGCGTAGAATGACAGCGGCGGCTCTCGGATGACCGTCTCGTCCCGGGATGAGTGACTCTACCCGGGCCAACGGCCACTGTCCCCTAGTGCACTCCCCGTGAACTAGGACGATCTCACCAGAGCGTGGGGTGCGGACCGGTCGGCCTCGCGGACTTGTGTTCCAGACTCTCAGCGTCTGTAGGTACTCGCGGGTCCACCTTCTTCTGAGGTGATCCGAGACTCGTCTTCTGTTTCTCCACGCTCGATCCAGTGGCCGTCGGATTGACGGCCGGTGCCACCACTCCCTGGATGGAGGCGACTCCGAACAAGAAGTGGGCGGGTGTCAGGAGGCCGTCGTTCTCGTCTTCAGTCAGCGGACGTAGGTTCAAGTGTAGGGCGAGCTCGTAGAACGTTGTAACCAGCTCATCGCAGGACAGGTGGCACTGATGCAGAGTAATCTTCAGGGCCATTTTCGTGCTCCCCACCAGTCTCTCCCAGAACCCTCCCCACCAGGGAGACGCTTCAGGGATGTATCGCCACTGAACGGCAGGTGGCAGTAGACCGGCCAACTTGTGGAAGGACTTGGCGTTGTCGCTTACGATGAGGGAAGGAGTGCCCCTTAATGCGAAAAATCGTCGCAACGCCATTTGGAGATCATCTGTGCTCTGGCTTCTTATGACTTCAAGATGGACAGCTCGTGTTGTTGCGCAGGTGATCAGTAGACCCCACACTTTGTTGGAGCCGTTGTCGACGTACATTGGCCCGAAGTAGTCTATCCCGATCCTCTCGAAGGAGCGCGACGGCTGCGTTCGAAACTCTGGCAGCGAGCCCTCCGTCGCCCGGTAGGGAAGCCCTTTGTACCTACGGCATCTTCCGCAAGTTTGCACGACGCGCAGGACCGTCCTGCGGCGAATCAGATACTCTGCAGAGAGAAGAGCGAGGGTGCTTCGTGTTCCTTGGTGAAAACAGCGACGATGGGCTTCGTCTACGATCAGAGTGGTGATGTGTCGCAGGTCGGGTAGGATGATCACAGACGGTTCGTTGGTCCGGGTTGTAGCCCTCAACAGGCCTTCTTCATCCAGCTGAGGACGCAGGTTCCACACGGGTGAGTGAGGAGGGAGTGGGCGGCCGCTTTTCACCGCGTCCAACTCCTTCTGGTAAGACTTCTCTTGCGCCAACCTGATCCATATGTGCAGTGCGCTTCTCCGCTCTTCTGGCCGTAGAGGGCCTTTAACACGCTCCGGGCTTGCATGCCGGACGTTAAAGATGAAGCGCTGTACCCAGGCGGTGCGGTTCACTGCTTGCTTGAGGGTGGAACAGTCCGTCAGGTTGAACGGACCGGACACTTCTGATGGCTCCTGGATAGGAATGGCGGTCACGGCAGTGACTCGTCTCGGGTCTCTGGCAGGATCCTTGACTTCCTGCTGGGCACTAGGGCTTAGCTTGCGGTCGGCAGGAGAACTGGCAGGATCGGTCGGGTGTGTTCGGAGTATGAATGGTGGGCCCTTCCACCACTGCTCACACCCCACCATCATTCTGAGGGAAACTCCTCTAGTTCCCAAGTCAGCGGGGTTCTCTGACGACTTCACGTGTCGCCACTGGTGTGCCTGAGACAGCTGAAGGATAGAGGTGACCCGGTTTCGGACGAACAGCTTCAGCTGTTTGCTGCTGTTGATCCAGTACAGGACATCCGTTGAGTCGGTCCAGAAGAAGGCAGTCAGATTCTCGGAGCGAAGCGCCTTCCGGACGAAGTCCATCAGCCGCGCTCCTATCAGCGCAGCCATCAACTCCAGCCTCGGGATTGTTAGGCTGGGCGTTAGTGGGGCTAGCCTGCTCTTGGCGACCAGGAGTCTTGATCTCTCACCTTCGACAGCATAGATGGAGGCGCAGTACGCCTTGCTGGACGCGTCGCAAAACACGTGGAAAGTGCTGTTAATGATCGCTCCGGCTGAACGCGGGAAGCTGACCTCGCTGATCTCCACTGTATCTTCCCACCACTTCTCTACTTCAAATCGAAGAGCTGGCGTGAGCTCAGAGTCCCACGACGGACACGGTGACTCTTTCCAGGTTTGTTGGAATATAATCTTTCCTCGGATCAGCCATGGGCTTAGGAGGCCCAGAGGATCGAAGGGCTTCGAAATGAGTGACAGGAGTTGGCTCTTAGTCTCTGGGGGTGGGGCTTGTGGTAGGATAACTGCGAGCTTGTCGTCGCTGGTATTCCACTTCATGCCGAGGATCTTGTCATCCTCCGATGGTACGCCGGTCACGCGGATTTTGTGTAGTTCCATGCTGGCTTCAGAGAAGATTGTCTTCACTCTCTTCATATGTGCGTCTGCCTCCTCAGCTGTGGCGAAACTGAGGCATATGTCGTCCATGTAGATCCCCTGCTTGATCAGTTGGCAGAGCTCGGGAGCGACGTCCAGGTAGTTGCTAAGGTGGACTTCGATCGTGGACAGCAGCACGAACGGTGAGCAGAAGAGGCCGAACGGAACGCGCTGGAATCTGAGTATTTTTCCTCTCCAGAGGAACTGGACGAACTTCCGGTCAGGCTCACTGATGGGGATCTGGTGGAAGGCTGATCTGATATCCGCTTGGCACCCAATCTCGTTGGCGCGGAATCCCAAAATCACGGTTAGAAGAGGGGTCAGAAGATTTTCTCCAGGGTCGAGATAGAAGTTGAGGCTTCTCCCTGTCCCGTCACGGGCCGCGCCGTCAAAGACGACCCGGAGTTTTCCATTTCGGTGTAGGCCGCGGTGTGGCAGGAAGAACTCCGACTGCTCTAGGGTGTTTGAAGATGGCGAGGGCTCCACCACGGATTTCTGGCACAGATCCGTTATGTGGTCGTCGTAGTTCTGGAACGCTGAGGAATCCAGTTTTCTTGTCATCTGGTCGGTTCTGGAGGCCGTGAGTGCCAGGTTTGACACTGGCCTTTCTTCTGATCTCCAGAGCAGATTCATTTCGTACCGCTTCTCAGTTGTGTTCCACTTTAGTTCGGGGTGGAAACATTTGTCGTGAAGCTCGCTCTCCCGGATCCCCAGAGTGTCCAGATCCCACAGCGTCTGGACGTTCAGCTTCCTTCGGAAGTAGGAGTGATGTTGGTTGGGGGTGAGCGACACTCCGTCCGCTCCATGTAGTACGTAGCCGAAGATGGTTTCGAGGGCGCGCAGTTTCTTGGAGACAGGTACTTGGTCCCAAAGCACCACATCATACATCAGGTCCGTGCCGATCAAGATGTCCAGAGGTCCTCCCTTGAAGTCGTCAGCCAGCTGCAGATCATGTAGAGCAGCTAGAGGAGGTGCAGGACTGGGCTGCACTGGTGCACATAGGTTTTCAGTCTTCCAGAACCGGAAGCTGAAGAACGGACCCCCGAAACGGTTGGCCAGCTTCACCTCCACCTGGTCATACCGCTGCACCTTCTCAGTCTTCTCCTGGAAGCCTACACAGGCAAAGTAGTCGGTCGCAACTATGGGAAGCTTCAGCTGGTTGGCGACCGATGCTCGGATGTAGGAGGTGTCAGACCCGCCGTCGATCAGGAGACGAACTGGCTGTCGGTTGTCTGCTCCTGAAGCCACTGCAAGTACTGTTGGGCTATAGCAGTGATGGCCATGTGCGGAGACATTGTACCGATGACTCTGTGATTGCTGCTGCTGGTGGTTTCCTTGGCTGCCTGGTGCTCTGTGGTCCCGGGTGTCCTCTTGTCCGCGGTAATGGGACGGTGGGCGAGGAACTTGGTGACCAAGCGAGTCGGTGTGGGAATGCGGTACCAAGGGCTGGTAGGGGGTGGCAAGGGGTGAAAGCATCAGTTCTCTAGCACAATGTAGAGACGAATGGTGGTGCTCGTTGCAGATTGGGCAGGCTCTGCTGGTACAGTCTCGGACATGGTGTGGTCCGAGACACTGGAAGCAGACCCCAGATCTCTTTACAACAATCCAGCGATCTTCGACTGGCATCTGTCTGTACTGGTTACACTTGGCAAGGCCATGTCTGCCATGTCCACAAGCCTTACAATTCCAGGTGGTCTTTGGTTGCACAGGAACCCGCTGTGAGCTCAGAATGCTAGTGACTGACTTCACACTGCTAGTAACTTGTTTCTCACATGTCAAGTGTGCTGCTTCCTCCCGCATCGCCATCTCATTCTGAAGAAACTTTAGGAACATTTGAAAGTCCTCCTCTGGCACTACAGCTGATTTTCTAACACGGGACCATCCCAACCTCCAACTTTCGGGGATCTTTTCTTTTATAATGGGCTTCAATAGTAGAGAAAATGTTTCAGATGCTACATTCATGGTTTCCAAGGACCTCACATTGGCAGTCAGTTTGTCTATCATATTTCTCAGAGCAGGCAGGTTTCGCTCATCTGTGCATGTAGGAATGTCCAGTAGTCGTTTCATCAGAACCTCCCTTCGCACATCATCCTTTCCATATCTTTCAGTTAGGATTTCAATGGCCTTAACATAGCCAGCTGAGGTTACTGGTAGACCTTCAATTGCAAGCTTGGCAGAACCTTCCAAATGAGACTTCAAATAAACAAATTTTTTAACTGAGGCATAACAGTTGTTGCTGTGGATGGCCACATCAAACAACTCCCAAAATTCAGGCCAGGCCATCATGTCTCCACTGAACTTGGGTATTTTGAAGTCTATGGCAAACTTGGTTTGACCCATTCCTTTCATAGCTGCCGCAGCCCTGCTCTCAAGACGAGTCAACAGCCGCTTGGCTTTGAAAGCTCCCTCATCCAAATCTTGAGCATGGCTGCTGTCATCACGTACCTTACAAACATCGAGCTGGTCTTGAATTTTACTCAGAATAATTGCGTGTTGCTCCATTTGATATATCTTCAAAGCTAAATTGTCCTCATCACACTGCTCTCCAAGAACTAAAAATTCCTTCAGCTCATTTAGGAGCCTGGTGGCCTTACCTCTGGCGAGTGTTCTTTCCTTTTTCAATTGCTCCGCATCCTCTTCTTTCATCATGCTGATTACAACAATATTACAGTTTACGAATCAAATGCACGCAGCTTCACAATACGTACAAAAGGAAAATAATATCTAATATCTTGATCTTTCAATCATCCGGCCCGGAGGACTATGTGGCGGTTCAACTCCTTCTGCGAGGACTGTATTAAGCTGCTTGGAAGAACAAGTCTATATTCTGCAATTACGGTGGTTCACTCTCTTGGTAATTCTGATGCACCTGTTGGGTTTTCCTCCCAAATTGATACAACCAGCAAAGGTGGACCGTCGTAGGTCATACTTGTATTCCGTCCGTCGGTTGACCTTCACACTTTTGTCAGGTCGCCAGGGACTAAAGAAGTCCCGGTCACGCAGTCACAAGTCACTCACACGTGACTTACCTAACCAGGCGATACTGCTATGCCAGTGTCATACAGTTTATCCTCCATTCCTAACACAGAAAGAAGACCTCGGAAAAAGACAATCATGTCATTTTCGGCTGTGATGTGAGCGGATTCAGTACGGAGCGCGTACGAAATGAACTGGTATCTTTGTGCGCGTGCTGTTTTCAAATATAAAGTATTATTATCAATATACCAGCATTAACCACCATCAAATTGTAATCGAGGCAATCGAACAATAAACTTTGTTTTCTACGTGCAACAAATATGCTTTTCTATAACTTCACCTGCAGGGCTAAGCACATGTGTTTCACGAATACAGCAGCTCCCAGTAATTCAGTCATCCATTGCCCAGCGCTTCATTGGCCGGTCAGCCATCTGGAGTTGTAATATAACGACATACATCAGTAGGTGGCGTGAAGCAGCCTTAAGAGATGTGTGTCAATAAGACTCGACACTTTGCTGGAAGTAAGCTTTTCAACGTTTTCTTTGCATTGGCGCTCTTCAATCTGCTTAAAGATGCTTTGCAATCATGACCCACTTTCGGAAATAGCGGTGCACTATAACTGGGCGGACTGTGGAGTGTGGTCTGGCTGGGCGGACTGTAGGGTATGGTCTGGCTGGGCGAACTGTGGGGCCTGGTCTGCCTGGGCGGACTGTAAGGCCGGGTCTGGCTGGGCGGACGGTGGGGGAGGGTCTGGCTGGGCTGACTGTGGGGGAGAGTCTGGCTGGGCGGACTGTGGGGCCTGGTCTGCCTGGGCGGACTGTAAGGCCGGGTCTGCCTGGGCGGACTGTAAGGCTGGGTCTGCCTGGGCGGACTGTAAGGCTGGGTCTGCCTGGGCGGACCGTGGGGGAGGGTCTGGCTGGACGGACTGTAGGCCTCTGACTGGGCGGATTGTAGGGTATGGTTTAGCTGGGCGGACTGTAAGCTATGGTCTGGCTGGGCGAAATTTCGGCGTTTGTCTGGCTAGGCCTGGCTGTGTGTTGTGTCGGCTAGGCCGTGTTGAGCGCTGTTGTGTCGGCTGAGCCGTATTGAGCACGATACTGTTGTGCGACAGGGTCCGGAGGGTCCGCACGTGAGTCTGCAGCCGCCGCCACTGCCGCCCGTCACCCCCGAGGTGCTGCGCACGGCAGCCGAGCGTCACCAGAAGGGTCTGATGACGCCCTGGGTGTACCAGGTGCTCTCCCAGGTGCGTACTCGTGCCGACGCTCCAGGCGCGCCCGCCCGTCACTGCAGTACAGTCCGACAATCGAAACAACCAGGTCCTGCCTACCCCACCCCCCACACATCGCGTCATCACAGTATGACGCAGTATGTGCTTGGTGTTCTCCCATGTCAATGTGCGGGTAGGTACGTGTGCAGTTCCTGACGCAGGGTGAGGTGTGCCTGCTTGTTTGTGATATCATGGAACGCCTGCCGAGGTATTCGTTGAAATGTATGCCTTTGAATGTACACAGAGCAACCGGCAGAACCAGCAGTGTCTCTCTGTGTACTTGTCCGTCTAGACCTGCTCACCTAATCTGACGCTGCTTGTGATGGTGGCCGTGACTCGACCTGACTGTGACCTGACCTGACCCGATGTCCTCACGACCTGACTCGCTTACCTCACGACCCGACCTGGTGACCTCACGACCTGACCGTGAGCCGGCCGGTGTCGCCAGGGCGAGATCAAGATCCCGGTGAGCATGGAGGACGAGTTGGGTCGCGAGCTGCCAAACTCGACGCTGCTGTACCGGCCGGCCCGCGAGCGCGTGTACGCTGTGCTGTTCAATCTGTACCACCACAGCTTCCTGCACAACCGCGACAAGGAGCTGCCGGCCGCCCAGCAGCACCAGGTGCCCGTGGTGCAGGTGAGCAGTGACACGTCCTGTCCCGGCCTGGCGTTCTGTCGTAGTGGCACCCGGAGAGGATGGCAGTGGTCTGGGCGCATGGTGCTAACCTCCCTGCCGATAGGCTGTGGGTTCGGATCCCACCTGTAGCTGCTCTGCCCTCGGCCAGTCGGCGTGAGAGATTGGCGACGCTGTGTGACACAAGCGGTCTACGCGTCGTAAATGCCAATAGCCAACAAATCAGCCGTCCTTGCACCATTGTTTCAACGCCCCTCTTGTGTCAACTGGTGCCAGGATGCGAGGGTGGTGGCACCGGTCGATTGCCTGCGTGCCGTGGCGCGGGACGCCTCTAGGTCTGTGGGTGCGGTGCGGTGGAGGTCTGTTTTCAGCACACGCCTCTGCCCACTGCAGGGTGCAGTTCCGGTGTTGATACGGGCCCTGCGCTCCCTATTGTGGAGGACTGCTTTAACAGCAGATGTCTGCTGTCGTCATGACAGACCCGCGGGGCTCCTGGACAGGCGGCCGCACCACGGCCTGGTCGAAGGCAGGCGCTCGTGTCGACGGCATGGCTGACGGCTGGTTGGCGGGTTATGCTTGTGTCCACGGCATGGCTGGATAATTGTTCGCGGAGGCAATACCCGTGGTGTGGAAGGCGTCTGCCCCGCTTGAGGTCGATTGCCGACTGTCGATTGCTGGCCGCTGGCCGAGCTGACACCTGTGCCGTCTGTGACCCCGACGTCTGCTGTGCTGTAATCCTACACGTGCCCCACTTTGGGCTGATACCTGTTACCTTGTGCTCCCAAACTGGCCTCACTGTGACCTGCCCGTTGTGACCTGGTACTGACCCGCTGTGACGTGACGCCGGCCTCACTGTGACCCGCCACCGTCCCGCTTCCCGCTGTGACCTGACACCAGTCCTCTGTGACCCGCCACCGTCCCGCTTCCCGCTGTGACCTGACACCAGTCCTCTGTGACCCGCCACTGCCCCTCCGTGACCTGGCACCAGTCCGCTGTGACCCGCCACCGGCCCCGCTGTGACCCGACATCTGCCCTCGCTGTGACCCGACATCTGCCCTCGCTGTGACTCGACACCAGTCCCGCGGTGACCCGACATCGGCCCGTGTTCGGCAGGTGCGCGAGTGGGCATACAGTCGCAACAACCCGTACACTCGCGCCGACCTGGTGACGGCCAAGCCGCTCGGCTGGGGCGTGCCCACCGTCCAGCGCCTCTGGTTCGGGTGAGTTAGCCGGCGGCTGCTAGCACGCGCCGGGGCTGGGATGACCCTGACCATGTGCGGGGTGGGCCGCCGTGTGGGGACCGGGGCTGGTGTGACCCTGGCCATGTGCAGAGTGGGCCGTTGTGTGGGGACCGGGGCTGGGGTGACTGGCTATGTGTGGAGTCGGCCGCCGTGTGGGGACCGGGGCTGGTGTGACCCTGGCCATGTGCAGAGTGGGCCGCTGTGTGGGGATCGGAGCTGGGGTGACTGGCTATGTGTGGAGTCGGTCGCCGTGTGGGGACCGGGGCTGGTGTGACCCTGGCTATGTGCAGAGTGGGCCGCTGTGTGGGGATCGGAGCTGGGGTGACCCTGACCATGTGCGGCCGACTTTCGGTGTTCATAAAATTTCCTTGTCGTGGGTATCGAAATGCATTTGCTCTTCTTAAATGCGAATTACCAGCTGTAATGATTATTAAAGGCATAAACATTATATTATAATGTAGAAGAAAAACAGCACAAAACTGGGCCTGGCAGAAAATGGAGATGAAATTACGAAAGGTACAGTAACATGAAGTACACCTTTGCCATTATTTAGTTATTGAATGGCGAAAGGCGGTCGGTACTGTACAAACTTGTTTGTTTATTGAGTGGCTCACGACGCACTTTATGCACGATCACGGCCAATGGCGCCGCCCACACTTTCGCCGGTGGACCGCGGGAACCGTACAAACTAAGATGACACATGAACAGCTGAAAGTCAAGGTTAATATGTAAGGACAATTTATTCTTCACTCACATTTTACGAAAATCAGGGCAACAATGTGATATGGCTCAGCCATGACTTATAGCATACACGTATCATTGATCAAATGGCACTTCGATACCACTGAAACTCCAACCGGGCGTTTATTCCTGAAATTTATTTTGGTGACATGGATAATAATGACCTGAAAAGGGGTAATAAGGGCCAATGGGTCATGTTGAACAAAAAAAGCACAGAAGTGTGATAAATTGCACGTATTCGCCTGCTATTCAAATGCAGTAAGTGTAATTTGCATAAAATCAGACCAAGCGTTGGCGCCTGACCGGGAAGTCGTGCACTTCGGATAAAAGCGGGCAATTTCGGGAAATTTTGATGCGAAATATCAAAATTTCAAGTGGCGTGTCACGAAGGCGTGTGGACCTACGAGGCGACTATACCAGAATAACTTCACCGATGTGCGCCAGTTATATTTGTAATATCCATGATGACGAGCGTGAGCGAAGCCCGAGCGAGTCTAATACCGTGCATGTGGTACGATAGTTCACCCGAGTCTAATACCGTGTATATGGTACGATAGTTCACCCGAGTCTAATACCGTGTATATGGTACGATAGTTCACCTGAGTCTAATACCGTGTATATGGTACGATAGTTCACCCGAGTCTAATACCGTGTATATGGTACGATAGTTCACCTGAGTCTAATACCGTGTACATGGTACGATAGTTCACCCGAGTCTAAATGGGCGCTAAATGATCACAATTTTGGTCGAGGCGCCCTAAAACTCAAATAACTAACTAACTAACTCCCCGAGTCTAATACCGTGTATATGGTACGATAGTTCACCTGAGTCTAATACCGTGTATATGGTACGATAGTTCACCCGCGTCTAATACCGTGTATATGGTACGATAGTTCACCCGAGTCTAATACCGTGTATATGGTATGATAGTTCACCTGAGTCTAATACCGTATATATGGTACGATAGTTCACCTGAGTCTAATACCGTGTACATGGTACGATAGTTCACCCGAGTCTAATACCGTGTATATGGTACGATAGTTCACCTGAGTCTAATACCGTGTATATGGTACGATAGTTCACCTGAGTCTAATACCGTGTATATGGTACGATAGTTCACGAGACTAATACCGTGTACATGGTACGATAGTTCACCCGAGTATAATACCGTGAATATGGTACGATAGTTCACCTGAGTCTAACACCGTGTATATATGGTACGATAGTTCACCCGAGTATAATACCGTGTATATGGTACGATAGTTCACCTGAGACTAATACCGTGTACATGGTACGATAGTTCACCCGAGTATAATACCGTGAATATGGTACGATAGTTCACCTGAGTCTAATACCGTGTATATATGGTACGATAGTTCACCCGAGTATAATACCGTGTATATGGTACGATAGTTCACCTGAGACTAATACCGTGTACATGGTACGATAGTTCACCCGAGTATAATACCGTGAATATGGTACGATAGTTCACCTGAGTCTAATACCGTGTATATATGGTACGATAGTTCACCCGAGTCTAATACCGTGTATATGGTACGATAGTTCACCCGAGTCTAATACCGTGTATATGGTACGATGGTTCACCCGAGTCTAATACCGTGTATATGGTACGATAGTTCACCTGAGTCTAATACCGTATATATGGTACGATAGTTCACCTGAGTCTAATACCGTGTATATGGTACAATAGTTCACCCGAGCGGCCCCGCCGGCTCGGCCGGGCCCGCTCTTGACTGTCACGCTTTTGCAACCGTGATAACTTCTTGGTGCAACGTTTTGCGTTCCAGTCTTTTCACTGATTGATATTTCACTCTTAATCTTGATATTTACCAATGCTGTCCCAATATTTCGTATGTGGGATTCTGGTAAAGTGCCGTGTACGATAGCTTAATCGCTCCAAAATATAGTAAGTTTGGACAATTACAAGTTCAAGGGCAGCGTCATATCAAATGCCACTGCAATATTTTTTTTATTCAATGAAGTATTCTTGTGGGCGCAACAGGACCGTGTCAGTCAAGGTGCCCCAAAGTTCAAATATCTAATGAAGTCTTTCTTTGATATTTACCCACTTTCATGGCAATATTTCTCCTGGAGTAATCTCGATCTTTGTTCTAAGTATCGTTGCGGCGCCATTCCCCGCGCGGGCAGCGGGCGTCCGTCGTACGTGTCAGCCACTGCTGGTTGGCCTTGTTACGTCATACACCACGTGAACTACACGCCCCAGTGTCTGGCACTCTCAGAAGTTGTCCGTCCCTCGTGCTGCACGGTTTTATTTGGTATGGACTGAGTGGGGTGACCAAGACTAGATTCACATTATGGGCGCGTGGTGATCTAAGTGTTAGGCGCGCCGTACTACACCAATCCAACAGAAATTCCAACAGATTGGAAAAGGGCAAATGTAGTTCCTATTTTCAAGAAAGGAGAAAGAGGGAAAGTTGAAAATTATAGGCCAGTAAGCCTCACATCCCTAGTCTGCAAGGTACTCGAATCAATTATCAAAGATAGAATAGTTAGTTTTCTGGAAGGAAACAGATTGATTCAAGATACTCAACATGGGGTTAGAAAAGGGAGATCGTGTCTCACAAATCTCTTGGACTTTTTAAATTTTGCTATAGAACAATTTGATCAGGGAAATCAGGTTGATGTAGCATATCTTGACTTTAGTAAGGCCTTTGACAAGGTACCCCATAAACGGTTAATGATGCAGCTTCAGGTCCATGGCATTGCAGGTAGCATCCTAAAATGGATTGAGTTGTGGCTTTCAGATAGACAGCAGAGAGTGATGCTTAATGGTACAAAGTCATCATGGCAAAATGTTCTTAGTGGAGTCCCTCAGGGGTCGGTACTGGGGCCACTGTTGTTCATTATATTTGTGAATAGCATTGAATGTGGCCTAAGCAGTAAGGTTTTGAAATTTGCGGATGATTTGAAGATCTTTAGGGCAATAACAGGGCACAATGAGCAGGTTTTGCTGCAGAACGACTTAGACGAGCTTGTGAAGTGGTCCAAAAAATGGCAAATCAAGTTTAATTTTGATAAGTGCAAAGTCATGCATGTAGGTAGGCAGCATATGAAGGCGCCATACTTGATGGATGGCCAAGTACTATCTGTGACTCAGCAGGAGAAGGACTTAGGTGTTATTTTGAACACAAAATTGGGGGCATCAGAACAGACCAAAGAAGCCAGGAAGAAGGCACTAAGAATGCTTGGGGCGATACAGAGGAATGTGTCATACAAAAGTGAGGAGGTCATCAGGAAGCTTTACTGTGCATATGTCAGGCCACATTTGGAATACTGTGTCCAAGCTTGGTCCCCTAGTTATGAGAAAGATTGTTGGCTTTTAGAGAGAGTACAAAAGAGGGCAACAAAAATGGTTAATGGTATAGGCAACCTGGCATATGAGGAAAAATTGAAGAAATTGAATATGTTTTCACTTAGATATAGAAGGCTGAGAGGAGATCTCATCGAGGTTTTTAAATTTGTTCATGATCAGGAACAGGGATATCTCAGGGAAATGTTTGAATTTAACAGAAATGATGCAATTAGAGGTCATCAATTCAAAATTAAAGTTAGTCACAGCAGGACAAGGTTAAGACGGTCTTTCTTCACCAACAGGGTAGTAGAACACTGGAACCAGCTGCCAGGAACAATTGTCAGTAGCAACACACTGAACATCTTTAAAAACGGCATAGACAATCATTATAAGAATAGGGGGCTTGTTTTTCTGTATTCCAGGGAGGGTTGATTGACAGATTTGGTGGGCACTGGTTCAGTGTGCAAAGTGCAACCAAGAAGGGCCCTTGTGGCTCATAGTTGCACTGATCTTTTATGTCTTTATAATCCACCAGTGCCATGATGACCGTGACACAACGTGGCACCTATGCTGGTCTGACAATCTGGCGTAGTGCATTCAGTTGGAGGTACGACGAATGTCTTCACAGGCTGTGCACAGAGTGTAGTCGGTGTCGGTCCACCCTGTGGCGGGTCCGTGCCCGCCGCTGTGCCCGCTGCAGGCAGTGCCACAGCCCGCCGACCTCTTGCCTGAGCTGGTCCAGCGCTGCTTGTGGCGCGTGGTGATATTTTAGCGTTCTTGGGGTTACTTGGCTCCTGCTTCGTGTCGATCGATCCCTGGTGATATACATGTTGGAGAACCGGGGCTGCCTCGTGTCGATCGATCCCTGGTGATATACATGTTGGAGAACCGGGGCTGCCTCGTGTCGATCGATCCCTGGTGATATACATGTTGGAGAACCGGGGCTGCCTCGTGTCGATCGGTCCCTGGTGATATACATGTTGGAGAACCGGGGCTGCCTCGTGTCGATCGATCCCTGGTGATATACATGTTGGAGAACCGGGGCTGCCTCGTGTCGATCGATCTGTGACGATATACATGTTGGAGAACCGGGGCTGCCTCGTGTCGATCGATCTGTGACGATATGCATGTTGGAGAACCGGGGCTGTCTCGTGTCGATCGATCTGTGACGATATGCATGTTGGAAAACCGGGGCTGCCTCGTGTCGATCGATCTGTGACGATATACATGTTGGAGAACCGGGGCTGCCTCGTGTCGATCGATCTGTGACGATATACATGTTGGAGAACCGGGGCTGCCTCGTGTCGATTGACCTGTGACGATATGCATGTTGGAGAACCGGGGCTGCCTCGTGTCGACCGATCTGTGACGATACGCATGTTGGAAAACCGGGGCTGCCTCGTGTCGATCGATCTGTGACGATATGCATGTTGGAGAACCGGGGCTGCCTCGTGTCGATCGATCTGTGACGATATACATGTTGGAGAACCGGGGCTGCCTCGTGTCGATCGATCTGTGACGATATACATGTTGGAGAACCGGGGCTGCCTCGTGTCGATCGATCTGTGACGATATACATGTTGGGGAACCGGGGCTGCCTCGTGTCGATCGATATGTGACGATATGCATGTTGGAGAACCGGGGCTGCCTCGTGTCGATCGATCTGTGACGATATGCATGTTGGAGAACCTTGGTTGCCTCGTATGGGTCGATCTTGAACTATATGCATGTTGGAGAACCGGGGCTGCATCGCATGCAGATAACTTCGTATCCCCACCACCCGCAATGCTAGGCAATGTTTACTTATCCAACGTTGTATTTTTCCGAGGCTCTCGATGCGAAACTAAAAATAGACTAATATAAAATTATCCTCTCCGAATTCAAAAGCGAGAAAACTTCCTGGAGATGGCCGTGCAGAGTGCGGGCCGGAAGTGTGCCGATGTGGCGGCCGTCGTCTGGTGCGCAGTACACAGGGCCGCCTGACAGTCCGACGCAGTAGACGCCGCCGGTGTCCGTCACGTGACGGACGCGTCACGGCGCAGAAGGCCTCGTGACCCGGCGTCACCTCCGCACCACCCTCGTGCGGCCCGGCCGGCGCGTCTCCCGGCACACGCGGCAGGAAGTGGCGCACCTCCGCAGCGCTGGCCGACCGGCCGCGCCGCTAATTAGCCGCAGATTGGACGCGGCCGGCGTGCTGTGGAGAGAGACGAGAGAGAGAGAGAGAGAGAGAGAGAGAGAGAGAGAGAGAGAGAGAGAGAGAGAGAGAGAGAGAGAGAGAGAGAGAGAGAGAGAGAGAGAGAGAGGGAGAGGGAGAGGGAGAGGGAGAGGGAGAGGGAGAGGGAGAGGGAGAGGGAGAGGAGAGGGAGAGGGAGAGGGAGAGGGAGAGGGAGGGAGGGAGAGGGAGAGGGAGGGAGAGGGAGAGGGAGAGGGAGAGGGAGAGGGAGAGGGAGAGGGAGAGGGAGAGGGGAGGGAGAGGGAGAGGGAGAGGGAGAGAGAGGGAGGGAGAGAGAGAGAGGGAGAGAGAGAGACGCAGCCGGCGTGCCGTCGAGCTGTGATGACGCGGTGGGGCGCCGCGGCACCCTGTCGCGGCGGCCACCTCGTCACGGTGCCACCGCCGGGACTACCAGCCGGCGGCCGACAGCAATCAGCAGAGCCGCGCGCCATCGCAGGCAGTCTGCGGCCCAGGCGCCGACACGGCCGACCTGCGTCTGACGTGCCTGAACGGTGGTGTCGCCGCCGACGACCTGAGCGGGGTCTGATCAGCCGACTGCCACAAACACGCTCCCACTTCGCACCCTCCGACGCCCGCCCCCACGTACGTCCCCACTCACGTACCCACTCACCGGTAGGCGTGTTTGCCGGCGGGAAGTCGTCCGCAACGTCAAATCACGCTTTTATGCTAGATGTACACCAACCCCACTACTATGTTGGTGTGTTCAAAATCGATCCAGGCCATTACGCTCTCCATCGGGTTTGAACTGAGTTCACCTAAAATTGGCAAATCTACACTAACCTAGCCTAGCCTAGCCTAACTTAGCCTAGCTTAGCCTAACTTAGCCTAACCTAAACTAACCTAGCGAAACCTAATCAAACCTAAGCCGATTCGGCGCAACCCGTTCTCCCATCACATGGGTGTCGCTCACGTGCAGCACATTGACTCGATC
Source organism: Ashinkailepas kermadecensis (assembly GCA_034440615.1). Classification (NCBI taxonomy): domain Eukaryota; kingdom Metazoa; phylum Arthropoda; class Thecostraca; family Neolepadidae; genus Ashinkailepas; species Ashinkailepas kermadecensis. The sequence continues at coordinate 203,032 of JAOTOM010004727.1, forward strand.
GCAACGAAACTGTGCCCAATGGGTAGCCAACACCGTGGGCTTTCACGTAGTGTGACACATCCCTCATTCCCTGCGATGTGAGCCGAGCCGGGCGCCAATATGAAGGCGGTAGCATTTTTCGTCGGGATAAGTCGCAGCCCCATGCTAAACAGGAGTAGAGGTGTTGCTCGAATATGGCACGCGCTACGCTTCGCCCACCCCTACAAATTGTACATTGCCGGATAGCCCATGCGACGGGCTATCAGTCCACCAAATGTGATAGCTCTAGTGTGCGGCGCTCTCGGCTTGGAGGTGCCCAACTCAAAACAGATGCACGCGCCTGGCGGTCGCACGGTACGGCGCACGCGACCGCCGACCGCAAGAGCACGCGTTCCCTATGGGGCGCATGTTTCCACAAAGTTTCACATTCGTGCGACCTGTGGTATATGCTGTGGCCCTGGCTAACTGATCTCGACATGACCCCAGTTGACGGCACGTGGCACGTGCCCACGTGACACGCGCAACCCAAAACCACCGCCATAGTCTGTCCCCCGTACCGGCGCATCACGTGTGAACATTTGAGCGAAATCTGCCCGGCCGTTTTGGCACAGCATGCGTCGAAGCGGCACATACACACACACACACGCACACACAGACAAACATTTCTCGACAACTTTAGAAAACCGGCCGCCATGTATTAAATCTCCGATAGAGATTTCTCGTGACATAGTCACTCTAAATCGCATCTACGATTTTGAATTAACTGGGAAAACAGCTGTTGTGTCATGGCTGGATGATCAATATGCTCCTGGCAATGAACTTAAGGTAAAGTAGAGCCGATATTTATGTGTGCGGATGATGATGTTCGGTGGATTTTACCACCTCCACGACCCCTGGGGACGAGTAGTCTAGGGGTAAGTTGCCCGTCTCCCAATCGAAAGATTGGGTTCGAGTCTCACCTGTCGCTACTCTTCGCCCACGACCAATCGGCGTGAAAGATTGGCGACGCTAAATGACTCAACGGTCGACGTGTCGTAAAACCAATAACCACCATCCATCACCCCCCCCACAAAAAAAAGTTGATGTTCATTGATTGAACTTTCAACTCGGTGGCAACGTGCCCCATGAGCAATCCTGTTCAGACATTGCATGTGTAGGTCACCGCGCGATGTAGCCGACTTACATAACGGATCAAACTAACCTGCCGTAATTAGTTTTGGCCGACTAACGATTTTGATACAATTCGACACATTAAATGTTAACCACTTTGGTGATGCGGGAAATATATGTATGTGATTTTGCACCCCGTTGCACAGTCTGACGGAGTGTTACAAGTTACGTATCTTAATGTGTTACAGTTCATGTCTTAGAACAACAAAATCGCCCTAGTTGATATGAAAATATTCCTTGTAATTTCAAAAAGGTGTCGATTTCTGCTTGTTTTCCCTTCCTATCTATTCCAAGTATGTTACAGTATGTGCAAGGTTCTTTTTGTACTGTTGCAGGTATTGTCAAAGCTAGAAGAAACATTATTTCGCAGTTAGCATACATTGCTCTGTTTTTGGTTAGCTAAGTCAATTACTGGTTAAAACACTTCTGGCTTGTCCGTTATGATTCATGGTCCGATTTATTTATGGTCCGTATGGTATGGCTGTAAAACCAATTATATATGTTGGTCAGCTTTGCTAATTTTAAGCTGAATTTAACGCAAATTACTGACTCATCAAGTTGGCTTTGTCTTGCCCGATGCTAGTGCCGTGGGCCCGGATAGAGCGCACTAGGCTGCGCTGCGGATCCGTTTCCGCGTGCCGTGCTGTGGTAGCTGTGGCCGCGGTGACTGACACGGGGTGGTGGCATACATTACCAGAATAACTCATTCATCGTAGGCTCAGCTTATCGAGTCCCAAATTCTAGCATCCCTCAGTTGTCTGCAGATTTTGAAGATTTAGAGGGTCAAGTGCAGTTCATGTTGGCTAATTACCCGCGAGCGACAGTGGTGATTTGTGGCGATTTTAACCGCTGTTTGATTCAAACTCCTCTGACCAACGAACATAGCCTTCAGAAATTACTGGAAATGTATGGTTTTCATGTAGCGAATCGCACTAATGCCACGTACCGACCTGCCTCCAGTCTGATTGATGTAATTGCAACAAACCGACCTGACCTTGTGCGACGAGCTGGTGTCACGCGGTGCCATTATGGGGGGCCCCGTGATTTCACACGTATCATTCTGGCGTACCCTACTCGCGAGGTTAACACACAGCAATGTGTTTACAAGCGTGCAGTCAATAGGATAGACGCAACCACTTTTAACCATCGGTTGTATTCGACCGATTGGACTCAAGTATATCTCTCTCACGAAACCAGTGGCAAGTGGCGCGCTTTTAGACATATTTTCATTCATCATTTGAACCTCGTTGCCCCACTGAGGCGAGTTCCTGTTCGACAGGTCAGGGCCCGACCCGTGACTGTTGATACGCAGCGCTTACTACAGAGTCGCCGCGCCGCACTCGCTGACAATGATCGCGCCGAATACCAGCGTATTAACCGGCTCTGTCGCTCGGCCATCCGACGCGATTGCATTGCGCTGTATACGAGGGAGATCGGCCAGCGAGGGCGCGGCGGCCTCTGGCGTGCGCTGCAGCCGGTCATAGGTCGTAAGCGGCAGCAGTGCACAGTCCCAAATATCGCACCTGACGCACTGAATGACTACTACGCTACGATAGGTCAGATCACGGCATCTAGCGTCCCACCCCCGTCAGCGTCAGTGCCCACACTACTGCCCCGCGTCATGACCTGTAGCTTCAAGGTGCAGCCAATAGATTTTGACACTCTTTGTATCACATTAGCTACTATGCGGCCATCAAAGTCTACCGGCGTAGACGGAATTAGCATCGATTTGCTGCAAAAGTTTTTCTATGGCATAGGTTTTCCACTATTAGACGTGATCAACTCAAGTGTAATCTCCGATACTGTACCTACGGAATGGAAACACGCACTAGTCACGCCTGTCCCGAAAGGAAAGGTAACTGCGGATCCATCTGATACCAGACCTATTTCAATCCTTCCGGCTATTACTAAATTGATAGAGTGTATCATACAAAAACAACTTACCCAGTACCTCGAGGAACACAAACTGCTTTCGGACGCTCAACATGGTTACAGAAAAAGATTTTCGACGGAAACTGCCCTTCACGTCATCACTGACACTGCACTTCGGGCAATGGACGATGGAGAAATTTCCATATTAGTATTGCTCGACCTGTCAAAGTGTTTTGATGTTGTGCCCCACACAAAATTACTTCAAAAACTCTCACTTTACGGCATTGACACAGACTGGTTCCGAAGTTACCTCGAGGGGCACACACAACAGGTGCAGGTTCGCGCGGCGCAGAGCCAGGGTGAGAGCGGACCCGGCGGAGCATCCGTGGTGTCAAAAAAGATAAATATCTCCATGGGTGTTTTCCAGGGGGGCGCCTTGTCATGTCTATTGTTCTCGTTATACGCCAATGACCTGAGTCTGTGTGTCCATGGCGATGTAACGATTGTCCAATACTGTGATGACACACAGATCCAGGTCAGTGGAAGGAAGCGAGATTTACCGCACATCATAGCGCGCATGGAGGCAGCCCTGGAGTCCGTGTTCCGCTGGTTTTGCCACAACGGATTGAAGGTTAACGCACAGAAAACTCAAATGATCGTCCTAGGTACGCCAGCAATGTTGCGCAATCTCCCGCTTGTAACGCTAAATTGTAATGGTTCAGCAATAACAGAAACACGTGTTGTCAAAAATATAGGACTAATGGTTGACAGACATTTAAACTACCAGCCTCACATAGACACCATCGCACGGAAGTGCACTGGGATACTGATTGCACTCAGTCACGCCCGCCACGTGATACCCGCTCCAGCCCTGAAGGTTATCGTCGAGGCGCTCGTGCTTTCCGTTGTTCGATGCTGTTTATCTGTTTACGGTTCATGTGGAATCACCCAAGTGCATAGAGTGCAGAAAATAGTGAATTTCTGCGCTCGAGTCGTAACCGGACGGCGACGGTATGATCATGTTTCCGATGCAATTAGACAGCTCGGGTGGTATACTGCACAGCAACTAACTGATTTCCACACTGTGACTGCTGTACAACGTGCAATCATAACTGGCGAGCCGGTGTACATCAGTGGGACCATCGGACCGCGAGCCAACAGAATACACGGCTACGGCACGCGACAGGCTGACCAGTGGACGCTACCGCAAATTCGCACGGAAGCCGGCCGTCGCCGACTATGCTATCGTGGCGTTGCGCTGCTCAATTAAATAGGCGTTGAACCCTGTGACCAGACTTTTAGGACAGCGCTTCGGGACGCGTTACGATCCGTAGATGATACGTGATTTCATTGCGTCTTTTGCGTGATTTTCTGTGATTTTCGGTGATTTCTTCAAGTGAGCTTTTACCTCAGTTATAGGAAATCGTAGGAAAGCGATGGTAGATAAATGCAGCTACGTACTGATGCACTGTTATATACTGATCAGTCGTGTGCTTTTCTATAGTAGGATGGACGACCGTCGACGAAATGAAAGGGCGCGCTGGTCCAATGGATTGATGTATGTATGTGTGCCATTGAGAATGCTAATGAACTACCACGTATAGCCGTGCTTATTTTAGACCACTTTTAGCCGTGTTTATTTTATATCACAATGTTTTACACACCTGACGTGAAAATGTGAAAAGCCGCAACATGTTGGACCGTTTTCGAATATACTGGTGGCGCCGCCGGCCGCCGCCGTGTTGGCGCCCACTGGGCATATGTAGGCGGTGTGCAGCACGCGGCGTCGGCCGTCCGGGTCGCGTGGTCCGGCCAACGGCCGTCCTAACGGCCACCGACAGACGGTGCACGGGGTAACCGCCGGTCCACCACGCCACGGCCCCGCCACGGTCGCGCCGGCACCGCCAACTGCGCCAGACTGCACCCAACTGAACACTTTCAGACTTTCAGACTTTCAGAGTGGAAAACTCGGGGGACACCCGGAATTTTCCGAAATTGACCAAGTGAAGCCAACTCCTTGTTGCATAGGTAACTTTGAGACCTGTTCGCGTTTTGGGCTATTTTGCGTTTCTTGCCACACAATCGGCAATGCGCACAGCATTGGCAGTCGTGATGTAACGGTCAAGTCATATCGGGGCTAAGTGCTGCATCACGTCCAGGTCGGGTTTGTCGAAACTCGATATTGACCGCGAACAACAAAACAAAAACACAAGCAGCCTCACGCACGGCTGTCCGCATTACAGACAGACAGAACAGAAACAGTACGGAACGGTACAGACATCGGCCGATTGCTCGGCATTGGTGGCATCGGTCCATCGTGGCGCCTGCCCAGTGCTTTGTGATTTTTGCGCGCGTTCAGTCTCTTCTCTCGACAACAATTTGCCGTCTGTGTCTGCTGTATGGCTGGATCTCGGACCTGGTGGAAAACCGCCAATTATCAGGCATGGGTATGGCATCAATGCATGTCCACTTTGTAATTCAGCTGTGATGTTCTTGGACGAATGATAGAATTACTTGGGGCAGTCGAGTTATCTGGCAGCCCACACCGATTACTCCATGCAGCTGATGACAAGAGACTAGGAACACGCATTCCAAGTGTTGGAAAACTTGTGGTGAACGCTGAAATTGGTCAGATGTAGCTTGGTGTAGATTGTGCGGCTGCTGTGTGTTGCAGCGACATCCGCCGTCGTGCTGCACAACTGCGCAATGCCTTTGTGTGGTGTGGAGCTACGCCTTATCGTGCCGTGTCCGCCGTTGGCGGCGCGGTGGCGCGGTGCGGTGGCGCCAAGTTTGAACGGCCGCCGCCGCGACTAAGGTGCTGCGCAGTACGTGGCTGGCACACGACAAGACGTCGCTGCCTTGTCATCGGCCGTGGTGGCGTCCACACCGTACACGGCGTCTGTGGCGCTCGGACGCCAGCTGGTCGGACAGAGGTCTGTGGCCTCACAGAGCCGGCATTTCTCGACCGTTTGGCCATGTTCTGCCGCCGTCTGCGGCTATGTCACGCTCGTTCTGACACAGTGTGTCGCCAATCTCCGCCTGGGGGACGCGAAATGGTCGGTATGGCCTCTGCGCCCGGAGGCCGGAAGCTCATCAATCAATCAGCCTCGCTATGACATGTCGCTGGCGTCCACCCGACACCATGTCATCAGTCTCCACCTGACACCACGTCGCCAGTCTCCACCTGACACCATGTTGCCAGTCTCCACCCAACACCATGCCTCCAGTCTCCACCGATACCATGTCGCCAGTATTCCCCTGACACCATGTCGCCGGCGTCAATCTGACACCATGTCTCCAGTCTCCACCTGACACCATGTTGCCAGTCTCCACCCAACACCATGCCTCCAGTCTCCACCGATACCATGTCGCCAGTATTCCCCTGACACCATGTCGCCGGCGTCAATCTGACACCATGTCTCCAGTCTCCACCTGACACCGTGTCGCCAGTCTCCATCTGACACCGTGTCGCCAGTCTCCACCCGACACCACGTCGCTAATCTCCCCTTGACACCATGTCCTCCAGTCTCCGCCCGACACCATGTCTCCAGCATCCCCAGACGCCACGTCCCCAGTCTCCGCCCGACACCATGTCTCCGGTCTCCGCCTGAAGGCGCGCGGGAGGCCAGCGTGGCGCCAGCCCGGGCGGCGGTCTCGGCGGAGGCGAGGCCGCACTGGCCGTCGGCGCGCCGATAACGCCAGTCGAGTGGGTTGCCTGCTGCGCGTCTTGTCGGCAATGGCTGTTGACGGCGTGCGGCCTTGTCGGGCCGCGCTGCTGCGTTTGAATGGGGGGGGGCGGATAGCCTTTGGTATAACTGGACGCCGGCGTGACCTTGTGGCCCACATATGGTGGTGGGCGGGTCTGATGGCCGTGCGAGATGTGGTGGTGGGCGGGTCTGATGGCCGTGTGAGTTGTGGTGGTGGGCGGGTTTGCTGGAGCCGTGGTTTGGGTGGAGAGGTGCGGTGGTCGGACGGGATCGTTTTCTTATTCCGGTAGATGGAGGCAAGCTCGGTGTGGGTGTGTCGGTGGGGTGCTGGTACCGAAAGTGGTCGGGCCGGGTCCTGTGCGACGAGATGTGTTGACCATGCGCTCTAACGCTGGGGCGTCGCCCGCCATTGGCGATGTGACTCGGCGGTAGAATATGAACAAACTAAACCTCGCTAAATCATACGCGACTGCTGGCCATCGCGAGTGTCTGTGCCACCGTTACGCTAACTGTGGCCGCCTTGTTCTGATGCAGTCGGCCCGCCGTCCAGCTATGACCCCGGCGTCTGGGATTGTCGCTATCTCCGCCAATGTCCATAACAGCCTCTGTACGTGGAGTGCATGTATCGTGAAATAAATATATTTCGGGCAGAGCCGGCGGTGGCCGCGTGCGCGGTGCCAACCGTTTGGCCCGCGTCTGCTACATGACCATGCAGTTGACGCGCCCTTGAGCCCAAACGATGGGCGATATTTGGCCGCGTCTGGCTTGGACGGCCTCACCGGCAACACGGCCTCACCGACCGCCCGTGTGCCACAGCACCACCGACGACGACAAGAAGCGGCGGCTGCGCGCGCTGCTGACCTGCGTCAACGCCGACTCGCCCTACATCCGCAACCCGGTCTACGTGCCGCAGCATCTGCTCGTGCTCGCCTGCGTGCTCAGGTCGGTGTCTACCGGCCGGATTGGGATTGGGATTTGGACTGGTTGACGTGACTGGAGCAGGTGGACGGATTCCGACAGGCCCGCGTTGAGCCTGCCGTTCACGCTGACTGAAAGCGACGCGTCGTAGCGGTGAATCGCGTCGAGTCTCGGTCTGTCGTTTCGTTTGCGTCTGGAAAATGTGCGGAACGTTGCAGCCGTGAAATTGGATCGCTCCGTCAGAGAGGAAATGCTCGTGAACGTCAATGAAATATGATGCGAAAAAAAGCATTTCTCGGCCATTCAGACCGAATAACGTGTGCTTGAAATGTCACTTGCTTATGCTATTTCCTGTATAGCGCTGAACAGGACTGATTTTTGCATTGGTATTAAATAATTAGATGTTCTAATTTCACAACCCCTGATATTTGTCTTTTGTTGGCGTCATTTTCCGCCCAAGTTATCATGTGCATGGTGTCGCTGTCTCATGTCCTGGTGCATGATGTCACTCCCCCAGGTACGTCATGTCCATGTGCAATATGTCGCTGGTGCCTCCAAGTACATCATGTCCCAGAGCGGCATCAACGGCCAGGCCTTCCTCTGCAAACCATGTCCATGTACAACATGTCGCTGTTTCCTCCAGGTACATCGTGTCTCAGAGCGGCATCAACGGCCAGGCCTTCCTCTGCAAACCATGTCCATGTACAACATGTCGCTGTTTCCTCCAGGTACATCATGTCTCAGAGCGGCATCAACGGCCAGGCCTTCCTCTGCAAACCATGTCCATGTACAACATGTCACTGTTTCAGGTACATCATGTTAGAGGGCATCGGCTTTCTTAAACCATGTCCATGTACAACATGTCGCTGTTTCCTCCAGGTACATCATGTCTCAGAGCGGCATCAACGGCCAGGCCTTCCTCTGCAAACCGGAGCTGGATGCTTTCATCGCTCAGGCGCTCAGTCCCAAACTCACTGACTCACAGTACCTGCAGGACCTTCAGGTGAGCTGCTCATCAACTCACAATACCTGCAGGACATTCAGGTGAGATGCTCATCAACTCACAATACCTGCAGGACCTTCAGGTGAGCTGCTCATCAACTCAATACCTGCAGGACCTTCAGGTGAGATGCTCATCAACTCACAATGCCTGCAGGACATCCAGGTGAGGTGCTCACAATACGTGTAGGGCCTAGAGGTGAGCTAGTCACAATGTGTATCGGAACTCCAGGTTAGCTACTGACAATACCCGGCTGCATGACCACTGCAGTCGATGCGCCCCTAAACTCCAATACTCACAGTACCTGCTGGACCTTCAGGTGAATTACAGAGCATTATATCGTGGGCCGCGATAACTCAGTCGGTAGGGTGTTGGACTCTTGATCGTAGGATCGTGGGTTCGAATCCCACAACCGGTGAGATTAGAGTCCACCCGCGACCAACCGGCGTGAGAGGTTGGCTATATAACCCAGCAGTCGGATGCGTCGTAAAAGAACCCAAGTACCACGACAGACCATTATAGCCGGCGTGTCTAAGGTCGAATTGTCGCGTGAATATTTTCCGCTGTGAAGCTTGCAGGTGACCACTAAGTAATGAGGACCTGACCTGACCTGAACTGACCTGGCCCACAGCTGCCATCTGTATCAGCTCGAGGCATCCAGCTGGCCAACCTGTTCATGCAGGGGGTTGAGACGGTGCTGTTCGCCAACGACGCGTGCGGCGCTCCCGTGCCCTGGCTCATGTGCTGTCCGTGGCTGTTCTTCGACGGCAAGCTGTTCCACAGGTGATGATCGGGGAGGGGTAGGGGTGGCACGTTGGCGCCATGGTCGGTCGGAGAGGGAGTGCCTTGGCATGCGGTGTCTGGGTGGAGGAGGGGGTGTGATGTTGGCGCCGTGGTCGGTCGGGTAGAGGGTGCCATGGCGTGCTGTGTCGCGGGGGGGGAGAAGGCGGGGAAAAAGGAGTAAGGGAAGAGGACAGAATGGAGGAAATGGGGTGGAAGGAATGAAGGGAAAAGGAAGAAAGTAGGAAGCAAATTATGCGTGCGGTTATTGAGTAAGGTGCTTGTAGCCAGATGAAGCGCTGACCTCCACCATATTCGCCATACATGTTTGGGTATATTTTTAGTGGACAACGGAACCAACGTTTTTCAATGGTCATTCATTCTGTCTTGCATGTTCTTGTTCAGTACCAAATGGTTTCATTGTCAACCCTCTTCTTAATTGCGCCTTGTCTTCTCAGCCGCATATCTGCACAGACCAATGGCACGACCGCTCCCGCTCCCCTTCCTCCTACCCCACACACAAGACGCGGTACAACGCCTTTGCAGTCCTGTGCAATCGTCTACTGCGCCGGAAGCCCCGTGTCCGAACTGCGACTGAACGCCGCCTTGACCTTGATGTGAGATATGGTGGCGCAAGTAGTGAATGATGTGGCGCACTGTGTGACGTTGGCACACAGTACTGTAATGGCAGACGGCTGACAGGCCCGGTGGCGCTGGCACGCGACACCGTAATGGCAGACGGCTGGCAGGCCCGGTGGCGCTGGCACGCGACACCGTAATGGCAGACGGCTGGCAGGCCCGGTTCGACCGTCACGCTTTCGAAACGCCTCTAACTTTTCCTTTTTGAGGATGCAGCGTTGCAGCTCCTCATTCGGTCACTGATGTTTAGACCGCCAATGTAATGTTGATTTGTAAATTTTTGTCACTAAAATATTTTTTTTGGAGTGGGCGGATTTTTGGTTGAGAGAGCAGGTTTTGTGGCGGAACTAGGTCGGCTGCGGCCGACACTTTAGTCGGTGGCGGTCCAGCCGGCTTTGGCTTTAGGTGGGCCAGCCAGGCTCCGGCTACGTGTCAGGCCGTGGCACCATGTGACCTGCGTGTCAGGCCGTGGCACCATGTGACCCGCGTGTCAGGCCGTGGCACCATGTGACCTGCGTGTCAGGCCGTGGCACCATGTGACCTGCGTGTCAGGCCGTGGCACAATGTGACCCGCGTGTTGGGCCGTGGCACCATGTGACCCGCGTGTCAGGCCGTGGCACCATGTGACCCGCGTGTCAGGCCGTGGCACCATGGGACCCGCGTGTCAGGCCGTGGCACCATGTGACCCACGTGTCAGGCCGTGGCACCATGTGACCTACGTGCCCGACGCCGGGCGGTGTCAGTTCTCAGTCGTCCATGGCCAGGGGCGGATTTGTAGTCTGCAATCCTGGATGTGGAGAGGAAATGTTGGGGCTACTCGAATATGGAGAGGATATTTGTCCTCAAACCTGCTACATCGCAATCTCAGTTTGTACCTTCCGATTAGTCTTGAATACTTATTCACTGAAGAGTTAATAATCAAACAGCACCATTCAACCTCCAAATGAGACAATTGAGAGGATCATTTTCGGGAGAGGATGATGTTCTGGATTGCAAAACAAAAATATAGGAACAATATATTTCTCACCCTGTCCGTGGCGCTATGCGATTGTACGTGGCGTGAGCTTGGCGAGGTTGTTGTTTGACATAGGGGACCACGAGGGAAACACAGCATGGCACACGTGATAATTATACAATTCTGCAAAGTTTCCTCGGTGTTTGAGATACATGCACCATGCTTCGCAGTTGAACCCGATTTCGATAGCATTATACCAAATTTCGGCTGAAGCGGATTGTTACACGTGCATTCTTCAATACACTTGTCCCGAAACTGGGAACACTATTTCTGCAATCTGGTTCCTATGTCAAATGTGAAGCACGCATCCCCAATTTTAGTGGACTATGCCGAATTGTCGACATAAGTTTTGTTTGTTTCTGGAATTCCTGTACTTGCTCGAAAGTTTGATGCGATAATAAGGCACATGTCTCCATGGGCTGCCAAGAGAGCGCAGCTGCAGTCGGTCCACAGGCTCCACTGTCGCGGCATGGTGTCAGATCCTGTATGTGCAGCAGGGCGCGCCATAGTTCGTCTCCGTCCATGGCTCGTCCAGCGCTCTAAAAGGCGCTGAACGAGCCGGGTGCTGAGCGTCGGGCACTGGTGGCTCGGTGGTTAAGTTGAGCGTCTGGCATGCCAGAGGTACGGGGTTTGATTCTCCGCGGTGAGATTTGATTCCCTTCCTGTCGTGGTGAGAGGCAGGCGATACCGTATGGCCTCAGTTGCGAAGTGCGTCGCAAAGCGCCATAACGAACTCCAAGTATACTGATCGTGCGATCGTATGACACGTTAATTGCCGGCATGTCATGTTTATTTCTAATGCCAATTAGTACCAGAGTGCCACCCAGTACTGACGCGGGTTGTATGTGACATGCGCTACGTGGCCAGTGCAGTCGATGCGCCCTGAGCCCAAATGTACGTGATAGGCAGGCTGGACGTTGTTTAACAACAGCAAACGGCTAGGCATAGCACGCCGCGGTGTCTACGACCGTTCAATGTATGAGGCATGGGGCGGGTAGGGGTGGGCGAGCACAGCCTCGTGTAGCGCACATCAGCTCGCCCGGCCGTCTGGGCGTCGGCCGGCGCGCGCTCGCCGTGCTGAAGCCGCCGCGACGGAGGACGGCTGGTGTGATCGGTGTCGCGGGCGACTGGTTGTCGGCCGCGTCTCGCGGCTGACGTCTCGCCTGACGCCCGCGGTCGTCCTGGCGCCTCGTGACCGGAACGGATGCCAAGACACACAGCGAAACGCGGCGTCGAGTGTCCACCCCCAGACGTCCCTGGCGGGTGTGCGGGTCACAGCTGGGTACAGTTGTGTGTCATCAACACACAGGCATCCCTGTCGGGTGTGCGGGTCACAGCTGGGTACAGTTGTGTGTCACCAACACACAGACATCCCTGTCGGGTGTGCGGGCCACGCCGGGGTACGTTTGTGTGTCCAAACCGGGTGTGTGGGTCACAGCTGGCTACAGTTGTGTCACCAACACACAGACATCCCTGTCGGGTGTGCGGGTCACAGCTGGGTACAGTTGTGTGTCACCAACACACAGACATCCCTGCCGGGTGTGTGGGTCACAGCTGGGTACAGTTGTGTGTCATCAACACACAGACGTCCCTGGCGGGTGGGGGGGCAAAAGGGGAAAATTGGTGGGGCACCAACACAGACATCCCTGTGGGGGTGCGGGTCACAGCTGGGTACAGTTGTGTGTCACCAACACACAGACATCCCGGGTGTCGGGGGGGGGGTCACAGCTGGGTACAGTTTGTGTCCCAACACACAGGCCTGCCGGGTGTGCGGGTCACAGCTGGGTACAGTTGTGTGTCACCAACACACAGACATCCCTGTCGGGTGTGTGGGTCACAGCTGGGTACAGTTGTGTGTCACCAACACACAGACATCCCTGTCGGGTGTGCGGGTCACAGCTGGGTACAGTTGTGTGTCACCAACACACAGACATCCCTGTCGGGTGTGCGGGTCACAGCTGGGTACAGTTGTGTGTCACCAACACACAGACATCCCTGTCGGGTGTGTGGGTCACAGCTGGGTACAGTTGTGTGTCACCAACACACAGACATCCCTGTCGGGTGTGTGGGTCACAGCTGGGTACAGTTGTGTGTCACCAACACACAGACATCCCTGTCGGGTGTGTGGGTCACAGCTGGGTACAGTTGTGTGTCACCAACACACAGACATCCCTGTCGGGTGTGCGGGTCACAGCTGGGTACAGTTGTGTGTCACCAACACACAGACGGGGGGGGTCCCTGGCGGGTGTGTGGGTCAGTTGTCACCAACACACAGACATCCCTGTCGGGTGTGTGGGTCACAGCTGGGTACATGCAGTTGTGTGTCACCAACAAGGAGGCCGATTGAATGGAAATTGCTATTGCGAACGTATTCTTAATATCTAGTTTCGGTTATCAATTAAGAGTTGGTAGAGCGTCGGACTCTTGATCGCAAGATTGTGGGTTCGAATCTCACAACCGACGGTATTTACCGAGTCCACCCGCGACCAATCGGCGTGAGAGGTTGGCGACGCTATATAACCTAGCGGTTGAATGCGTCTTACAAGAACCCAAGGTTATCAATTAAGAACACATCAAGAAGTCATCTTTACCCGTCAGTTACTTTACAGTAGGTGGCGATCAGATGATTGAGTTTCATCGTCGCAATCTGTCATTTCGAGCAGCTTCGTTGGTGTTTGTATCGGCCCTCTCTTGCCGGTGCGTTCCACACAAGTGGGCGGAGTCCTGATTAGCGGCCGGCCGAGATCGTATGCCAACCCAGTGGCTCGGGCCGCAGCAGCGACCGGCCAAGATGACATGGCCACCCGCTGACTCGAGCCGCAGCAGCGACCGGCCGAGATCACGTGACCACCCGCTGACTCGAGCCGCAACATCGACCGGCCGAGATGACATGGCCACCCGCTGACTCGAGCCGCAGCAGCGACAGGCCGAGATCACGTGACCACCCGCTGACTCGAGCCGCAGCAGCGACCGGCCGAGATGACATGGCCACCCGTTGACGGGCCGCAGCAGCGACCGGCCGAGATCACATGGCCACCCGCTGACTCGAGCCACAGCAGCGACCGGCCGAGATCAATGGCCACCCGTTGACTCGGACCGCAGGAGGGACCGGCCGAGATGACATGGCCACCCGCTGACTCGAGCCGCAGCAGCGACCGGCCGAGATGACATGGCCACCCGTTGACTCGGGCCGCGGTAGCGACCGGCCGAGATGACATAGCCACCCGCTGACTCGAGCCGCAACATCGACCGGCCGAGATCACATGGCCACCCGCTGACTCGGTCCGGGGCAGCGGCCGGGGCAGCGACCGGGCTCCGCGCACCAAGCGCAACCTGGCGCGGCTGTGACGCTATAACGAGCCGGCCGACCGCCGGACGAGGCCGACACGGGTGCATGACGCAGCTGCACCGGCTAGCTGGTGGCCGCCGCCGCCGCCGCGGCACATGCGCATCAGCTTCCGTGTGACCTTGCCGTGCGGCCGGCCCGGCCCGTGGCGTGACCCGACCTGGCGGCCGACGGCCTCCAGTTCCGGTCGCCGCCCGGCCGACGCGTAGTAGCCGCTGCCGGCGGCACGTCCGGAGCGGACGCTCGCTCCGAGAGCTATGGCCCGCGGCGGCCGCGTGCGGCCTGACCTGGCGCTGTGTTTACGGCTGGTTCTCCGGGGCACCGGGTGGCACAACCCCCCACCCCCATCCTGCCCTTGAGCTCGTGACTTGCGCTGATTTGCTCTGTTTGGCCGGCGCTGCGGCGCTTGTTTTGATAGTTGGGCTTGGGTACGGGCTGCGCGGAACTCTGGCCGTCCTCCGTCGGTATTTGCACTTGTGTGCGTCTGTCTATCCGCCCCGCACACCATGGACATTCCCAAGTCTCCTTCGAGATGACTCGGACTGTTTAGGAAAGGTGTGTCGATACTTTAGGAAAATGGGATTTTTTATAATATATCCAGGTCAGTAAAAACAAAACCAGTCACCCGAACCACAACACTAAGACATGGCTCTCACTAAGTAGTTCTCTGTTCTGTTATGGGCATGATCTACCATGGTCGGTGCGCCCTAAAACCCAAATCACACACACGCCCCGCATACCATAACCCTCGTCCGATCTCTCTTCCCATCTCTCCCGCCCCATATACCTCGTCCCACCTCTCTCATCCCATCTTTCTCATCCCATCTTTCTCATCCCACCTTTCTCATCCCATATCTCATCCCATCTGTCTCTATATCTCTACGCCTGTCTTTATATCGCTATATCTCCATAGCGGGCGGAGTCGAATGACAGCTCCATTGTGTACTTTAATGCCTTACCTTTTCGTCGAACCATAGAGCGCCGAATAATGGGAGTCAAGAAATTACTGATGCCACCCTGGAACTTGGTTTCATTCGCAATTGACCTATCCCATGTTAGACAGTCCTATCCCACGATATGTCAGTCATGCGTAAAGGAGACACCACGTCAAAATTGTCTCTCGAGAAAGATAGAGCACCTGGACTCATACTGAGAACATACAACTGATTGTTCTAAGAACCCCGCAGGAGCGGGCTGTCCTTTTGTATGAGGTACTGCTGTACATTCGCTTAGTTTTCTTATGTGCGTCTCTGTGTATAGCTCTGAGCTAATTGCGATGAGCAACACATTGCTCTTTATGGAGATTTGACAGGACGTTCTTTTTGTGATTATGGCTGCTTATCTTAGCAGCTTTTTGGTACTGAGTGCATTTTATCCCTCAGACCCTCTAATACTTGCCATTCTCATACGTCTTCTTACGTTGGAACGAAAGGGGAAAACTGTCCGCTTGTACTGGGCCCCGAGCCAAATCGAGGGGTGCGGCAACGAACGTGCTGACCCTGCGGCGAGGTGGGCAGCACAGGTTGGCGATAACCGACAAATACTCCAGCGGTCAGCTGGTTAGTCGAGGGTGCGGCAACGAACGTGCTGACCCTGCGGCGAAGTGGACAGCACAGGTTGGCGATAACCGACAAATACTCCAGCGGTCAGCTGGTTAGTCGAGGGGTGCGGCAACGAACGTGCTGACCCTGCGGCGAAGTGGACAGCACAGGTTGGCGATAACCGACAAATACTCCAGCGGTCAGCTGGTTAGTCGAGGGGTGCGGCAACGAACGTGCTGACCCTGCGGCGAAGTGGACAGCACAGGTTGGCGATAACCGACAAATACTCCAGCGGTCAGCTGGTTAGTCGAGGGGTGCGG
The DNA here is from genome assembly GCA_034440615.1 of Ashinkailepas kermadecensis. Classification (NCBI taxonomy): domain Eukaryota; kingdom Metazoa; phylum Arthropoda; class Thecostraca; family Neolepadidae; genus Ashinkailepas; species Ashinkailepas kermadecensis. Next base: position 219,319 of record JAOTOM010004727.1, read on the forward strand.
CAACGAACGTGCTGACCCTGCGGCGAAGTGGACAGCACAGGTTGGCGATAACCGACAAATACTCCAGCGGTCAGCTGGTTAGTCGAGGGGTGCGGCAACGAACGTGCTGACCCTGCGGCGAAGTGGACAGCACAGGTTGGCGATAACCGACAAATACTCCAGCGGTCAGCTGGTTAGTCGCCGGGAGCGCCAAGACCCAGGTCTCTTCAGTAAGATGCGACCGAGCAGTGAAGGCACGAGTTCGCGCGGCTCGCACGGCTGGCTCAGTTGGTGCGGTTTGTGGGGACGTCGTCCCAAGCACCAACGTTCTGATGGCTGTGGCTGTGATGTATATCGGTAGCAAATCTTAGCAAAGCGGGCATTTGAAAAGAAGGGGTAGCAAAGCGGACGTTTAGGGCATCTGCAGTGTCGCGGCTGTGTTGTCAATACTGTCTCGTGGCCTAGCCTAGGTGCGATCTCGCCTAGTCTGTGCACCATACCGCTGACGTTGAACACATCCGCCCGGTGTCTCCGTGTGGAGCTCTTCAACATCGTCAGTCTCTTCACCTATTGATTCCAGTCGATTACTGCCGGTTGTCGGCTGGTTATTCCAAGATGTTCAGAGTGGTCGATTGCCAACAGCTCGTTCTTCCATAATGTGTTGTCCCTCCCGTTCATGTGAGCTGGCTCCCACGTCGCAACCTTCTCCCACCCGAACCCCTCGCCTCATGTCTAGCCATACTCCACGAGGGTTCGCCTGTCTCGCCGTGTCGCACCACGCTGATTGACCGCCGGTCCGTGCCGGCAGCTACCTGCTGAAGGCGACCCAGTGTCGCAACGTGCTGACTGACCGCCCGTCCGTGCCGGCAGCTACCTGCTGAAGGCGACCCAGTGTCGCACCACGCTGATTGACCGCCGGTCCGTGCCGGCAGCTACCTGCTGAAGGCGACCCAGTGTCGCAACGTGCTGACTGACCGCCCGTCCGTGCCGGCAGCTACCTGCTGAAGGCGACCCAGTGTCGCACCACGCTGATTGACCGCCGGTCCGTGCCGGCAGCTACCTGCTGAAGGCGACCCAGTGTCGCAACGTGCTGACTGACCGCCGGTCCGTGCCGGCAGCTACCTGCTGAAGGCGACCCAGTGTCGCAACGTGCTGACTGACCGCCCGTCCGTGCCGGCAGCTACCTGCTGAAGGCGACCCAGTGTCGCACCACGCTGATTGACCGCCGGTCCGTGCCGGCAGCTACCTGCTGAAGGCGACCCAGTGTCGCAACGTGCTGACTGACCGCCGGTCCGTGCCGGCAGCTACCTGCTGAAGGCGACCCAGTGTCGCACCACGCTGACTGACCGCCCGTCCGTGCCGGCAGCTACCTGCTGAAGGCGACCCAGTGTCGCAACGTGCTGACTGACCGCCGGTCCGTGCCGGCAGCTACCTGCTGAAGGCGACCCAGTGTCGCACCACGCTGACTGACCGCCCGTCCGTGCCGGCAGCTACCTGCTGAAGGCGACCCAGTGTCGCACCACGCTGACTGACCGCCCGTCCGTGCCGGCAGCTACCTGCTGAAGGCGACCCAGTGTCGCAACGTGCTGACTGACCGCCCGTCCGTGCCGGCAGCTACCTGCTGAAGGCGACCCAGTGTCGCAACGTGCTGGAGTTGTGCGACGGCCGACCCGAGATGGTGGGTCAGCTGGACCTGGTGCGCCAGGCGGTGCTGGACGGCCTGCACGTGCAGTACGCGCGGCCGCCGCTGGCGCACGGTGCGGCGCCGTCCGACCGCCGGCTGGGCCGCGGCGGCCGGCTGGAGATCGGCGGCGTGGTGGTCGGCTCGTGGGCCGGCAACATGGGCCTGGGCCGCGGCCGGTCGCCGCTGGGCGGCGCGCCGCTGCTGCGTACCGCCGGCCGCGGCATGCCGGCCAGACCGGGCGTCTGGCCCAGCCCGGCCGTCACCGCCGGCCGCCTGCCCAGGAAGCCGCTGGTGCGTACCGCCCACACGGGTCGGGCCCGCCCACAGGCGTCTCGCTGCAGTTGACGGTTGGAATGGTAGCATGAGGACGTATGTGGTATAGGTAGGTGATGTAGACGTGGGTAATTCCCTGATTATGGGTGTTGTTTTGTATACTTTTTGGGGGTGAAAGTGTTCCCTCAATGTTGGCTTCCTCCCCCCCCCCCCCCAATAATTTCAACTTTTAACATGAGCCTTATGAAGTGTGCCCCCAATCCATTTGGATGCGTCCATTACCTCTATATATTGTCCCCCCCTCCCCCGATAATTTCCATAAACCAACGCTAGAGCCCGTCCGTACTGTGTGAAACCCTAGGAAAATTTGATCGGAAAGATGAGTTGGCTGACTTTTCATCATCGATAAAGTATCCACTTCCAATGTAGTTGTTTATTTTTATGTTTAATTCATGAATGGAACACCTCCATCTGCAGTGAATGTGACGCGTAACCACGCTCACGTATTTAGCATATTTGTTCGTTTTATGGCAGATGTGCACTTCGAAGTAGATTTGCTCTGTTCTTGTTTCGTTATTTGTGATGTAAAGTTAACCTTACACCAGAAGCTGAATTTGACGGTCCAACCGTATGCAGGGGCGGTACTTTCGGCAGGTGACTTGCGACACATGGTATATGTGTGTGTAGTGTCCTGTGTGATCCGTCGGTGGTGACTTGCGACAATCGGTGTAGGTGTGTGTGTGTAGTGTTCTGTTACCCATCACTGGTGGCTTGCAACAGTGTAGATGTGTGTGTGTGTGTGTGTGTGTGTGTGTGTGTGTGGTGTCCAGTGTCCAGTGTCCAGTGTCAAGTGTCCAGTGTCCAGTGTCAAGTGTCCAGTGTCCAGTGTCCAGTGTCCAGTGTCCAGTGTCCAGTGTCCAGTGTCCAGTGTCCAGTGTCCAGTGTCCAGTGTCCAGTGTCCAGTGTCCAGTGTCCAGTGTCCAGTGTCCAGTGTCCAGTGTCCAGTGTCCAGTGTCCAGTGTCCAGTGTCCAGTGTCCAGTGTCCAGTGTCCAGTGTCCAGTGTCCAGTGTCCAGTGTCCAGTGTCCAGTGTCCAGTGTCCAGTCGGTGGTGGACGACCGCTGCGCTGTATCGATCGCCACCGAGCGCTCATGCCGTGCGGTTGCAGATCAGGAAGAAGCCGGCGCCCACCAAAAAGGCCGAGGAGGGCCGCCCGGCAGCGGGCCGTGGCCTCAGCGTCGACACCTCCGGCTCCCAGTGAGTGACCGCTGCCCGCTGACCGCTTGCCGCTTACCGCCCGGCAGCCCCACGCATCGCCCCGCCCAGCCCCGCACCGCCCCGCACCGCGGCACGCCTGCGCGCTGTCCACTCGAGGCGAAAAATCCGTGAGCACCAAACGTTTCCGGTTCGTCGTAAAAAGCGAACGGCCGGCCTTTCACGTGCCACTGCCGCTGATGCGTGTCGACGATTGTCGCCGGTCGGACGCTCAGTAGCGTAGTGCAGCGTAGGCGTGACTGTCCTGGTCTACAGCGTCTCTTCGATCATCACTCTGGCTGTCGCCTGGGCTCAGTTGGTCAAGGCTAATGGTTCTCGGCGCCTGTGACTGTAGACGCCGCCGACGACCGGTGGAGCCGTCGGCCGTCCGCCTCGCTGTCAGCGTGGCTGAGTGCCGGCTGCGTGCGATGGAGCTGTCCTGTGTCGCTGAGCGGCCGGAGCTGTCCTGTGTGCAGCTGCCGGTGCTGTCCTGTACAGCGGCCGGTGCTGTCCTGTGCAGCTGCCAGAGCTGTCCTGTACAGCGGCCGGAGCTGTCCTGTGCAGCTGCCAGAGCTGTCCTGTGCAGTTGCCGGTGCTGTCCTGTGCAGCCGCCAGAGTTGTCCTGTGCAGCTGCGGTAGCTGTCCTGAGGAGCTTCCCGAGCTGTCCAGTGGAGCTGCCAGAGCTGTTCTGTTCAGCTCCTAGAACTGTCCAGTGCAGCAGCCGGTGCTGGAATTACAGTACGACGCCAAGCCCTAGCAGAGCTTTCTGAAATGTTCCAAGCGTTATGGTCGGTGCGTTGGCGGTCTTCTTTTTAGGTAGTGGTTTACTGTGTATACTGCACGCTGAACACTCGATATCAAAGTGTTGATGTTATTTAAGCAGATTCCGGCAGTACTTGTGCCAAAAGTTCACAAGGTTTTCGGATATGGAGAGAAAAGGGTGGCAAAAGCCAAATAATTCGCCTGTAGTGGCAAGGCCCGGCCACTAGCGTACGGTACCGACGATAGGGTGGGGGGCGGGGACGACGACGACGGAGACGACAGGGACGAGCAGTCTAGAGGCAGGTTTCCCGTTTCCCAATCGAAAGGTGGTGGGTTCGGGTCCCAACTGTCGCACCCTTAACCCTCGACGAATCGGCGTGACCTACGTGCACATGTGTTTGAGGTATGATATCACTGATATAGTATGGTGTGTTCTGTTCTGAGTCGATTAATTTAGTATAAAGTGTCAGCTCGTGAATGCGTCGTCTGGTATATAGTGAGGTCCATCCTAAGTCGCGTCGAATTTTGTCAGTAGATGATCTCAAGAGTGTCGCGGTTACTAGTCGTCCGGCTCCGGCTTGTAGTCTCTAATCGTGTTACGTCTTGGATTGTAATTTGCCCATCGTAAATAACATCACAGTAGTCAGTGAGGTGTGATGTATGAAGTGTATATCTGATCTAGAATCGATCTAGGTATATATTGTGCAGTAGGGTACATTGGACCGAATGCTCCGTTTACTTTTTTTGCAAATTATGTTTATATGCTCATGAAAATGGAGATATTGGGACAGGGTGAGTCAAAGATCGGTATGTCATGTATTGGTATGTTATCGCCTTCAAATATCAGTGCTGGAGGGCGGGCCTGACATTTGTGTGAACACGATTGTTGAATTGTTTTCTAAGTGTTGAAGGTGATTGCCCATTCTCGACCACATTTATGTATATCGTCTAAGTCACGCTGAAGTGTCCGTTGCACAGCGTCGAGGTTGGCAGTCGTGTGAGGGGCATACAGCAAGGTGTCATCTGTGAATAAGAGAATGTCCTGTGTTGTACGTTTTGAAAGTTCGTCAAGATACATTATTGATAATAAGGGTCCTAGGACAGAACCTTGTGGACATTCCACATTTATAATTTGTCGTTGAAAAAGCGTCACCGATCCGCACTCGTCTTCGGTTTAGTAGATGTGATCGCAACCAGTCCTATAGTGAGTCAGCAAGTCCAAATTGATTTTTGCATTTGAAGAGGAGCCCTTTGTGCCAGTTCTTATCAAAATAGTGAGAGATATCGAAATAGATGGCAGTAAAGTCATGTCCAGAGTTTAGTCATACAAAATGTGAATGCGAGGAAAATTATCTCTGAAACTGGCAGGCCGAAGCTTATTGCATTAAAAGAACATCGTGTGTGTATATAGCATGGACGTACGAATAAGTCGGCTGCGACAGTGCTCAGAATGCAGCAGGTGACTGGTCTATGATGGTGTCGGGCCGTGGACGACTGGGTGTGACGTCAGACGTGTGTGTGGGATGCGATGGCGTCGTGCAGCAGCTTGACGGGCGTCTCTGTCGACAGCGCGGGCCTGGTCGGCCGGGTGGCAGCCGGCGGCGCCGGCGACCCCGGCCAATTCGAGGACGCCATGCTGCGCTTGGCCCAGGCGGCCCAGTAGCGGCGGCCGCTGTGATGTTTCGAGTCAGGGCCGGCGGCGGCGGCCGCCCCGCCGGCCCGCACCCAGACGGACGGGCCGACCACGCGCGCGCAAGAGTCTATTTTTGTATCGTTGTTACGTGCGCTGAGTGGCCACTGCTGTTGAGAGGCGACACCACCGGAATGCGACCAAGATGCGCGGAGGAGACGCGAGGAGGCTGCAGCCCAGCTAGCTACACGGAACACACATGGACACACTGGCGCCCGCCGCTGCGTAGTCCCCGGACCGTCCCGTCCAGGCCAGACCGAAACATCCATCACCCAACAGCGGGCGGCGGCGCGGCGCGGCCGCCGCCCTCTCTGAGGCATTACACACATATCTTGCGAACATTTTCGGAGCGGGGCCCACCTCTGTTACTTTCGGCGTTCACTTTTTCTGGTAGGTTAAGTACGCGTCGGCAGACGCGCGCCCAACGCGCCCTGTCACGCTGTAACGTTGTCACGTCGTAACGTTGTCAGAACGTTGGCCGGAGGCTCGGGTGGATCTGTGGGGCCGGGCGGTGCTCGACGCTGTCGAGCTGGTCGGAACCTCGACCGGGACACGGCAAAGCCGCCGCCCCCGGCCGTTTTGTCTATTCAGTCGCCTGCTGCGCGCTCGGATCGGATATTCGCATGGACGTACAGAACAACGCGACGGTGGAGAAACGCGGCTCTGTTTTGCCCGGGGTGCCGGATTGACCGGTGAGAGTGCACCCCTAGCCGGCTTTCACGGTCTGTAAATAGTTGAAATAGATTTCGACGTTTGAATTATTCGTAATCGGACGGGCCTTGCGCCCTCAGTCGGATACCGGGCAACCGCGCCACAGCCTGATGTGTTTGCTTGTGTGAATTCGTAACGTTATGGATTATTTGTACTAACGTAAGATCGCCGCCGCCGTCAGAGCGTCGTTCGAGACGGTCGGTCGGCTCGGGAGCCCCTCGGCGCTCTCGAGTCCAGCGCCGCTCAAACTTTGCTCCAACTATAAACCAGCACCGAGCGCGTGCAGCAAAAAAAAGTTTGACTAGTGCTTGAGGTTTTCCGCTTATCAGCTTAGTGATTAAGCGAAAAGGTCCGTTCACACAGGTTCCAGTCGGCCTGATCGAGAGAGGAGTCACGCGCCTTTAATTCAGCAGCAGCGACCCCGCACGACCGCCCAAATAAGTGTGACGGGTCCTGTTTCCGTGTTTATCAACATCGGTGTGAATAATCTAATGGTAAATGGTAATGTTATCGTTAACTTGACGCAACCAACGGAAAATGGTTGTACTCAATTGCGTAGGTGGGCCCCGAAAGTCTCGCGTTTCCTCAGTACCTATATCTAGCCTCGTATCTCTGAAGACTTAGTAGTTGATGTTAAATTATTAAGCTTGTAACTGCAAACGTTTCGGACGCCAGCCGGCCACGTGGTGTAGCCGCCGTACCGTATTGTGTTTATGTAGGTTCATGTTTGTCACGTGCAGATAGCTGATTGGCCGGACAGACGGTGAGGGCGCGGCTACGGCCGGGTGGTAGCGTGTCCCCGATGCGCACTCCGTTGAGCTGTGTTCTGAGCTGGCGACGGGAAGATGCGGTGTTCAAATATATAATATACAAACTGGCGTCGGTGTTTGTCGTGCCGCTGGTCTCCACCTGTGGGTGGGGTGTCGCTGTCGGAGGTGGAGCTGGTCTCCACCTGTGGGTGGGGTGTCGCTGTCGGAGGTGGAGCTGGTCTCCACCTGTGAGTGGGGTGTCGCTGTCGGAGGTGGAGCTGGTCTCCACCTGTGAGTGGGGTGTCGCTGTCGGAGGTGGAGCTGGTCTCACCTGTGAGTGGGGTGTCACTGCTGTAGGTGGGTGTTATTGAGGTGGAGCTGGTCTCCACCTGTGGGTGGGGTGTCACTATCTGAGGTGGAGCTGGTCTCCACCTGTGAGTGGGGTGTCGCTGTCGGAGGTGGAGCTGGTCTCCACCTGTAGGTGGGGTGTCACTATCTGAGGTGGAGCTGGGGCGTGTGTGTCGGAGGTGGAGCTAACCTAACTGTGTGTGGGGTGTCGGTGTCGGAGGTGGAGCTGGCTGCACCTGATTGGGGTGCGCTGTCGGAGGTGGAGCTGGTGTACGACTGGGGCGTGGTGTCTGAGGTGGAGCTGGTCTCCACCTGTGGGTGGGGTGTCACTATCGGAGGTGGAGCTGGTCTCCACCTGTGAGTGGGGTGTCGCTGTCGGAGGTGGAGCTGGTCTCCACCTGTAGGTGGGGTGTCACTATCTGAGGTGGAGCTGGTCTCGACCTGTGAGTGGGGTGTCACTGTCGGAGGTGGAACTAACCTCGAACTGTGTGTGGGGTGTCGTTGTCGGAGGTGGAGCTGGTCTCCACCTGTGGGGTGGGTGTCACTGTCGGAGGTGGAGCTGGTCTCCACGACTGGGGTGCGGTGTCGGAGGTGGAGCTGGGTACCACTGGGTGTGGTGTCGGAGGTGGAGCTGGGCACGATTGGGGTGCGGTGTCGGAGGTGGAGCTGGGCACGACTTGGGGTGCGGTGTCGGAGGTGGAGCTGGGTACGACTGGGGTGTGGTGTCGGAGGTGGAGCTGGGTCACGATTGGGGTGCGGTGTCGGAGGTGGAGCTGGGCTCCACCTGTGGGTGGGATGTCACTGTCGGAGGTGGAGCTGGGTCTCCACCTGTGGGGTGGGGTGTCGTTGTCGGAGGTGGAGCTGGGTCTCCACCTGACTGGGGTGCGGTGTCGGAGGTGGACCTGGGCTCCACCTGTGGGGTGTCGCTGTCGGAGGTGGAGCTGGTCTCCACCTGTGAGTGGGGTGTCACTGTCGGAGGTGGAGCTGGTCTCTACCTGTGGGTGGGGTGCCACTGTCGGAGGTGGAGCTGGTCTCCACCTGTGGGTGGAGTATCACTGTCGGAGGTGGAGCTGGTCTCCACCTGTGAGTGGGGTGTCACTGTCTGAGGTGGAGCTGGCCTCCACCTGTGGGCGGGGTGTCGCTGTCTGAAGTGGAGCTGGTCGGTGTTGGTTGGTCGCGATGCAGTTTGGTGCTCTGAAGCCCAAGTAATATTAATAACTGCTGTCATGGGCGTAACATGACCATAAGTAGTCATCGCGCCCTGAATCACCTATTCACCACCACCACAACTGCTTTTGAACGACTCGCAGACTCGAAAATGACAAATTTAAATCAGCAGGGTACGAAACCAGGAGGGAGGGAGAGGAGTCGGACCTCAACCCACCGTAGATCTCCAGTAATGCTTCTGGGGATTGGATAACTCCAAAGGATCGGGTGTTAAATCTGGAGGATACGGGCATTATTGCAGAGCTGTAAATTTATTTGCATTGTTTAGCCTGATATACGCCACCTGCATTTGGTTTCGGGACACCAGGATTCCAATTCACAACACCAACTTTGCTGGTGATCTCACGCTGACATGAGATAAAAATCAGCATGGGGGGGGGGAGAGACAGCCCCTCAAAAGTATACGAACGACACTCATGGTCCATTGGGAAGGCCATCCATGGTCCACAATTACAGCCGACAGACACGTCTGACGTCACACCCAGTCATTGGGGTTGTTACCCCGGTGATTAGGTAATTCAACCTAGATCAGGAATGTCCAGACAGGGGGGGGGGCAGCTTCTTTTCTCATTCCATTTGTTTCCAGTCAACGTCCATAGGTCCCATGGGAAACCTAACATCTGGCCATTGCTCCCCAATGTCCCCCCCCCCCCCCATGTTATCCGCGGGAGAGTGCCCTCCCGCCAAAGCATGGGATGTTCCGCCGCCGCGAGTACGTGTACCATATATGCTGCAGGTATGGGTACTATCAGTGGCGCAGCCAAGGGAGAGACAAGGGGGAAAATGTTTCCCCCTACCCCCGCTCAGAAATGGTGTCCCCAACAATTGCGTCGGGTCGGGAAAAATCGCGTTGGGGCTCCGAAAATTTCCGTCGGTGTCCAACTAAGTACAGCGAGGTAGTCTAAAACCGAATTAAAATTGTATTCACAAGGAACAGTAGCATTCGGCATAAGACGACATTACGAGCGCAATATCGCCAAGGCAGCTGACGCGCACAAAAATCCCAACTCCACACACAAGATGACGGTGTAGAATACGCATAATACTTGACCGGACCTAACACCATTGACCTTGTCACATATTTGAAAGCAGAATGTCTATATCATTATTTTATCATGTAATGCACGAAAAATTTTCCCCTTACTGCGATAAGAATAGATAATTTGACCTGACTTCAGTTTCGTAACCTTGACCTTGATGAAAATTTTGGGAAAGCCGTTATTTGATTTGATGAAAGAACAGTATGATCTGGATTTGGTGTTGCTATGCTGCAACTACTGCGAATGGCGGCATTTTTTAGATTTTGGAATATTATCCTTGATCCGTCCCAAGTCAATTTCAAGGGGAATTAGAAATCAAATTGGTCAAAGAGGTCAAGAAGGCATATATGGTGGGGTCCAAGCACCACCAAAGGTATAGAAAACTCCGCACTTAACCTTTTTGGGGGAAAGGATTACAAGTACCAACAGAGTTGCAGTAAAAATGCTCCCGTTGCGACGCACCTGGGGGGGGGCATTCCAATTCCGCCGATTTGAAAACGGTTTTCATTTCTGCCATTATTCCCACTTCCCGAAGTTTTGTACTTTTTAATTCCGACTCTAGCAAAGGAACCATTCGAGCCGACATATCCATTTCAAAATTGTCGGATCGCCCTTCTGGGAATCTCCTGGGCTGACCTTCTCGGACTCCTTGACCGTGACCGGAGAGGCATGTACCCAGTGTGTCCTACTCTTGCTCTTGGCTGCGCCATTGGGTACGGGCGCAGTCTTTTTTAGACTGTTGTGAAAAACAAATAGTAGGACGATTGCGCTGATTGATGTCTGTGATCCGTTGTGCATTTTAGTTTGCTTGGTGTCGTGCGTGGTGACTGACTAAACTCGGCGATCACGACGACTGCATCAATGCACATGATTGATCAGAGGACATCGTTTTCGATGTATATGCTTTTGTGGAAGCTGTGCCCCCTCCCCGACCCTGAACTCGGCCCACCAAACTTTGGCTTCGCCCATCTCTCATGTTAGGCACCAAGGAACACTGGCAGATCCAGGGGGGTATTCCGGCCATGCCCCCCCCCCAAGCGCTTCAAAGGGGGGCCATAGTGTCTTTTCGCCCCCAAAAAAAAACCAATAAAAGTAAACTAAATTAAAATGCAGTAACCTTTGCTGAGGTTAAGAAATAGCTTTCTGGGTGAAATAATCTCCAATTTTAAAGGTATTTTGTTATGATTGTTTGGAAGCCCAATATGGTAGCATAGTAGATTCTGACACATCGAGGGTTCTATGCTGTTGAAGTTCTGCTTACAGCAAGAGATGACGAAATCAGCAGTTTCATTATTCCTTCGTCAGATAGGTTCATGAAGTTTGTTTAGCCAGTAACGGGCAAGCGGACCCAGTGAGCCAGATTTCGAAAGCGGAATTTGAACAGGATGTTTTGTGCGAGTGACCAGTTGAGCCCAGTTGAGCAGCATGTTTCGTATGTTGGTGTTGGAGTTGCTAAGATGAAGAGACAGGCTACATTCACTAGCGGATCCAGGGAGGGGCTATTCCGGCCATGGCTCCCCCGAAGCGCTTAAAAAGGGGGGGGGCATAGTGTCTTTTGGCCCCCCGAAACCAACAGAAGTAAACTGAATGAAAATGCAGTAACCTTTGCCGAGGTTAAAAAAAATATCGTCTGGATGAAAGAATCTCCGATTTTAAAGGTATTTTTTATAATTGTTTGGAAGCCAATATGGTAGCATAGTACATTCTGACACGCATCGAGGGTTCTATGCTGCTCAAGTTCTGCTTACAGCAAGAGTTGACAAAATCGGATCTGCCAGTGTGTGCACGTGCACGAACGTTGACGTGGTACAAGACGTTGAACGTGAACATGAACGTTTTTGTAAACAAGAACAAAAATCCCGTAACTTAGAAGCGGTGGAGGTAGGCTGAGGCCCCTACACAGGAAATTATGTTGTCATTAATTATTATTGTAAAAAATGGGTCCATTTGACAAATAGTGGTAGAAATCCGATGCTTTTAACCAAAAATAGTGGGAGAATGGGCACCCTCCAAATCCCTTCGACCCCTCCTCTGATGCAATTCCTAAGTACGCCACTGGGGGGAGGGGGAGGGGGGGCTGACGCCGAAAACCGAAAGTTTCCCCCCCCCCAAACCGGTGGGCTAGATCCGCCAGTGCCAAGGAAATACATTCACCCATCGTCATCACAGTTCAGGCCTGCTGTGCTCCGATGCTCCATCAAGACCGGTGTGTTTTAGCCTGCATATGGGCGTGGAAATATTTTATTTAAGCCGGTGTGTGTTTGTTGGTGTGTGGAGTGAGGGGAAGGTGACGATGACGATGACGATGACGATGACGATGACGATGACGATGACGATGACGATGACGATGACGATGACGATGACGATGACGATGACGATGACGATGACGATGACGATGACGATGACGATGACGATGACGATGACGATGACGATGACGATGACGATGACGATGACGATGACGATGACGATGACGATGACGATGACGATGACGATGACGATGACGATGACGATGACGATGACGATGACGATGACGATGACGATGACGATGACGATGACGATGACGATGACGATGACGATGACGATGACGACGACGATGACGATGACGATGACGACGACGATGACGATGACGATGACGATGACGATGACGATGACGATGACGATGACGATGACGATGACGATGACGATGACGATGACGATGACGATGACGATGACGATGACGATGACGATGACGATGACGATGACGATGACGATGACGATGACGATGACGATGACGATGACGATGACGATGACGATGACGATGACGATGACGATGACGATGACGATGACGATGACGATGACGACGACGACGACGACGATGACGATGACGATGACGATGACGATGACGATGACGATGACGATGACGATGACGATGACGATGACGAGACGACGATGACGATGACGATGACGATGACGATGGACGACGATGACGATGACGATGACGATGACGATGACGATGACGATGACGATGACGATGACGATGACGATGACGATGACGATGACGATGACGATGACGATGAGGACGATGACGATGACGAGACGACGATGACGATGACGATGACGATGACGATGACGATGACGATGACGACGACGACGATGACGATGACGATGACGATGACGATGACGATGACGATGACGATGACGATGACGATGACGATGACGATGACGATGACGATGACGATGACGATGACGATGACGATGACGATGACGATGACGATGACGATGACGATGACGACGATGACGATGACGATGACGATGACGATGACGATGACGATGACGATGACGATGACGATGACGATGACGATGACGATGACGATGACGATGACGATGACGATGACGATGACGATGACGATGACGATGACGATGACGATGGACCCGAGTCCACTGTATGACACTAGTCTCATGCTATGACTGAAAGTTGTTATGTTGACATGTACTGTGTACTGCTCTTTTGCTTGTGTGACTTCACCTGTTACTGGACGATCATGCCCGTTGGCGAGGATGCTGAATAAACATAAACATACACATTGTCAATAAACAAATCAGAATTATTGAGGTTTGAAAATATAGAGGGCGAAATCCGATGAGTTTTTGGTTGGGGGGGGTCTAGTGCGTTGACACTTCATGCTCCTTATTATCAGCATGTGCTATGTTATAACATTCATAATAGCATCGTTCTTGGAACAAGCACGGTGTTTATAATTTGATGCTTAAATATTTCACAATCAGCACTTGATCAGCACAACTGGTAGTATCAACATGTTTTAAAAGGTGGCATGGTGCTGGGTTTTCGCAGCTCCGAGGCAGTAACGCTCTACTCTTAAGTACGATATTTTGTAATCGGTGCTAAAGACGGCATTAAGCATCTCGTTAACATACATTTAGAAATGATGGGAGTTAAACCTTTTTTAAAGGATATATTCGAACATTTGAGCCATCCAAATAATCTTCATGAAACGACACCCCGGTCCCGTAGGACCCCGAAACAACGTACCGGGGCTGGATAATTCGCAGAGAGGCACACAAATATTGCGCCGGTGGCCCGAAAAATAACTCCAAGGCCAGAAAAAACGACCCGGGCTCTAAAAAATGCAAAAGGCGCCTCGAAAAAATCGCGTCGAGCACAGAAAGCTCACGTCGGAGCCCCAGGGCTTTAAAAAGCGGCATGGCCTTCAAATATGCATTGGGACCCTAAATAAATGCACCGAGAGCACTCAAAAACATACCGGAGGCCCTGGAAACATACTGGGACCACGAGGACAGCACGATGGCCTAAAAACATGCAAAAAGGAGCCCACAAAAGGCGACATGGTCCTGAAAAAAATAAGAAAAAGCCCGCCTAGATAAACACATAGACTCGATAGACTAGATAAACTCGGGCCTTCGAAAATGTCAGACTCAAGATATGCCACTGGGTACTATATATGTAAATATTCCAAATGCATAGGTTTATATTATATACAAAATATGTCGTACACCCGGTATGCAAATCTGAGGTGACAGACTCACCGGTGATGAATGAATCCGATTTTAAAGGCGTGACGACGGCCACAATCACAGAATAGCGTGTAGGATGTAATAGAACCTTATTGGTGCGGATATCCATAGCGCGACACACGCCGGCCTGGCCCACCATGCCTCAGCTCCGGCAGAGCCCAGACGCGGGTCCCGGGCGGCCGCTGAGGCCGCCGGGACCCGAGCAGCAGCAGTGGCGATCGCAGACCAGCCGTGCCCCGCCCAGAACTGCTCCGGTGTCCAGGCTCCAGCCGCCCTGAGTCCGCCCCGAGCCCGAGATCGTCATGTTAGGTGAACCAGTCAGCTGGCCTGCGGGCGGCGCAGCGTCAGACAGGGGCGGCGGCAGCGCCCGCCTGGCGGAGGACGGGGCGCGTCAGACAGGGGCGGCGGCAGCGCCCGCCTGGCGGAGGACGGGGCGCGTCAGACAGGGGCGGCGGCAGCGCCCGCCTGGCCGAGGACGGGGCGCGTCAGACAGGGGCGGCGGCAGCGCCTACCTGGCAGAGGACGGGGCGCAGTAACCGATCCAAGCGCAAGCGCCGAGGTGGCATCGGCGGCCAGCGGTCACCAGAGGTGCGCGGCTTCCTCCTACTCAGCACCATGAATGTCCGACTCAAGTCGAAGATACTGGAGCTTCACCTCGAAATTAAAAACAGGCGGTACGATCTCGTACTTCTTCTTTTTCTTCTTCTCGTACTTCTTCGCCTTCTTCTGCATTCCCGATTACAGGATCATCCGAGTGGACACACCAGAGAGGAGCCGCTACGGCCGAGATGCGCTGCTGTCCAGAGACAACGCAGATACCAGTAAGATAGCCGCCCCTGTTGCGACCGACCTCAACGGCCCGCTGGAATCGCTGTGGGCGCTGGTCAAGCTGGGTCGGGACGGTCGGCGGTTGGTGCTGGCAGTGGTGTACCGGCCACCGTGGCGTGCTGTGGCCGCGCCGGAGACGCGCGTTGGGACGCCGAAGACTCAGCTCCAGCATGTGATGGGTAAGTACCCCGGTGTGAAGAACGAGTGTCACCAATGGTGACATGATGTGTGATGGACACGGGGTGAGCCTGACCCCGTCCGCAAAGCTCTTCACAGCTATTCACGTAGCTACTCGTCCCAGCACGTCATCGCACCAACCCACGCCGCCGGATCGCTGCTCGATATCATCGCTAATGATCCAGGTCCCAACTGCCACTCCTACCTAACCGTGCCTGAGGCGTCTACACCGCCGATCGCTCTGAGCACGGGTGTGTCTCGCGACCGCTGCGGAACAGCATCCGAGTGGTCCGGGGGGGGGGGGGGCGCTGTGACCTCTGCTGTTCTGCGTGTTCGTGAATGGTCTGAGCTGCTTTACGCCCGGGGCCCATGTCGTCCAGTGCGCAAATGACTCCCAGCCTCTCGTGCCCGACTGGAAAGCCGACACCGGCTCCGTGATCGGCTGCATGAAGCGCACCGTCTCCTCCCTGGACGGATCTCTATCTTGCGATGCAATGGATCACTGCAAATTCACCGTAAGTTATCGCAGCAAAAACTCAGCTTATGCTGTTTGGCAGTAAGCAAAACCTGAAGAGTGCTCCCCGGATAGTGTTAACTTCCATGGAAGAACCACTCATTTGGGGAGTGTATGCGAAACCTCTGAGCATGGTTTGCGTTTACCGACCTTTACTGAATACTGGATAGACGTCTTTCCAATGAAGTTTTGACATGCCGAAATCCGGAGACTTTTAGTTTGTGGGTATAGTCCAGGTTCCCTTCACAAAATCGGCCCCTCTCTTCGGACAGTTTCTGGCTACGTTCCTAGCGTATGACGGTGCTTGATTCTGGCACAGGTCAGTTCGTGGCGCTCCTGATCTCCGACTACGGCCACACAGGACTTGGTAACCTCACGCACAGCGAGCTCTAATACTTGGGTGTGTGCTGGGTAGAGGGCACGTACTGACGTTCAGTGGGTGTGTCTTGAGCTGACTGACATCACCCTTCGTCAGCTGCTTGATAAGCGTGAGGATCGGTTATGGCTACAGCCAACCAGTCGAATGTATGGCTGCATGGTAATTCAGTGCGTTGGACTTAATATTTGGAAAACGGAAGGGGCTCACCCGATCGCCATCATCACTCACGAGAGCGTTACCTTCGGTTATTTTTCAACAGCCTTCTGGCGAGCCATGCTGTCGCCATCCGCGTACGCAGAGGTCATTCGCGTACTTCGCCAACGGGACGGCTTCGGAAGCCGGTTTTACAGCGGAAATTTGCTCTGTTGCCAGACCACTCGTTCTCCGAGATAGAGCGCCCGGACATAAAATAATGTTAAGTAAAAAATGTAAACGAAGAGTAGTTCAAACGGTGATACCTGTTTCATATAGGAAAACTTTTACTTAACTGAACAGATTGAGAACACAAAAAGGAAAAATAAATAATAGCATAAACGACGACAATTAACTTTCAGCCTACGTTAACAAACGGCAACTTCATTCATCTCTAGTTCAACTGGCAGGTATCTGGCCGCGACTTGCACCAGACGATCGTCGTTTGCCAGATGGCAAATGATGTGCCCGTTTGCGTCTTAAAATGCGTCATATATTCCGATTCTTAGCCGCTGATTGGCTGAATTTCTTTGTGGTGCGTGCAGATCTGCGAGCAGTCACCTGTACACTACCGTCTGAGTTTGTCGGTGAGGGGGTCAAAATGGATTGTATATGTATATAGATTTTAAAGCTATTTTAATGTCTTTTTCAGAAAAAATGACTTGCTCTGAGGCTGTGTGCTATTATTTTTAATCTGCTCATCATGTTTTTTCTTGCATTGTGGTTTATATTTTGAAAAAAAGCCTATTTAGATTTCTGGCATGTGCAGGAGGCATATGCACCAGCCAAGGCCGTACACAGGCACCAGTGAAATATATAAGGAACATTTAAAATTTCGTTGATTGTTGCCAACGAAATGTTTTCATGGGAAGATATGTGCTATGCTTCTCCATCAAGTGTAGCAGCTTTTCTTGTGATTAACAACTTATTTTTTCCTAAATGGCCTGTACAGTTTTAGATATAGCCTGCTCATGCTCTGTACCTATGTGTAATGAGGAGGAAGGTAAACAGACAAGAGGGACCACTATGTCTAATCAAGGAATGAGACATTTGTGAAATGTGCATGGTTTACTAAGTGTGCCAAGTGCAAGTAGTTTAAATTTTGGTCACTGGCCTGCCATAAGGGTGAAATTATTTACTAAAGCTCTTTTTTGGCATGCAGACATGACTAATCTTAGACACAAAATGATTGAACATGTCATAATTGCGTAAGGTTTCTATTTGTGTAATCCTGTGTGATGTCAATGTCTACCATATGAAAAAAGAACATACCTTACTCGTTCATTCATTCATTCATATATTGAGGTCTCCATAGTCCAGGCAATGTAGAAACAAGGCATGTACGTCATGGCTTTTCAGCCCTCTCGTCAAATCACAGTTGAAAATATAAGATAAAATGCCTACTGACCGTCTCCTGATTTAAAATCTAACAATAATAAAGCACATTTGAGATGAGCGTATGCAGCACTATATCACGGGTGGCCAGCATCCTTCCTCAACTTCTCATTCCATGCCGCGATTGCCCTATATGGGAAGTTGTGTCTGGCGAATTCAGTCCTAATCCTAGGTAGCTCGAGCATATCTGCGTCTGTACCTCGTGTCCGCCTACTGGAGACTTCGTCACGACGGGTGAGACACTCTGCCAAGCTAGGAGGGACGGATGTAGACAAGAGCCTCTCGACCATGGCCACATCCCGCTCTTCGACCATCCTCTCGACCCTTGGCCAGCCCAGCGCCTCAAGGGTGGGCTTATGGGCTTCGTACAAAATACTTCATGAAGCTGCAAACGACTTCTGCAGCACAATTCAGCATGTGACACATATGCACCTATTAGGTTTTTACTTTTCTATATTTTGTGCTAGATCCAAGGGTACAATTTTTAAAACTGAATTTCTTGCTTGCTGACATGACCAATCTTCACTCAGCAACTATTACAATTTATTTTAGGTATATGCCAAATTATTTGGGTTTGGACTTTTGTAATCCTGGATCAGATCAAAGGTTACCAAAGTTTTCAAAGGACAGTTTTTGTCCAACAGTCATGGCAAATTGAATAAACTATGGAATTATTGCAGTTTAACTTGTTCACAAGTGAATTTTACCTCCAAAAGGCAACAAAAGATGTTGAGATGGGTCAGTTAGGTTGGATATTTAGCTTGAAATGTTCGAGGATAAAAACGAAACTGAAAAAATGTCATAAAAATGAAGTTAGGCTAAGTTATGTCAAGTTAGGTTAGGACAACCCAATGTGGTTCAGAGGGTTCTGCAAACCATCTCGACCACATTTATAGCCTAATGTGGCTGAGAGGGGTTGGACCATGATTGACGTCGTAACGCCGTTGGCCCGACAGAGTTTCGAATTTGATGTGGGCATGGTACTTTACCAACAGTATCAGGTTTTACCAGGTGTGGATTCAGGAATTGTCATGAGGGGAAGCTTGTTTGGATGGGCGCCGCTGTGAATGTACCTGGAGGGGCACATTTTCCTTCCGAGGAGCACCACTGGAGGACAAAAAATGCTAGGGAGACTGGTACACTCGGACCTCCCAGAAGTGTGAGTTATAAAAGGGGTTGCCTTCGCCCCTTCCCCTATGACTCGCCTTTTCACCCTACCCGCTCCGGCGACCATGGCTGGAGATCCCGGGTGTGTTCGTATCCACCAGGTATCGATACTGGAGCACATGGTACATCACTGGGACGTACTGCGATTTTGGGGGCCGGGCCTGATTGTATTTTTGGCTGGGAGTCGGGAGGTTTTTTTCAGCGCTATGCACGATTCATGGGATTCCAGGTCGGTTTTCCAGGCCCAGATTCGGGGTCCCCGCTGGATTTTTCTAAGCCTCTGATTTATTTTGAAATGGTCCTGTCACGAGTTTTCGGCCCCACTGTTTATTTGTATCCCCAGTATAAATTTTAAGCATCCCGACGTGAAATTTTGCGGTCCCACCACTATTTTTGCGAGCTCCGGTGCGATTTTGCTTCGGGGTCAAGCGCGAGTCTTCGGGGCCCCAATGCGTATTGTCGGGAGGCACAAGTTCTTGTGGCCTCTTTTTTCGGAGTGCGAGTTGCGTTTCCGGTTCCCGTCGTGATTTTTGAGGCCCCGGTGCGTTTCTTTCGTGGCAAAGGCACGTTTTTTTAGATAGCCATGCTCAATTGTGGCGCATTTGGAGTTTGATTTTTGGGATTCCAGAGTTAATTTCCTGGTTGACATGTCATAGACCGCATGGTGAAATGTAAATGCATACATTTTTAGGAGCCAATTTGCCGATCCAGATTAAGTTCTTCATTTTGGTGTGTATTTTGTGGCCATCTTCCCCCTAAGGAAAACTTCTTAAAATATGCCCTTGTGTGTGTCATTAAATCGATATTTTGAGTTCATTTTACAGTCCCGTTTTGGGGGCGGTGATAGTTTGGTCCCCTTCACGCCGTCCTTGGAGAGTGGGGAGAGGGCATGGCCTCCGTGTCCCTACCCTTTAGATCCGCTAGCACGTAGACCCCATGCATTTGAAAATGCATCGTAATTATTCACGGCAATCCATACATGTCTAGTAAGACGGCCGTTAATACCATTTGGGATATTAAGCCACAAGGAAAACGACGTTTAACCACCAGGTTCCGAATGGAAACTCCGATTGGTCTGGCCAGAATACTATTGGGACCATTGGAACCAATTCCATCGGGAAGCATTCAGGCCATTAGGGACCATTAAAACCACTAGGAAGATCCAAATAGTTCCAAATTGTTTCCAATGCATTTTTTTCCAAGAAGGGCGGGTTGGATTCAATCTGAAAATGTGTTGAAAACAAGGACCTCGACCCACTCCCTTCGTGAGAGGTTTCCAGCCCTGTTGGCGACGATGCTATACCGTCTGATCGACTTGCTACGTTATGCTACCACTTGCCAGTTGTCCGACCATTTTTTATGTATGGAATTTCTTGTCTGGAATGCCTTCGTTTCACACCACGACAATTACTGAACGGAACACCATAAACCAATAAAGAAAGAAAGGTGAGGTTTTTATCAATTATGTGTCGTGAAACGCCGATTCAAACCATCCACAGTCGTTGAATTAATTTGAAAAAAGCATGCACAAAATGCGTGCCCCTGACTTCAGCAGGCGCTCTGCCGGAAACCGATATCTTACATGCGTACCAGTTTTGTCGAAAGCGTACCACAGCTGGCACGATCGTACCACGGTGGCAACCCTGGAGGAAGAGGCATGGATCATGTACGCCTGGATTGGAAACTCCGTGTCGGCGCCTTTGATCTGCGCGTATCAGCGGCATCAACCTGCCACCTAGCGGAGGGTAAGTAAAAACACGGAAACGTGGCCAGTTTTAGGCCGTGCGACTATGGGAGTTCGTGGTACGCAGTTCGTATTTATTTTTTATCCAATTGATTCAGCCACCCCAGGAGGATTGGATCTGCCTTTCGTGATACAGAATTGATCAAGGAACCTTACCATTCTTTCCTTATTGATTTATTACACTCCGTTCCAAAGTTGTCGTGATGCGAAGTGAATGCATCTGTGAGAGGGAGCCCATTTCGACGAAAGGGTCGGCCCACCGATGTTTATTTCTTAAAAGTATCGGAGGGGCAAAGTACATGAAAGCAATAGGCAGACCAAAATGAATAGGGGGTCACATTTCATAGGCTCCCATGTTAGAAGTTGAAATTATTGCGGGTGGGGGAAGCAAGCATTGAGGGGGCAGTTTCACCCTCAAAGATAAGAATAGACGGTTCTCCTTTCGCCCCCACCCTCCTTGTTCTCTAGATATGTGGCTTATATTTTCAGGTGGAGTGGTTTACACAACTGAATGGGTGAGTACAGACTTCGGCGTACCAACCAATCCGCAAAGAGGATTGAGCGGAAGTTCCATGGAGGGTACAAGCCCCCCCTCCCCCTACACCATACCACTGACAAATTTATGATTTTTCCAAGGAGGCGTCATTTCTCCAGAGGGGCGGCTCTTTGTCCAGAACATTTGGACGGGGTACACTCCGATCTCCCAGAGGGGCACCATTTGTTTCTGTCTGAGGAGTGCCTTTCGCCGAAAAATTCGCGGCGTGCGTTCGGACTCTCAGAGGACTGTCGTTCCCAGGCCGAGGAGCGCGTTGCGCTGATAAATTCGAAGGAGGGGGTACACTGGAGCCTCCAAGAGAGGCGTCCTTCGGGTCATAAGGGACGCAACTTTCACTTCCTCCCCTTGGATCAGCCCTTGCAACATACCCTAGCTGGCAACGCCACTACCTCTCGCCGATTCGCTACCACTTGCCAGTCGTTCGACTCAGGGGTGTTGTTTTATACACCTTTGAGGGGAACTGCCACCTCAATGTTTGCTTAACCCACCCCCGCAATTATTTCAACTTCTAACATGGGAGCCAATGGAATGTGCCCCCCCCCCCCAATTAATTTTGGTCTGCCCATTGCCTTCATGTACTTTGCCCCGTCCAATCATTTCAAGATCAAGATAAAGATAAAGATTCAAGATAAAGATCATCAAGATATCAACATCGGTGGGCCGACCCTTGGGGCGAGGTGGGCTCCCTCTCACAAATTTCTTCACTTCGCACCACAACTTCTGAACGGAGCGTAATAAATCAATAAGGAAAGAACTGTAAGGTTCTTTGATCAATTCTGTATCATGAAAGGGTGATTCAATCTTCCTGGGATGGCTGAATCAATTGGAAAAAATCAAATACGAAATGCGTACCCTGAACTCCCATAGGCGCACGGCCTAAAACCGGCCTCGATTCCGTGTTTTTACTTACCCTCAGCTGAGTGGGCCGATACGCAAACAGCTGTTGGTTTCCAATCCAGGCGTACATGATCCATGGAAGAGGAACGGACTGAACATGTCAGTTTTTAGAACCAAAAAATGTAAATCTTCAAATCAAAGTTATATGAAATGAAAATTAATTCTTATGTACAATATCAGTTCATACGCCCAATAACGGACCACTACTTTACTATAATTAACACAAAATGACCGTAAAAAGTAAACGTATTTGGCGTTATGCTAGCTGCTAACTTTTATACCATCTATAAAGTTATTATACCAGCTATACTAAACACGAGCAAATTTCCGCTGTAAAACCGACTAGAGTCAAACCAGCATCAATTGCGGCAGGTCGCGCGTCGGAATACTGCCCAAATGTGTTGGGAAAATCTCTGAGGAATTAGGCACCATGGTAGGCATTTTTAGCACTTCGGCAGCTTGAGCACCTCTGTCTGATATAAAACCACGTTGGAACGTCATGGAGAGCAATGTAGATCACAAGATCGATCAGCTCCTGGGTTGGGATACTGTCGGTATATATATTTTGAGCAGTATTGCAACCATGGGTGTAATCACGGCTTCGAAATTGGGGGGGGGAAGGGACAAACCAGGGAAGCGGTAAGTTTGGACAGGGTAGAACCCCGCCTCACCCCCCAAAAAAATCCTTGGATTTCAGCCACTTCGTTTTCAATGTCTGGATTTCAGATTTACCATTGTTAAAATGATATTTTAGAGACAAAAAGTTCCGCCAACATTAGCAAGTTTCACTCCTTATCGCTGCCTGCGAGCATCTAGCTTTATGTCGTATGTGCTGGGCCCGATTTCACAATTACCATAGAGCAATGATGTAGGTACATTAAACGTTGCCCTCTTGTATATGGAAAAAAACAAGAAAATATTGGACGATGATTTCATTGTAGTAAATATAGGCATACAATAACCTATCCCATGCTTTCCAGTTTTACGGAGAGACATTTCGATGCAATGAGATCCACGGCGGATAAAGGGTGTGACGCCCCCCCCCCACCCACCCACCCACCCCCACCCCACATGGAAGGTGGCGTCCCTCCGGCCGGGAAAAGGCGCCCCTCTGAAAAGATTCCAGTGTACCGCTCGAATTTTTCAGCTAGAGGCGCCACTATGAAAGAAAAAGGCACCCCTTGGAAGAAAAGGCGCCCCTCAGGGAAGGACCGAGTGCAACCCGCCCCTCGAATTTTTCAGCCAGAGGCGTCCCGCCCCTCCAGGTGCTTTCGCAGTGGCGCCGCTCTAATGAAATGGCGCCCCTCCAGACAAGTGCCCCCATGACAATTTCTGGATTCACCTCTGATTACAACATTGCTCTCTCGCGGCTATGCACTCCGGCTGGTTATAAAATCGTGCGCATCACGCGTGACTTTCCTTGCAAATTTCACAACTTCCGTTGAACCTTTAGGAGGAAAGCAGACAATTTGAAAAATGTTCTATATTTTTATGTCCGGCACAGCAATTTGGCAGTGTAAATTAAAAACCAGCGATGAGAGCGTCGTCAGAGCAAGTTGAGGGATTTCTTTGGGGGAGCTCCTTGTCATATAGGATATGAGTGCTTGCTATCACAACGGCTGCAAACAAAGAGATTTGATGCTCCTATTCCTATTACACTCAATCATTGTACACACACCGGACCTTCGACACCTTCGAAATTATCTCGATATCTCAACATTCTGATAACGTGCGGCAAGCCACGTCGAATGGCATCCACATAATGCAAAATGAAGCCATAGCGACGAAACGCGAGGACTTTGAAGAATTAAAACTGATATTTGACCTTGAGGCTTGACCGGACATGTCCCGTGTTGAAATGTTACTTGAGGGTTGCCCACGGGCTATCTCTTGATGCCAAACATGGGCAGCTTTAGGGGAAAACGACGAAACGCGGGGCGAACGAAGAAATGAGTTCGACCTTTAACCTAGAAAATTAATGTGGTTTTTGAACAGTTTGCTAGAGTACCTCACGGCACTTCGAATGACACCCACTTTATGAAAATTGAACACATGGCGACGAGGTGCGAGAACTTCGAGCAATTTAAGCTAACCTTCGATCTTCTGGTTTGACATTGACATGTCCCGGTTCGAAATGTTACTCTAGGTTCACTACGGACTATTACTTGATACCAGATGTGGCAGGCTAGGGCGAATAAAAAAATGCGAGGTGACGGAAGAAATCGGTTTGACCTTTGCTCTTTAAAATTCGTTCGATTTCGTAACATTATAATACGGCACAAGCCACGTCGAATAACACGCATTCGGTGCAAACTGAACCCATAGCGATGAGTCGCGAGGACTTCGAAAAATTCAACCTAGTCTTTGACCAATATCCCGGGTTCAGAATGTTACTCGAGGGTTCACCATGGGCTACCGCTTGATAATGGACCTGGGTAGGCCTGGGCGAAAACGAAAAAAAAATGCGAGGCGACCGAAGAAATCGGCTTGAATTTTGACCCGTCGACATTATTTCGAATCACCAACTTCCTGATACCGCACAAGCGACGTCGAATGACATCCATTTTCTGCAAATTGAAGCCATAGCGACGAAACGCGAGGTCATTGAAGAACTCGATCAAGTCTTTGACTTTGATATATTTCAGTGAAAACGAAACAATTGAGGCGACCGAAGGATCAGCTTGGCCTTCGCCGTTGAAAAATAATTCGATTGCTTAGCTTTCTGATGCCGCATAACAAGCCACGCTGAATGGCGCCCATTTGATGAAAATTGAAGCGATAGCAACCGAACCTCGCGTTCGGTCGATATCGCTTCAATATCGCCATCTAATAAATCAAGCTAACCTTTGACCTTGAAGTTTGACTTGACATGTTCCGGTTTGAAATGTTACACGATAGTTCACCACAGGCTATCGCTTGATAGCAGATTTGGGCAGGTTTGGGTGAAAACGAGAAAAAAAATTGGAGACGACAGAAGAAACCGGTTTGCGTTGAACCTTGACCGCTAAAATGGTAATGTGAGACCTATGCAGTTGCTTCCAGCATGTTCAGTACAAGGAGAAGCATTCGAGGTAATTGATTCGAACGATCATAAACCCGTGCTTGAATGCCAATACCAATACGCCTCTGGCGAACTCGTCGTTGAATACGAATACGTTAACTTGACGTACATGCTTACAGCTGCCCATGACTTCCCTCCATGGTCTTGAAGATGCCCAAAGACACCTAGTCACGTTTGTTCAAGATATATCGATATCTGCGCTGGGGAATGCAATCTAAGACGTATGAAGCCCTGCGATAATGCAAATTTCGTACCTCGCAAAGCACAATTTTCCACCCAAGCGAAAACAAGATGGTGAAGGTTAATGTTATTCTAGAATTGCCTGGAAGCAGAAATTTCAAACGTTTCCTGATTTACCACTCGGAGATTTTGTGACGACAGATAGCCTGTGAAGCCCGTTGATTGGGTAGATCGGCTTCTAGTATTTTTGGTGATTCTCTTGCATATATATTTTTACTTTATAAATGATTAAGTAAAGTTTTGCGCCGATCATGCTCGGGTAGCTGAGGCTTGTGGGGACATTAAAGAAATTGATGGGGACAAATCGGCACTTTTCAGAAATTGGGGGAACATGCCCCCCCCCCCCCCAGTGGTTACACCCATGATCGCAACCGGTGTAAACAATCTGAGAAGAACAATGAGGAATTGTTAATGAAATGTTTCGCTGCAATTTCCCCACTCTCGGCTGGCTTTCAATCTCGGCGTTCTTCACAATATAACTCAGATGATTGATGGCATTTGCATTCGTTGGAAGGATGTCGAGGCGTATTTTTATTGTTGACCCAACAAAATGCGTCCAGTTTTCCTTCTGGTATCCATGAAGACCAGTCAGGTGGTAGGAACCGCTCACCTACCCTTCCTCATAAATTGCAAGTCATGCATCATAGCTGCACCGTCACGTTCCTTCTCATATCTGCAAAGATCACGTACTGACGGCGGAAACCGGCGCTGGCACCACCGCAGGTGCTGGAGAGCGGGGCGAGCGACATCAAGTGCCGGCTAGCCGAGACGTCATCGAAAATTCGCTTTGTCTGCCTCCTGCAGCCGCCAGAAGAGGAACAGCCGCCTGGTATGATGCGCGGTGTGCTATCAATCAAGAGAGCAGAATGTTGTTAGACTTAAGGATGCAGATTGTTGGTTGGTTGGTTATTTGGGCTTAAGGGCGCATCGACTGCGTTGGTCATACAGCGCCCAAAGCATGCAGATTGTATCGCAATGCTGCTTCATATGCATTGTATTCCCACTACCTGTGGTGTACATGCAGCATTCACTTCCCACAAACTGGGAAATTGCGAGCTTCGCAGCTAATGAAGGTCAAATCGACACAATAAGGCTCCGACTGTGCTCCAGAGGACAGCCAGAGTTGAATGGTACGAGATTTGCAAGCTATTGTTAACCTATCTTTGAGACAATCCCGTTTTTATGTTTCCGACGCATGGCGGCGCCACTGTCGCTGAGCCTAATCTGTCTTTTTTACGTTGCACAAGTTGGGGGTTATTTTTTGGCGTCTTTTTCGCTGAAATATCATTTTTCAGCAGCTGATGCTCAAAGTTGCGACCCCGTCAATTTTCGCCGTTGATGGTGACACAACCTACTGTACACAAACCCTCGGGCCCTGCGACGGGTGGCAATATGCTGTAGGTACACCAACTGGCCTCCAAGGGGTGGCAAAACAGTAAGGAAATCGCATGCTCCTACGAAGTTCACTGCATCTTACCATGTGTAGTGCAGTGAAGACCATTTGCATACTTAAAAATCCGAAACAGAGTTTCACAATTATGCAAATTTAAACTAGGTATGTCACGTTTCGCTTGCTATTTCGTCAGGGGAAATTCACACAAAGCTCGCTATTTGGCTTTGCAGCGTTTCGTACCAAATGAACTGACAGATGTCTTGCAGAGCACAGAAGAAAGTGCAGCTGGCAAGAAGAAAGTGTAACATCCGTTTCCCATCTCCCAATCTTAACCACTACTGCTGGCCATTTTTCGAGGAGGGATGAAGCGCTGCACCGACTGAAGCGCGGCTTGGCGCCGGTGGCACCACGTGCGTGAGCAGGTGGGGTATGCGTAGGGGCCCACCTGCCGCCGCGGCCCCATTGCGTGCACACACTGGCCGCCTGCGGGTGTTGTTCTCGGGCCGGTGGCTCCCATCTTGCGGCCGGCATCCGACGGGAGGACGCTGTTTGCCGGTAATTCGAAGCCGGTCGGCAGGGAAGAAATACCAGCTGCCGATCCACGCTCGCTCCCGCCAGTCGGCGCACCCCATACTTGGCGCGCTTTTCCTACAGTATCCGGAGTCATCGTACGCACGCCGCTGTAAACAAGCGCGGACGGTGGTGGCGATGTCGACCGAGTGACGTTTACGCTGGCGCTTCGTAGTAGACTGTGATTGGTCAGTTTTAGCGGGAGATTGAAACTCAGTAAAGTGCAGCCAACCTTGGCGGTTATGATGCCCAAGCTTGGCAGGAATTTGGCATTACTTCGCAAGGAGAGACAAACCTTGCCGAAATTCGTTGCAAGAGTTGCAGACGTAGGAAGGAGGGGAAATGTGGTGTTCTCCCTTATTATTGAAATGATTGTGCTTTGGCATGCTCCTGGACCAGCATGTACTGCATCCCTGCCACCAACCATTGGTCCTGACCAAGAAGCGATGAATCATGACCAGTGACACAGCCAGAGTTTCTCTAAGGTGGAGCCGACAAAAAAAACAACACACACACAAGGAAATCGAGAAGGGTGTCGGTGCGCGAAGCGCGCGGAAAAAATGTGGTTTTGCTTGGTGCAGTTCTCAATTTCTTGCTTAATCTAGTGTATTTTTGGCTGTTAAGAGAGGGGCTCCCCTTGGCTGCACCTCTGATCACAATTGCAGATGGGGTTTGTTTGGTATTATTTAGAAGCTCAGTATACCAAATCGCAGTGAACGTGGTCAGGGTGTCCACACAACATATTGCACAACTTTGCTTAATACGAAACAGAACACTTGAACTGTTTGTAAGCGAGGGGCGAGATGAAGTGTTTCGCACACACAAAAAACGGAAGCTTCTTTCAAAAAGGGTGAGGTGAATGATCAGTTGGAACACTTTTGTTACTCCCATAACCACTGGTATATACCTGGATATTATGAATGCAAATATATATATATATATATATATATATATATAAAGCATAAGCATAAATTGAGTACGGGAGACCGGATCTAGTTGATGCACGCGATGGTTGATACAACAGCATTTTCTCCAAACGTATGAAGCCGGTTGCTATGGCTATCACACATGTTGCTACTGGCACCCTGTTCTCGCTGCAAAAACAGGCACAAGTCCTTTCGACCCGCGGCTGCGGAATGGTGACTATGTCACATTTTTGGAGCAAATGTAAAATTTAAATGTGCGTGCTTTGCCCTTCCTTAATTTCTAGTTTGTCGCCCACTTGCTAGCTTGTTAAGTGTCGGCTATTATTATTATGTTCTCTCTGCTTTGCAACGGTGAAATGCTTTTATCGTTTGCCGCTACATTGCACTTGCAATGTTGCATAACGTGTTGCAGCCTGCACCAGAAAAACTGCGGGGTAAATTGATACAGCCTGCATTAACTTAATCGGCTTGTATCAACATCAGTCTGTATCAACGTTTTGTGGGTTGGTGTCTACTTAAAATAACCACAAAATTTACATTTTTATTAAGGTCTTTGCTAAAACTGTTTCAAGATAATCTTATTCAATATTTCTACGGGCATTTCTCATCCGACTGAAAAGACTAAGAGACCGAAAAAGTGCAGCTACGAAATGAACGTTTGCGCATTCCAGAAGTGGTACAAACCACGAACAATGGTCAGCCGGGACTCGAAACAGTACCTTTACTGTAGGCGTGAAAAATGCACCTTTCAGATGGCGTAACCTAATGCTACCTATATTTAAGGAATAAAAAACGGGGGAAAAGGGGGGGGGGGGGGGGGGAACCCCCCCCCCCCCCCCCCCCCCCCCCCATAGACCATATATTTGATTTAACTTACATTTTGTCAACTTACCCCATCGTCAGTAACAACTTAATGGGCGCTGTATAACCGAAGCAGTCGATTCGCCCCTAAGCATAAATAACCAACCAACCAACCAGTAACAACTTACCCCATCGTCAGTAACAACTAGTCCATATAGCGGGGTAAGTTGGTGAACCGGTAGTAGCGCGATGTTTTGCTCTCTGGTGGAAAGCCCAGAGGACGCCACGAAAAAAGGAGCTATCGGGGATGATACTAGAAGGCTTAGACTTGGAATATGTGTAGCTATCGCCTCACTACCATTCCAAAGTGATGAGTTATTTTGAGCTTCGCCGAAAGTGCATCAACCAGACTCTGTCCCCACCATCACACAAGCATATATCTGCTCCAGACATCTAATCATGCACAATAAAACACCCCCATTTATCAGTTCTATTCCGAGTATTGTGTGGTGTTCATGGCAAGCTAAGCACCTCGGCGAAATGTCAACAAGCATAAACAGAATGACCGACTCATGAACATTTTAAGGGAGTCCAAAGAAGCAAACAAGTCATGCATTTTTCAATATGCACAACACACTGCAATTGGACCAATCCAGCCACTGACTAATTGGACCAATCTAGCCACTGACAAATTGGACCAATCCAGCCACTGACTAATTGGACCAATCTAGCCACTGACCAATTGGACCAATCTAGCCACTGACTAATTGGACCAATCTAGCCACTGACCAATTGGACCAATCTAGCCACTGACCAATTGGACCAATCTAGCCACTGAACAATTGGACCAATCTAGCCACTGACCAATTGGACCAATCTAGCCACTGAACAATTGGACCAATCTAGCCACTGACCAATTGGACCAATCTAGCCACTGACCAATTGCCAGCGCATTCAGTCTTCAAGCACTAATCAACAAATGGGCAAGGGGCACTAAGCTAGCCACATTTTGATTGAAATTTACCTCTCCTTTCAAATTTTGATGTCTCGCAGTTCCCAAAGCGAGGAGCTGATCGTTGCCCCATCCTCTGATTTGCCATTACTAAAACCAATGATGCGCATATGCTTTGACGAGTCTAGAGGAAGCCATCCAAGGTATTTCACCTCCCCCCCCCCCCACCCCCACACACACCTAACGGAGATGCGACGCCCCTCTGGCTGGAAAGAGACACCCCTCCAAGACGCTGGTGTTCTCATCTCCAGGCCAACTTCGAACTCCGCCTCGGAGCACCGGACAGAGCGTTCATCTTGCACTCCCACGCGTGAGGATTGAGGCCGGAAGGAGGCACTCTTCACACCTGGTGCTACCCCTTTTGGGCCATCGGCTGCTACGCCCATGGGCCGAACCACTAACATGTGTTAGCTTATCTGACTTAGCGCCTGGAATAACCCGCTTTATTATGGCATGGTGCTTTACATGGATACATGTTTACCTTGTTCTCGCTGGTGCAATATATTTTCGATATACCAGCACCCGTCTCCACAAATAACACAGCAAGTCCTACTATTATAGCGTGTTTATCCGTGTCGTTGCAAACGTGCAATTCCATTATCAGGTTTTAAGCATTCTCTCATTCTTATTTCAAGGCTCGAAACCAATATTTTTCCTATCATTGAATTGCTCAGGTCATGAGGAGTAAATTAGGAGTACAAATGAACGATTTGACCAATCCAGCAACTTTCTGCAGATAATCTAGTGTTGGAAGGTAACAAACGATGCATATAATATATAACAATGAGCATATTATGGATTTTAAACAAATCTTCAACGACCTACACGCTGATTTTGATTTTATAGAGTAGATACATACCCTGGCTACAAGTCTCAATTGTATGCTGTTGTGCTTTTTTGCGCTAACAGGAATAAACTGGCTTGAACCAGATTGATATTCTGAACAGCGCCATCTATATTTGTCGATAAATATGAATTGTATTAATAGTTAGGGCATGCCATGCATTCATTAAGTGTAGTAAGCTGTCAAACGATGGGTTCCATCATGATTGCAGCATTCAGGTATCATTGGTATATAACACTAACCATCCTTATTAGTTATTTCAGTTTTATTTTTGAAATACTGATTTTTTTATGGTAAGGGAGGCTGGGTCTAGTTGATACAATTTTGGCGAAACTAAAAAAAAACATTCACTTTGGAAGGGTAGCGAGGAAATAACTACACCTACGCTAAGCCTAAATCTTACTGTCGCTAAAAAATGTGCCACATAGTCACCATTCGGCAGCCGCGAGACGGAGGGACTTGCGCTTGTTTTTTTCCGAGAGAAGAGTATATCAGTAGCAACATATGTGGTAGCCATGGCAACTGGCTTCATACTTTTGGAGAAAATGTATCAACGATTTAGTGTATCAACTAGACCCGGCCTCCCCTATATTGAATCAGTAATGTTCAGAAAAGCAGCATTTGGGTATTTATCAGAATGGCGGTCTGGAACAATCAACAGTGCAGAATATTTCGGCTTTACTCAAGGAGCAAGGTATAGAGCCAGTCGAACCGACCCGTTGCAGCCGAGATATAAGTACTTATATAGTGCAACTGAAAGTTAAGTGGACCAAATCCAGTCGGCACTACAAAGATTCATGAAAGTTAATGAAGAGTAGCTGAAGCAAGATGTCGTGAGCGTGAAGGGTGCATCGGCAAGTGATCTTCGCGACTCAGCCTGAGCACCCTGCATGACTGAATCCGACACTTCGAGTGCATCTTGCACATCAGCTACAGACTGAACATAAAAAGTGGCAGTGCAGGTCAATAGCTGACAAAGAGGAAGTCATTCAGCGCAAGAAGATGGCCCAAAATCAAGTTCTACATCCTCTACACCTCCACGTGGACCAGCCCGAACGACGGCAACACGGCCAGACGGGCGTTCAGCGACGAGTCGAATATGGCAGAAGTAACTGGTGTTCACGAAGGAGTCCTCCGTAGCCTCCACACCGTCCTGCAAGTATTGGCATCTGGGCACCAAATCGCTCAAGTAAGTTCGCCAAGGACTGCGACTTCACGGCGGAGCTCTATGTTGCGCTGTGCCCTTGGTACCCGATGCCAGCAACACTGCACAGAGTGCTGATCCACGGGGATCAAGTCATCGCACCACTGTTCTGCGCCCATCGGAATCATGAGCGAGGAAGCCCAGGAGTCTCGCAACAAGGACGTGCGTGCATACCGCGTCGGTCACGCACTGAAAGACTCGCGACTGCACAACATCACCGACAAGTTCAGGTACCTGTTGTTGAGCAGTGACCAGCTCATCAGCTCCTCCGCCGCAAATCAGCGTTTTCAAGCAGCAGCCCGGGATAAGAGGTCCTTGGTCTCAGACGCTTGGAGCCTGCTGCAAGCCGTCGCAGATCAAAACAGCGACTCGGACTTCAGTGAGTGAGGGTGTTTGGTTTTGCCTTGTTTTCATTGTTTTGTTTTTGCTTTGTATAATCTTTGGTTTTCACCGATAAATGATGCCGAATATATGCTTCATGTTACCGAGTGCTTAATATTATTACAAACTCCCTACTTATGTTTCCGACTTCATCGTATTTGCAGATGTACGAGAAGATATGCTGCATAGTTGTCAAATGACTCGCACCGCACGCTTTTACATGCCACATTAACAATAACAATATTTCACTAAATTGCATCAGGCACAAACAAACGGTTACCAGAATCAGTTTCTACGTTGAAAACCACCCCCAATACCGTGAGTCGGCATATCCGGCGGCGGGGGAGCTGGCCGACCCACCACCGGACAATTTTAAGCATGTACTTTGGAAATTAAGTGATTTGTCACTTTTCAGGCCGTTCTGGCTCATAGTGCAGCGGTGTGCTGCTCGACCAGCGCATGCAGCACAGACACTTCATGATTTTTCCTCTGCGCTCGCTCATGTCCAGTGCCCCAAATCGCGTCTTATATTCGCGTACGTTTACTGGAACTGAAACACATCTGACGCTTCACTATAGCCGACTTTTTATGACCGGTTTGCCACATAATTCGGCATCTTCGAGGATAGAAAGAAATATCAACACAAACATGTTTAATCATTGACCCTAATGGCGTTGCATGACACATTTGAAACTGTCCTGGCCCACACTTGTTCGGATGTTACTACGTTATCGCCACAGAGCACCAAATGTACGAGCATTCTGAATCAATTGTACGAGTTTGTTTGGATTTTCCCATGCATGTGCTAGCTTCCTCATTACGGGAATAAACCAAGAGTGGGAAACAATAGATCTTTAGCCATGGCCAGGGAAAATTTGAGATAAACAAATCTGATTTTTGGCATGTCAGCCATTTGGTAATCAAACTTGTCCTTCCTCTACTCCCCGCTCCGCGTCTCTCTCCCATACCCTTGACACCATCTTCATACCATTTTGAGGTCAAGGGCTCAGTTAGCACATGCTGTGGCCTGTGAAAATCCTATATCACCGGTATGCGACTTTTGGCCACCAAAGATATTTCGAAAATGACACCGGCTCGATCCTGGACTCTGATTTGCTGCTTCTGAGGGAACCCTGGCCATACTTGTCCACGTATGGCCAAAGCTAGGCGAATATGGCAGCACTCCACCGAACATCCTGACGTTCCCAGACTATAATGATACGAGACGAAACATAGTCCATAATAATACCGCAATTGACGGGCATACAGGAAATGCAGGGGAAAGCTATTCAGAAAATCGGCATTCGAATAGCATGTAAATTCACATACTCTCTTCGCCAGTACTAGAATACGGGTTTGACCGGCCAGTGGATGAACCGTTCCTCGGCCGGTGATTGGTTGTCTGCCTGGCGCAGCTGCGCTGACTGGAGGTCAGCGGCGCGGCCGGTCCGCGCGCGCTCGCCCCGGCGCCCGCAGTTGGTCAGTTTGAATTTGGACGTGGACGGTGTTGGCGCGCGCCGGAGGTACCGGGTGCAGGTGGTCTTGGCAGTGATTCGGGAGGAGCGGCGTTTTCATGCGACAGTCCGGGATGCTGAGTCCCAGTGCATACAAGATGCCGTTCGCCACGCCGCCAAGGTCAAGCCTAGGAAAACCCAGCCCAGATAAGGACAAACTATCAGGTAAGTGTGATGGTGTTTCCCGTTTTAAAGTTATCCATAACCAGGGAATGGGGATTGATGGTTTCCATAATCATTGGGCTAAACTATTATGGTGAACTGTGGAAAAAAAACCGTGGCTGTGCCTCCATGCGAGCTTGTATTCCGAGCAGAGTTGGAATGTAATAGGCTGTTCCTGGGTTCTTGGCATTCAGAACATTATCGTCTTCAGAAAATTGTCCTTTCATGTTCTCATTTGAAGGTTCAATGGTGCCGTTTCACAATTCAATTATCTGATGAGGTGTTCAAGATTCAACTGGAAAGTGCAGACTAAGAATCTGATGTCGCAAGTATGAAAAGAAATATCCTCCGCATTTGATTACCCATTCATTTTGTTCTCCACATCCAGTATTACAACGTACAAATCCAACCCTGATCTGGAGACATAAAATAATGCTTGTAATTGATCCGAGTATGTTTTTCTTCAGGTAGGTACTGTGTGATCCTTACGTGCGTTGCATTCTCTGCAGTGAACCTATGCTTTTTGTGTGCAGTAGAAGTGTTTCTGTACACTTACTGATGGACCTGTGGTATAGGGTTCTGTCATATTTGCTGGTTCGGTACTTAGTCAGCATGTAATTTTTCCCGAGGCCGGTATGTTAACTTGAGACCCGAGTATCACATGTGTGCGGTTTTTGCTCGTGTGTAGGAACGGTTGCAACTGGTACAGCGACGGTTCTGTTAACCTATGAGCAAAATGTAGTGCTTGTCTCAGTGTGCCGTTCGACAAGTTGCAGGTCTTGAAACCATGGCTGGAGATTCCGAGTGGGACGCGGTCCGGACCCCTGGTTTGGTGCCTGCCTTGCTAATGCTAAGTTGTCAGTTTCCTTCTCCAATCTGGATATATCTTGAAAATAAGGACTTTGACCTGGCCTGGTGAAATCTTCAGCCTTGCTTGTGCTTGGGACACTTAAAATTAGCTTCAGTTCACTCACTCAACCTCGAAATTCAAATATGAAGGTGTCTGGGTAGGTGGAACCACATGGCTATTGAGTCGCATTCCCGTGGGCGCTAAATGGTCACTCTTTGGTCGAAGCGCCCTTTAACTCAAATAACTAACGAGTCACACTCCAGGAACGAATTAAGTAGTAAATCTTGTCACACATTGTGAACCGAGGGCTGGCGTGGTACAAATGCCAGTTACTACAACTACGTACGCATTCCTATACGTGATGGCCATAGTTGGAGCTTCTAATATCTGTGAAGAGGTTTGACTCCTCCCAATGTTCCTTTGAGCTCCTCGCAACAGTTGAAGATTTTAGCACGGGGCTGATGCGCCAGCATTCCTTTTTTGGTTCATTAGCATCAGCATTACTGGGTCCTCCAAATGATTTCTCTTAAGTTCCGCCCCTGATGTTGGTGCAGCCTTTGACAGTGTCCTAGAGTTGATCTTTTGTAGAGTGGATGGGGAGGATGAGGGTGATGTCATGAAGCCAACGGATGTTAAAAAGCGCAAATGTATATAAATAATTCATATTAATGAGTTGCATTCTGACATTTGTCCATTGTTTGATGGTGGTGATAGTGTCAATAGTGTATTTGCTGCCTTTACCAGTCGGCAGTGCTGCTACCAGAAGCCATAAGCACTTTCAAAGACGCGAATATCACTCACAGCTTGTAGCAAAAAAAAGCAAAGATGACACTTAATGCCAAAAAAGAAAACTTGATGTCAAAAACAGTTGTTATTAAGTGTGGGTCTCCACTGAAATTTCATAATTTCAGGGCGCTGCATTTACCCGCCTTCGTCTGGACCCCAGGTCGTGTCAGAATTCAATGATTATCCGCTCTCGGTGGCCGCTCGATTGGACGTTCACCTTCGCGACGGCCTTGGATGGGCCACAGCTGGTTTCCGCTGACTATGTTCGTAAACAAGACGGCCTTCGTTTTTCCGTTTTGCAATTCTCTGGCTCACCTCGCTGTTGCTCAGCGACACAGCGCTGTGCGTGCAGGCGTCCACCGCCTCGTGACAACAGCCGGCCAAAACAGGACTCTCGACGCCAAACGTGGCGCACCTCATGGCACTTCCTGTGGCTGAATGGCGCACGCTTGGAGATCCGTCGGAAGCAATTCGGTAGAATTGCGTTCGTTTTTGACACGGTGTTTAGTGTTTCTGGGGAATGCCGCATTTACGCAGGTACATTGTGGTATTTTTCCCGGAAGGTATGTGTACTTTCGTGTACGCTTTTCTGGTGTGGCGTTGAGGCCAGAACTAGTTCCATGTGCCCATTTTTTAACAGACGGCAAAAAAGCCAGTGCGTACTACTGAAGAGAGTCGATAGATCTATCAGTTAAATAATTCGGCATCGGAGAAGCATCCGCATCTCCGGAAGACGATGTCTGAATGAATGAATGGATGATGGAGACGCAGGTCGCGAGCGCCGGTGTCGTCTGGACGCATCACAACTGGCGGGCACCTGCCGTACAGAGCGACACACCTCCCATGCCCACGACCGCAGAGAACGCGGCCCGTTCGTATCTGCCGCCGCCCGGCTCAAATGTCCACCTGACGCGTTCGGCGGAGCCAGTCTACTCGTGGGACGTAACGAGACTCGGCCGACGTCCGGTTTCGCCGGCCGAGTTGCAGTTTCCGGCGTGTGGCCGGGCGGCGTCCGACGCCACCGGCAGAAGTCTCGCGCTCGACGGTGCCGTACTGACTCGGCACGTCGTCTGGAGGCCTGTCCGTGTCCGACTGGGCTGGAGACACGCGAGACCGCGCCGCGACGCGTCTGGTCGCTGGAGAAACCCGGCCGCCCCTGGGTCGTCCCCGGTGACCCCGGTCTCCGAGAAGCGGGCGGCGGCCGGTGGCGGGTCGGCCAGCTCCCGCCGCCGCCGGATATGCCGACTCACGGTGCGCGCGCCCGCCGGACGGCCAGTGACGTCACGGCTGGTGACGTCACGGCTCGTACTCTGCGGGCGAGGCGGCGGCGCGTCGCCCCTCAGTCGGTGGTCGGACGCGGCGCGAGGTGGTCGTGCGACGCTGCGATTCGCCAGCCGATGCTCTCGCGCGCAATGCGCTCCCAGCCGCCCGGCGTGTCTCCACCGATCGGGTGCGACGTGCGGAACAAGATGCCAACCAAGACCAAAGGTACAACACTCGTGGTTGTGCGCCGCCGGTGGTGGCCAGTGTGGCAGTGCACACGCAGCCCATTCATTCGGCCGTTCATTTTTTATCGGGAAGTTTTTGTGACTCACTCACGTGGACCTCAGTGACTGATGGTGATGCGTTGAGTGGTGGGCGGCGCCCGGCTGTTCCCCGTGTTTCGCCTGGTGTCTGTCCGCCCGGCTCTCGACACGCTCCGCGACAGATCGTTAATTAAAAACGCTCTGCCGCTGCACGTCCTGGCGGAACCGTCTGTGCGACGTGGCTGGCCGCGCTGGCGGCAGCCGCCCGGCGATCTGGGTCACTTTTTGCCGGCGTCGGCTGCGTGGCGCGTGTGACCCATTTGTCGACCGTCGCGCCGGACAGGCGTGGCGCCGATATCGACGCTGGACGCGGCGCAAAAAGCGGCCGCCTGACCGCCCGTCTGTCCTGTTGCAGAGCCGGCCTCCCGCCAGGTGCCGTTCGCCCAGGCGTACACGGTGGGCAAGGTGCTGGGCAAGGGCGGCTTCGGCACCGTCTACGCCGGCGTGCGCAACCGCGACCGTCTGGCGGTCGCCATCAAGCACGTCCTCAAGAGGAACGTCGGCAGCTGGAGCATGGTGAGTGTGCCGTCGGCATGGTGAGTGTGCCGTCGGCATGGTGAGTGTGCCGTCGGCATGGTGAGTGTGCCGTCGGCATGGCGGCCGCGCCGCGCGGAGAAAGTCGCCCGCGCCTCTCGCCGCTAGAAAGTCGTGTGCGACGCAGTTGCCGCGCGTTCGTCTGGGTCGCCGGAATTTCGTGCCGTCTCGATCGCGGGAATGTCCTGCCGTTTCGCGTCGTCATGGTAGCTGGAATTCCGTGCCGTCCCGCGTCGGTGCAGGTCGCTGGAATTCCGTGTCGTCTCGCGTCCGTCCAGGTTGCTGGAATTCCGTGCCGTCTCGCGTCCGTCTAGGTGGCTGGAATTCCGTGCCGTCTCGCGTCCGTCTAGGTGGCTGGAATTCCGTGTCGTCTCGCGTCCGTCCAGGTGGCTGGAATTCCGTGTCGTCTCGCGTCCGTCTGCGTGCTTGGCCGTTCACGTGGTGTCCTCGGTTGCAGCTCGAGTACCAACGCGTGCCGCTGGAGATAGTGCTGCTGACGGAGGTGCAGAACATCACCGGCGTCGTCAAGTGCTTCGAGTTCTACGAGCGCACAGACAGTTTCATCCTGATCCTGGAGCGGCCCGACAACTGCATCGACCTGTTCGACTACATCTCGGACCGCGGCGCGCTCGACGAACACGTGGCGCGCAGCTTTTTCAAGCAAGTGGTGCGCACGGTGATGGGCTGCCACGACGTCGGCGTGGTGCACCGCGACATCAAGGACGAGAACATTCTGGTGGACGAGCGCACCGGCGAGCTGCGGCTCATCGACTTCGGCTCGGGCGCGCGCCTCAAGGACGGCCTCTACACGGACTTTGACGGTGAGTGACCGGCCGCGAAACGCGACGCCGCCGTCTAACGGTGTCGGGGCGGGGTGACGGCCGGCATTCCTGCGGTCCGAGCCGACAGCCGCCGCGCGCACCTGACCGGGGAGCCGGGCGGTCGGGCGGCGCCGCCGCTGCTCCGGTCGCCATTCATTCGGCCGGTCGGGCGGACGCTAGCGGTCCACTTCCGGGCCGCCGGCCGGCTATATGAGGCGGCACGCTCGTGTTTCGTCGGCAGCCGCCGGTGGTGTCTGCCGTCCGTCGGCGGCTAAAGATAGGCGTTGGGCACACGGCGCCGGCGCCACCGCCGCCGCCGCCGCCGCCGCCGGTTCGATACGGTGGCGTACTACGCAGCAGACGGCCGGCCCGCCCGCCTAGTAACGTACCGGCCGCCGCCCGTTGCCAGGCGATCGATTCTCGCCGGCCGGGCGGCGGCGGGGCGCCTCTCCCGGGCTGAGGCGGTGCGCCGCCGCCGGAGACTGCTGGCGGCGGCGGCACGGCGTCCCACGGGACCGGCGCGGCCGGCTGTCGAACCGACACACCTGTTCACGTGATGTCTGGCCGGGGCCGGCTGCACCGGTGCGAAATTTGGGGACGATGCTTTCAGTGTACAGTCGGAACTCAATGTGTCGCGTCCCCAAATCGATGTATATTCAGTGTACAGCCAGATGAGCGCTGAAGGACAAAACCTGGTCGATGCGCCCAAAGACACAAATCCACCACCACATTCAGTGTACAGTCAGTGGGCAGCTGTATCAGCCTGAGGTGATCGCCTATCCCCCTGCTGACGGGCGTCTCGGCTGTTGCAGGCACGCGCGTCTACTCGCCGCCCGAGTGGGTACAGCAGCGCAGCTACCGCGGCGAGCCGGCCACCACCTGGTCGCTGGGCATCCTGCTGTACGACATGGTGTGCGGCAACATCCCGTTCGAGGAGGACCACCAGATCGTGCGCGCCGAGCCGGCGTTCCGCGGCGCCCAGTCGGCCGAGGTGCGCGACCTGATCCGCCGGTGTCTGGCGATCCGGCCCGAGGACCGGCCCGGCCTGCGCGACGTGATGCGCCACCCGTGGATGGAGGCGCAGCTGCCCGCCTCGCCGCCCACCGACATCCCGGCGCGGCGCACCTCCGGCTCGCTCAGCTTCTCCGACCAGTCCACCTCCAGTCAGGAGAGCGTTTGACGACCGGCGCCGGGTAGCTGGTGATTTAGCCCAGTGGCGGTGTGGCGGCCGTCCGGCGCGCCACCCGCCGCTGGAGCGGCTCCGCTCGCCTCATTGTACATACCATCGTCAGGGGCGATCTGAGCGGCGCCGGCGGGCGCCGCAGTTTTATTATGTTCCTAGTGCGTGTGCAGCGCGCGTGGTGCACCGAGACAGGTGCTGCTCACTGTAGAGCGCGGCAGGCGTGACCGTGTATATTTATTACTATATTATTGGAGAGCAGTAGTGAGTGGTGTGCGTGCGTGTGCTCGTGTTGCACGGCGGAACATTGTCCTGTACATATCAGACGTCCGGGCGCTCCAACGCGCCCGCGGTGTGGCCCACAGTCGACGCTCTCGCGCTCGCCCGTGCGGATTCCTAGACCAGTGCCATGACCCGATGCAGGAAAAGCGTAACCACTAAAAGTCGCGCGCAGTCACCGACGGCGACGATCGTTTTAGCAAGCCAAAGATTTTCCAAAGCCATCGCGACATGCGCGAGCGACGGAATCCGTCTGGCGCCTGGTCGCCGGTGGGCGGCTCTAGTCGACAGCTGCCGAACCCTGACCCTTGCCTCGGAATCGTCTCGTCTTGTCGGCGGTGCGTACGGCGCCGTCTCTTGGTGTTGCCTTGTCTCACCGTTTTAGCTCAGAACCAAACGCGACGAAGTCGCGGCGGCAACCTTCTCTCTAAGGGCATCTTCATCCATTGTTGATTCTTGTAGTGGGTGCGGCGGCCGCGCGTGCAGTCAGTGGTGCTGTGTGTGTGTACATACCCAGCAGCAAAGAGAACACTGTATTTTTATATGATAACATGACGATACAGAAATGCAACTGTCTAAACATCCGGGTCTTTACGTTGCGATCGTGCGGTGCTCCGAGGTGGAAAGTGCTGAAGACTTCAACAGCAATTGAAGACGAGATAACGCAGCAAACTGAGTTCTGAGAAGTCTAGTCACGTTCGTTATGAGGTGCGGTTTGACCAGGGTGTGATTTCCGAGCGGGGGAATCCCTTCACGCACTTTGGCCGCCAGCTCGGCTGATGAATTTCGCAAACGTATGGTATGTGAGCTCAATTCAAACCAGACGTACGCCTTCAGCGCATTATGGGCACCGGATGAGCTAAGCTGCAATGCTAAGAACACCCGTGGACTGTGTAGGTAGATGCTGCAGCTGTGGAAAATGTCACACGGTTCCTTCAACCCGAGCAAGACTTGTCGGTCCAAAGTGGTTCCATTTGAATGGCAGAACTAAACTTCACGTCTTATTCAAGGTAGTAAACTGCAAGTTGAAAGGACAAAAACGGTTAATTGTCGCCGAAAAATATGAAGGTTCTGGCCAGTTGGAGCAAGCCGACCCGCTTGCAAAAAGTGCCGCTGCTTTCAACGATTTTCTTCTACGATGATCCTCGAAGAACGTAATTTCGTTTCAAGCGAATGTCTCGATAGTCAAATGGTGCCATGGATGAGTAAGAGCAGAAATGCGTGCTGTGAAAATATAAATAACCAGTTGGTTTGGCACACACACAAATGCGCATATTGTTTATATCCGAAGCCATCAATCAGTATCAGAAACGGTTCCAGGAGGGGGGCACGGGAGGCATGTGCTCACCGACTTTTTCTTAAAATAATTGGCACCTCTCCAGAGAAATTTCGCCCTCCAGACAAGTGCTCTTATCGAAATTCCTGGATCCGCCCTTTACCAGAATGTGTTGACGAATGGACAGGTATGCAATAAATGGACTATTAAACCTTTTAACATGCAATGCATCGGAATTGAAGGTCGAAAACTGTCCAATGGTATCGAACCTGTGACTGATTTGTGACGGAAATTAAAGACCAAACATAATCCAAAACTGCGCAATGGAACCAATTACCCTTTTTAGACGTCCAATTGCTATCCATTGCGCGACAGTGTGTGTCCTGGTGTTCGTATATTAATGGCAGCTGCTGTTGATCAAAATCAGATGAAATACGCGTTATCCCCCTCAGCGTAATTCTAAGTTACAAAATAGTATTCGCACCAGGAGCGTGTATTCCCAAATGGCGGCGTGTGCTGCGTTGTAGCATGACGTCATCACGTACTGTCGTTAATTTAAGCGTTGGCGCGGTGATTTCCCGCTGCATTTACGCAACGTCCAGGGAGTCCCAGCCCATACGAACGGACATCGGATCAGAAGCACGGCGGCACGTGGCGCCACGAGTGGCATTTGGCACCGTCGCGCCAGACGCCACGTATGGCCGACAGCCACCTTCACCATGGCACGGTACGTATGGCCGACAGCCACCTTCACCATGGCACGGCACGTGTGGCCGACAGCCACCTTCACCATGGCACGGCACGTGTGGCCGACAGCCACCTTCACCATGGCACGGCACGTGTGGCCGACAGCCACCTTTACCATGGCACGGCGGCACGAGACGCCACGTGTGGCTGACAGCCACCTTCACCACGGCACGGCGGCACGAGACGCCACGTGTGGCTGACAGCCACCTTCACGGCGGCACGAGGCGCCACGTGTGGCCGACAGCCACCTACATCAGGCGGCTGCTCGGCCAGACTAAACACTCGCCGTAATGGCGGCTCCGTTTATTTACGATGGCTCGCTCGGCCTAATAACGGGTTCCGGCCACCCCCGCCGCTAACTGCTGAGGGTGTGTCGACAACCGCCCAGCACGCCCTCAAGCAGCCTCGTTACCACCCACAATATTGGACGGAAGCGATGGGTGGTGGGCGGGTACAAATTACCGAACTGTCATACGCCTACGGCGTATCTGAAAGCTTCATTTCCAACGCGATGATGTCTGTAATATTGCAATCTGAAGAAAAAACGACACGATTTGCCCCAATGTCCGCAGCGGAACGGGCTTCCTGTGATGCGACACGCATACATTTGGCATCATTTGCAGCAGAAATCTCCCGTACGATCTTCTATGGCGTTGGCACCTGGTGACCTTTCAGACAAAAGTGCCCTGGCAGGCATGCCTGACGCCCGCGTTGTGTGTGCTGGTGCCTGCGCGGTGGCGTGTGTTGGTGCCTGCGCGGCTGCGTGTGCTGGTGCCTGCGCGGCTGCGTGTGCTGATGGCTGCGTGGCTGCGTGTGTTGGTGCCTGCGCGGCTGCGTGTGTTGGTGCCTGCGCGGCTGCGTGTGTTGGTGCCTGCGTGG
Source organism: Ashinkailepas kermadecensis (assembly GCA_034440615.1). Taxonomy (NCBI): domain Eukaryota; kingdom Metazoa; phylum Arthropoda; class Thecostraca; family Neolepadidae; genus Ashinkailepas; species Ashinkailepas kermadecensis. Next base: position 262,463 of record JAOTOM010004727.1, read on the forward strand.
CTGCGTGTGTTGGTGCCTGCGTGGCTGCGTGTGTTGGTGCCTGCGCGACTGCGTGTGCTGGTGGCTGCGTGTGTTGGACGTGCAGTTTGTGCTGATGCACCAGCAGCTTTTAGTGTTGAAACACATCGGTTTGTGCTGGGCGGGGCCTGCTCGGTGAGTACGACCCGCGGCCTCACCAAGCTGTTGGACATGGCTCGCCAAAACCCCGTCCTGTCACTGGACATTACCACAGGCCCGTAGCCAGGCTGAGACACTGTGCAGAGACGTTGTCACTGTGGAAGTTATGCTGGGTATGCGGGTCAGCGGTGGTCATAGGGAGAGGTGCCTCAGTGATAGGTTATTAACGGAATTTGGCGATAAGATGGCTTCATTAAGGGAGGGATTGGTCATATTTCAAGTTAGCTAATTTTATAGCACGCATTTTGAATGCACCAATCATTCACTAAATATTCGTCCGCTCGCGTGTTGCACCGCTGGAATGGAGATGTACAACTTAGAGTGGTGGCGGAGAAACACTCAACAAACGGGGAGTTTGGTGTCGTGGTTCGGTCGAAGTATGTTTATTGTCAGTACGTCCACGGTAGAGTTGTTCAGTCGAGTTATATTTAATGTCGGTAAGTCTATGGTAGAGTTGTTCAGTCGAAGTATAATTATTGTCACTACGTCCACGAATGAGTTGTTTAGTCGAAGTATAATCATTGTCAGTACGTCCACGGTGGGGTTGTTCAGCCGAAGTATAATTATTATTGTCAGTACGTCCACGGTAAAGTTGTTCGGCGGAAATTAATGATTAGTGTCAGTACGTCTACAGTAGTGTTGCACGAATTGAGCCCGTAGTCCCAGCACTGGGACTGGCTGACACTGGCTGCACGTTTGCTATGGTTAAGGTACAATGGCGCAGCCAGGGTTTTCTTGAAAGGGAACCCAACCTAAAAAAAAGTGACGACACAGAGATCTCTTTCGGCGCGCGAGGCGCGCCAAAACTTACTGGTTTCGCATGGTGAAAGTCTCAAGTGTTCTTGTGGTGTACTTTTTGCTGTTCGGCTTGGCTGCGACGGGGATATTTATATTTACGTGCATTTTACGTTATATGCGTTCGGATATTTCTGGATTTCTTGCATCTCTAATCAGATTGCAGATTGCAAGTTGGAGAAAATCTAACGTCGGCAGGAAGTAATCCATACCTACGGGTGTCTGTGATGTGCTTTTCCGGTATCAGAAAATTATTCAAAATGGATCGCAATCACTTAGGTAGAAGACATTGGACATGGCATTGGAGAAAATAGTATCTTGCGATAATATTGCCTAGAGTGAAGCTTTCTGCCAGTGGAACACACCCTCGAAAACAATTGAAATACGTTATGAAGAAAGCTGAAGCAATGGACAGAAACCATTTATCAAATCAATGCGGCTTCCTTCCTGCCGACGGGGTAAATACTATGACAAGACGATAGGATGTAAACAAACCAGCACGGCGATGTTTTTATTTGCAAGACACTTTCATATCAACAACCAGGGGGTGGATACAGCGGGAGGAACTGGGGGACTGAGGCATGTTTCCATGGAAAGTGGCTTCCTTCCGGCCTAGAAAAGACGCCCCTTTGGGGAGGTTCGAGTGTCAACCCCCCACTAATGGACTTTTCAGCCAAAAACGTCCTTCTGAGAGCAATAATTTCATATAAAATTAAAACATCCACCCCTGCTGTGGGCGGCGGATTCGTATGTCGCATAGCAAAGCGACAAGCACATGTTTAACTTCTGATCTGTGGGCGGATATTTTTCATGACTATGCCTGTTATTAGACAACATATCGCGAAGCATGGCTGGAGGTCCCGGGCAGGTCGCGGGGTGGGATCCGGCCTCCACTGGGTTGGTACCCTACTAAATAATTGGTAATTTGCTCCATTCAATTTGAAAATATGTCATGAACATAAGGATTTGGACCTCCTGGCTTGGTGAAGGATATCCAGCCTTGTTACGAGGTACGTTTTGCTGGCAACAAGGCAGTAAGTAGTATCCAGTATTTTCATGCACGTGTTTGCGTATTTATTTGTATTTTAATGTCATTTTATTTCATCTAACTTGTGACTTCACCTGCAAGTGCGATGCTCGTCCCGTTGACTATTTCACGAATTGATCAATCAAATCGTAAAAGCATTATCGGTGATAGAAAAGAGCGCTGCTTAAACGTGGTGCTATTCCTGTCTTACGTCAGCTGGCCACCTGGCACAGGTATTTTGCCAGCGTGCTGCTTTCTAGCATTTGAAAGTATTTATATTATGCTGTTTGCGCAGAAGAAGAGACGTCGTGTCTGTGTTGCGGGAAGACAAAGTCGAAGGTTCCGAATTGAATAATACCGTTTACACGTCTTTTTTATATTCCTGAGCATAGCTTGCAAACCAAGCTTCGTACGTCATGTTGACCTTGGCATGTCAGCACAGTATTGAGCAAGGTGCAACAAACCCACACAACCTCGTCCCTGCCACTACACGTTCGACCTCGTGCCGGTCGTGGACATCCTGCATGCCTTCGGTGGATTCAAGACCAATGCGAGGGTAAGGCGGAGTGGCTGTATCGCCACAGGCTACAGGCTATATGGCTGTACTGCACACAAACTTCGTGGAAAGGACTTGTTATCGACACTTCGCATTGTAGCGCTTTTGTTTTGCTCATCTCATCACCTCAACTTAATCATGGCTCTCCGTCAGCGATGTAAGCGCCGTAACTGAGCGCACAAACGCTTCAGATTGTTGGACGTCACCACTGTGGAGACGGAGGGCGTCTCCACAGGGCCCATTTTGGGAGGATTTTGGACGCCCGTCCATTTTGGACGGGCGTCCAAAATCTTCATCAAATTTAAGGACTAATACAATACTAATAAATTTAACGGAATGCAGCGCTCGTGGTTATGCATGGAAAACGTCCACCTAAAACACTCTCGTCCAAAATTCCTCATCCAAAATTCGTGACGGGCGACGCCTGTGTGCTGAACTTGACATTGGTTCGACTGTTCGCAGTGAGGTCACGGCCCGCGGTGTGTTTTTGTCTGTCGGTCGGATGTCCGGCTATCTGCAGAGTCGTGAGGAGTGATAGGAGGCAGCGGAGGCCCCTCGACGTTGACAGACGGTCGGCGATGTGTCATGCGCATGAGATGCCGCCTGCTCTGAGTCACTCCCTCCAGCAGCCTCACAAGCACGTGCGGCTCACTCAACCCGTCGGCGATGCGTCAGACACCACAGCGCACCGACACCGTGCAAGGGTACGGGCACGCTGTTGGTGGCGACTCAGGGGAGAGGTGTAGACACCTCCAACCTTTACGCTGTTGTTGGCAAATGAGGGGAAAGTTATAGACACCTCGACCTCTACGCTGTTGTTGACGACTGAGCGGAGAGTCATAGACACCTCGAACCTTGACATTTTGCCGATGCGATTTTGTCCGCTTTCCGTCTGTACCAGTGTGGTACTAGTGTGGCCTGTGGTGGCGCCGCCTCCTGTTAGCAGTGGCGCAGCCAGCCTCTGACTAAGGGAGGTGCACACATACAAATACGTGAATAATACATACGAAAGGTCGCCCTCCCCCAGCTTCATGTGTGCCCTCTAGCTTCATGGGGTCACCCCCTAAAATACAATTCCGGGTTTCGGAACTGCGCAATACTTACACGGCAGCAGATAGATGGCAGATGCTCCGGCTTGCAAGGACGAACGCAAGCTGAACACAAGCTCAGAACACATAAATTTATGACCATATCTGTCACATTTAGCAAATTGTAATGAATTGGCCTGCTAACTATTGCCAATGATCTGATCTACTATTAACAGGTGATGAAATATGCAACCACGAGCATTCACTAGTGGGGTCGGGCCGTGCGACAAAGTACAAGCTCACCTAATTTTAAACAGGTCACTTGAAGCTTCGCAGCTCGCTCGGAATAGGGTAGACGATTATATTCCTCTACCATCTTATTTATATCCCAGCATATGCAACGATGTAAGCCGGACACTATTTCAACAACACTATTGTGACCATTGCCAAGTGGCGCCAGAAGACAGTGACACGCCGTCTCGCTACACATGCTGCTGCACCATACACGGGTGCACTTCCCCATTGGGGGAGTGGGAAAGCACGTGGCGCTTCGATACCCTTTTGCCACCCAACGCTCATGGCCCAATTCTAAGTCTCAGAAGCAGAGACACGCGATCCTCCCAATGTGTGAAAAGTCCAATCCCTGACATAGTATGGAACATTCATGTCTCTGGCAGCCCAGGAGTTCAAGCATGATTACGATCTACGGAGCAAGCGAAGCGAGTGAAATGTTACCTGAACTAGCATAGCAATGTTAATTTAAGCGGCCGACCAGTCGGTGATGCTCTTTAAAATTCCATTACGCGACTACCGGAATGTGTAGGTAGGTTTATGACCGTTTTATGTGGAAGTGAACTTCTCTAAGGATAGCACCGTATATATATTGACGAAATCATCATGAGCAACTCGAATTATTTTGGTATTTCCTACACACCTGCAAAATCTTCTTTTTTTTGCTTTCCATTGTCCGTGACTGATGTAATCCTAGAACTGCTGGTGGGGGTTGACACATTTCCCCCTCATGTACTTCCGGGATAGCCGGCGAACACACTAGGCCAACTCGATCATTGACTAAGGCTACAAGGTCAGGTCAAGATCAAACCTAAAGAACAGTGCGATCACGCTCAAATTTGACGTGCGTTTGGACAATTGAAGAACGTATCTTTTGATGTTTGAATTGTTGCCTGGTGACCCAGGGCCAGGAGACATTACAATCATGTTACCGGGTTCTAAATGGGTCATTTTTTAAGTACCTTTCCAAGACCTGTCAATGATATGGTTTGAAAGATGCGTATGAGCAGGGGCGTCGATTTGTATCCTTTTGCGGGGGCCATGGCCCCCCCAATGCTGATCTTGGCCCCCCCCAATGTTGATTTGGGCCCCCCCAATAACCCATGCTATTTTTATGCTGATAAAAAGCTAAAGGAAAAAAAAGAAGAAAAACACTGTTAGGTACATAGAAAACTTAGTTGATGTTAACCAGCACATTTTGTACTGAAAAAGAACAGATTTGGATTAGATAGTGGACTGAGTATCCAACTTTTGCTACACAATTCAAAATTATGTGAAAAAAACAAAATAGCTAGATTTCCCTCCACTGTGCAAGGAAAACTTACTCCATAAAATGTTAAGATTCGCTGATGATGCATTTTAAACCAGATTGTCTTTTTTTAATGTTAAGCCACAAAACAACAATTGGATTGTCATACTGATGTTTGTACACACCACCAATGGCAAAACCACACACATGTGAGCTTAAACAGGAAAAAATCCATTCTTAATTTCCAGTCATTGTCAAACTTGCATTGTCCAGTGAACAGCAGACAATCATCCTTGAGATTGTGGATATGCAAACTATAATTATCTTCAGCAGCCCACATATCACACCATCAGCTTGATATTTACCTAGGTACCTACCTAAATGCCCAATAACAATGCATGCATTCAATATTGATATGGGGAAAACGAGAGCCATGTGTGGGCAAATCTGCCAGCTTATGATGCCATGACAGAGAAAACTCAGCAAGAAACTGCATGGCCACTGCAATATAATTGGTATTCCTAAAAGAATAAAAAAAAGAAAGCTATGGCTCACATGACTTTTAACCAAACCTTAGTCATCCACGACCAATGCTATACCAGAGAAATAGCCTTGACAAGCCCAATGTCTCGTACGCCGCAAAAACACCATTATTAAACGCCGCAAAAATACCATTATTTTAAAAGGTACACCAAAGTCGCATTCAAACCTTGATGACGTCACTGGTTTTTATTCGTATATTGCATAAATTGGTAGCATCAGGCAAGTTTCAATTTAACTGCATGGGGAGTGACTTTTTCAGGCGTACCGGACCACAGAGGTCATTTGCGCCACCTTTTTTGAAGCGAGTACGTTACATGTCTGACTATAAAAGCGGGTGTTTGCGATGAAGGTGCAGGCATGTGGACGTTTACATAAAGGGAATTGTACGTTATAGTTTGTGTTATATTTTAGGCGCTGAAGGCGGGGCTAGGATGGGAACATCCCCCTAATGTCTAGATGGCAGGGGCGTCGATTTGTATCCTTTTGTGGGGGCCAGGGCCCCACCAGTGTTGATCTCGGTGGTCGCCGTATCATTAAAAAACCCCCAATAACATATGCTATTTTTATGCTCATAAAAAAGTTGAAGAAAAAAAGAAGAAAAACACCATGCTAGGTACATAGAAAATGTAGTTGATGTTAACCAGCACATTTTGTAATTAAAAAAAACAGATTTGGGTTAGATAGTGGACTGACTCTCCACCTTTTGCTACAAAATTCAAAATGGTGTGCACAAAAACCAATTGTCATTGTCAAACTTGCATGCAATCCAGTCCCGTGAACAACAATCAGTTATCATTGAGAAGGTGGATATACAAACTATAATTAACCTCAACAGCCCACTCATCACACTATCAGTTTGATATTTGCCTGGTACCTAGGCACCTAGGTACATGCTGCAGAAAGACTTAGAAGAGCTTGTGAAGTGGTCCAAAAATGGCAGATGAAATTAAATTTTGATAAGTGCAAAATCATGCATGTATGCAGGGGCGTCGATTTGTATCCTTTTGTGCGGCCCCATCAATGTTGATCTTCCCCCCCCAATGTTGATTTGGGCCCCCCCAATAACCTATGCTATTTTATGCTGATAAGAAAGCTAAAGGGAAAAAATGAAAAACACCATGCTAAGTAGAAACATTGATGTTAACCAGCACATTTTGTACTGAATAGAAACAGATTTGGATTAGATAGTGGACTGACTCTCCACCTTTTGCTGAAAAATTTAAAATTGTGTGCAAAAACAAACAAAACAGCTGGAATTCCCTCCACTGTGGAAGTACAGCTTACATCTTTCTGGGTTGGTTGGTTGGTTATTTGGGTTTACTGGCGCATTGACTGCGTTGGTCATACAGCGCCCATACAACTTTTCTTGTTCCCACCTTAAAGCACAATAATACCCAAAAGCTTCCGAAAAAAAAATTACAACCATGTTCACAAAAAATATAATTTTGTATTCAAAATCAGCTTAGGTTAGGTTAGGCTCGGTTAGGTTTCTTTTTTAAGGTTGAGAATTTTCAGAAAATAAATTAAGTGAAATTTTAATTTAGTTTAATTTTTGTTCTCAAAAGATAGGTTAGAATAGGCTAGGTTAGGTTTTGTTGCATGAAGAAAAAAAATGTTTATGCGATGTTACCGAACTCAAAGCCTTTTTGGCATTATTTTGCTCACAACCTGAAAAGTAAGCACAAAAAATAAGTGGGTCCAATCATCTTAGTCACCTTCATAAACATGGTATTCTGCATATTCTTCTTTGTTTTAAAGGAAAAAAAGAACACCTTGGACTGCAAGGTTACCAAATAATTTGCAATTTTTGGGGGAAACGTTTTTGGAATTTTTTAAACAGTTTTCCAACTTGAAAAGCCTAAACTAACCTAACTTAACCGAACCTAACCCATTTGCTTGCTATATGGAGGCAAATGTGTGTAAAAACTTGTCTTGTTACCACCTTAAAGCACAATAATACCGATTTAGCTAGGTTAGGCTAGTTTAGTTGTTTACCTTGGACAAATTGTTCAATCATTTTACAAAATAAAATAAAATTGGAAGTTTTCCTTAAAAAGCAGCTGACATTAGGTTCGGGTAAGTTGGGTTCGGTTGTTCAATTTAGAAAATTTTCAGAATATATATTGCTTAATTTTTGTTTCTATTTTTTTCTCCAAAGCAGGGGCGTCGATTTGTATCGATAGACACTAGCGCGCATTAAATGTCACACATCGTGATGGGCGTTCCTCAGAACATCCAAAATCGCAACATGCAAAGAAAAAATTCCAGTTACAGAAATTCCAGCGCCTGAAGTCTAAATTTGAGGTTACAGTGACAAATGTGACGGAGGTAAGACATCTGTGGTGCAATTGCGCGCAGTGTTTAATCCGGAAGCCAATCTCATGTGACGTCGTACTGATTCGTTTTTTGTACTTCGCACATTCTGATGTATCGCACCTTCTGATGTATCTGCGGATTGGTGTGATTTTAGATAGTGAATAAATAGCTTGCTGATATTTAATTCCCAAAGGAACAGTAGTTGAAGAAGTTGGCAGGTAAGCTTGAAAAAGTCCAGTCCATGCTTTTTTCTGATTTGTGCTCAGGGTTGCCATGTTAATATCACATAACTACCACGTTTGTCTTCAAGAAGAGCTGTTTTTAGTTTACTTTTATTAACATTTTCATTCCACTGCTCTTATTGCCCTTTCTGCCCAGGATTGGGGCACCTAGTGTTGCATTTCCGTCCAGGGGCTGGCACACCTTTTGGTAAATTTACAGCTTAAGGTAATTTCTGATTAATTTTTCCCATGCAATGTTTAGGAATGTGATAAACACGATTTTGGTAAATTTGTGTTTTAAGGTGTTTTATGAATTCGTGGAATGTATCATTTCAATGCAATGTTTATGAATGTGACTCAGATGATGGGACCAATCATTTTCTATACAAATGCCTACATTTCAGGTTGTAAGCAAAATAACATGAACAAAAAGCTTTGAATTAGGTGACATAGGGTAAAGTATTTTTTTTTAAATAAAATAAATGCAACCTAACCTAACCTAACCTAGCTTAACCTCCCCTTGGAGAAAAACAAAACCAAAACATCAAGTTGTAAAAATTTCAAGCAATGTATTTTTTTTACAATAAAAAAATGTAACCCAACCTAACCTAACCTAACCTAACCTAACCCAACCTAACCTAACCTGACCTGACCTGACCTGACCTGACCTAACCGAATCTAACCTAACCTAACCTAACCTAACCCAATATAACCTAACCTAACATAAGCTGCTTTTAAAGAAAAAAGATCTATTTCTTTCAAATTTTGGAACAATTTTTGCAAAAAATGTCGAACTTAAAACACTTAAACTAATCTAACATCACCAAACATAGCCCATTTGTTTGCTTTATGGAGGCAAATGTGTAATAACTTGCCTTGTTACCACCTTAAAGCACAATAATTCTGGTTAGATTAGGTTGGGTTAGGTTTTTTCATTTGTAAAATTTCAATAAAATAAATTGCTAGATATTTTTCCAATCTTGTTTTTAAAGTTGTTTTCTCCAAGGTCAGCTTAGGTTACATTGGGTTATGTTGAATTTTTAATGTATTTCTTTTAATTGCTATGTTACCTAACTCAAAGCCCATTTTTAATGTTATTTTGCTCACAACCTGGAAAGTAAGCATTTGCACAGAAACTGAGTAGTGCCATCAGCTTAGTGACATTCATAAACATTGCATTGGAAATTTAAATAGAAAAATATTAATAAAATACATAAAAGCACACATTTAATGTCCTTTCCTCTGCAAATGCCCTTCATTGGGAGAAAAATAACACCAAAAAAGGGTGTGGAGTAAGGAAATATAGCATACAAATAATGTTCAAGATGTATGATAACCTTACCTAACATAGTTCAACTTCCCATACAAGAAATTAATTGTTTTTAATTTAAATTTTCGAGGCATTTTCTCAAATATTTTCAACTTAAAAAACCTAACCTAAGCTAGCCTGAACCGTTTATTATTTTTTGTAGAAAAATCATTAACAAAAATTATTTACCAACAAATGATTTTTTTTTTATAACTTACAACAAAAGCCTAACCTAACCTGACAAATCTCACCCCTTTGTATGCTTCATGGAGGTAAAATGTGTGTAAAACTTGTCTTGTGGTTACCTTAAACTGTGATAATACCTGGCTTTTTGGGTAATATTTCAGCTCATGGTACTCTCTGACTTCTTCTAATTTATTTTTTAATGCAGTGTTTGTTAATGTGCTGAACATGATGTAACCGCTCATTTCCTCTGCAGATGCACACTTTTCATTTGTGAGGAAAAATAACGTGGAAAAGGGGCTTGGATTTGAGTAATATAGGATGAAAAATAATGTTCAGATAAAAAAATGTAACATAACCTAACCTAACCTAGCCTAGACTTCCGTGCAAGAAATGATTATTTTTTTGCCAAATTCTCCCCCCCCCCAATTTCTTTTTCTCAAACATTTTGAACTTAAGAAAGTCTAACGTAACCTAATCTAGCTTGAACCGTTTTTGAAGATTTTTTTTCATTTACTAACTTACAACAAAAGCCTAGCCTAACGCAATTAGACAACACCTAGCTCCTTTGAATGATTCGTGGAGGTAAAAATGGGTGTAAAACATGTCTTGTGGTTACCTTAGACTGCAATAATATCTCTTTTTGTGCTACCTGGTGTACGTGATGAACCTCCATCTGCATGCTGCATGAGAGCATTGCACTTATTAGTTCACAAAGAACAATAACATTTTGAAAGTACAATATTTTCAGGAATGGAATCCTGTGCTGATAACATTTTCTGAGTTATAAATTTGCAGATCAGATCTACGTCATTTGTGTTAATAAATATGAGAAATTCATAGAAATGCATACACCGGTTTGTAGACAAGAAGGTATTATGATGATTTCTGATGTATTGGAAAATGACAAATTTTCATGATGGAAGCAGGCAAAGTTAAAGTACATATATCTCAATAAGTGGTCAGTTCACTAACAAGACAGCAAATTCACTCAAATAGCACTCAAAATGCCAGGCGGCCCACTCTTTTTGCAAGTTTAAAATCGATGACAGTGCTTTCTTGAATCTTGTTTAAAGCACATGAAGGAAATGTATTGCTGACACTTGTTAGGAACTGATGTGTGTAACGTTAATTAACATTTCTAATGTCCTGATGTTTGTACACAAAATATAGCTCACTATTGTAAATAGCATGGGAAGTATGATGCCATATGTCATGGCTAATTTATGGTCAAACTGTTATGCAGCAGATTCCCTGCATTGTTACTTAGTTATTTGGGCTTTAGGGCACAGACCATGTTGATCACATAGCTCCCTGCATTGGTGTTAACTGATGCATCAGTATGTTTGCAAATTCACTGATGAGTGAATCCATACCATTCTCACTGGGGTATAAAAGCTACATTATAACATTGTTTATACCGGGCGGCTGTGTCGGTGCATTGACGGCACGTTAAACTTTCGGTCAAAATTCTGCCGTTTAACTTGAATTAATGGATCGGGTGGTGGGGCCAGGGTTCACGCAACAAGCTCTGCTTAGCAATCCGACCCTGGTTCATAAAGCCAGCCCAACAAGAACTCGGATGAAACTTATTTAATAAAAAAAAAAAATGCATATAACAGAAACCCATCTCGATTGTCCTGCTTACTCAGGACACCTATAGAAGTCAATGAAGCCAATGAAAACCATAGAAGTCAATGAAAATGTTACTTCATCCCCTGTATTGTTAATGGAAACAAGTCTCTTGAACCATATGTTATGTCCTTCACAGTGTTGCTCCATCCACCTCCAACTCCAACCCTGACCAAACTTCAGGAGCTCATCCTTCTCCAAAGCAGTGTGTTGAAGAAGGTATGTATTGTAGCATAACTACTCTGACCGGAATTCCATGGTATCCATGTTGCCTTACAATCCATCCTTGCTGATCCATGTAGCAGATGTTTGACTTTCCTCAAACTGTCTGGATAACTGGGGAGTTGAAATCACATGTGTGATGAAACAGATGAACTATTCCTGGATTCTTATGTTGCATCATTGCATGGCACAGTGACATACCGAATGGGGAGGGGAATTGTGGGAAGTTCCCTCACCCCCCCGTCCTGATAGGTTGTGGGGCCCCCAAGAGTCCGCCGAGCTTAGGAAAAAAATGCGCTATGCTCCCTAAGAATTTCACTCGGTCGACCAAAAATCGCACCGGGGCTCAGAAAAATCACATTCGGGGCCCCCAAACGTAGCGCAGGGGCCCCGATAATGACGCTGGGGCCTCAAAAGTTTGCACCTGGGCCCCTGAAAATCACGTTGGGGCCGCAAACAAGTCGTGCCGGGATTCAAGAAAATCACGACGGGGGCCACAAACGGTCGGGCCGGGGCCTCCTGAAAATCACGCCGAGACTGGGGTATTAAGAATTATCACCCGGGCCCCTGAAAATCACGCCAGAGGCCTGATAGGTCCCACCGGGGCTCTAAAAGTCTCGTTGAGATCACCCAACAAATGAAGCCGGGTGAATGAAAAACAGTCCGGACACGGAAAATCAATCTGGGATCTCAACAATAGCTCCAAAAGCCCACACAACTTGTTGGGCCCCCACAAACGTGTCGTAGCCACCGCAAGGGATCCCAACAAGTGACGACGGGGCCCCAAAAATCGCACTTAGACAAAAACAAATTCACGCCGCTTCTCTTGAAAATCTCACTGGGGGCCAAAACGTCGTGCCGGAGCCCCACAAGTTGCAGCTGGCTTCCCAAGTACCAATATATACCCGGAATGTCACCTTGCGGACGGAAAAATTGCGTCAAGGATCCACAAAATAAGAAGTCGTCGGACGCCGGAAAAGAAACCTGTTTGGGCACCGGAAAAAACGCACCGAGAGCCAGAAAAATCGTACCGGGTTCCAAAAATAGCCTGCAGGGGGCTTATAAAAATAGACTTCACCACAAAAACCACAAGGAGACTCCATCGAATCGACCAGAGCACCGGAAAATTAAGAATGGGTCCCGAAAGAAAATTATCCGAAGGGCCTTTCTACTCTCGATCGTGCAATCTGCGGAAAAAAACACGTTGAGCAGCCGCAGTGGCGTACTAAATGGAAAAATTCCCTCCCTAACGTTAGGCACCAAGGAAATACTTTCACCCATCGTCATTACCGTTCAGGTCTGCTGTGCTCTGATGCTTCATCAATGCCGGTGTGTTTTAGCCTGCATCTGATCGCTGAAGTATTTTTATTTAAGCCGGTGTGTGTTTGTTGGTGTGTGGAGTGAGGAGGAGGGTAACAGTGACGGTGACGGTGACGATAGATCCGAGCCTACTATATGGCACTGCAGTCGCATGCTATTACTCAGAGTTGTTATGTTGGTGAGTTCGAGTCTCACCTGTCGCTACTCTTCGCCCGCGACCAATCGGCGTGAGAGTTTGGCGACGCTATATGACACAACGGTCGACGTGTCGTAGAACCAATGACCAACCAAGAGTTGTTATGTTGAAATGTACTGAGCACTGCTCTTTTAATTATGACTTCACCAGTTATTGGGCGATTTTCCCCGTCGGTGAGGATGCTAAATAAACATAAACATACACATCGTCGAATAAGAAATCAGAATTTCTGAGATCTGAAAATATAGTGGGCTAAATCCGATGAGTTTTTTTTTGGGGGGGGGTGGTGTCTAGTGTTTTGGCACTTCGGCCCCCCAATGTTTTTCAAAAATCGACACCCCTGACCCTACCCCTGTGTGACGCCAACGCCACCGTCCGCTTCGCACGTCCCTCCCCGGCTAATCACCCCATCAACTACCGGGCGGTACTCTCGTGGGTTGGGGCGACGGCGCCGGGCGGGGAGAGTCTGCACGGTTTCGATGTGTAGCGGCCATTGGGTAGCCCGAAGATGGAGGGAAGGCGTCGGTCTGTAAAGCACTCACATTTTCGCCGGTGATTTGGTGCGCGGTTTTCTCTCTTCTCGGCTGCTTCAGAGACTCTCGTCCCATCTGAGGATGTGAGACCGTTTTCTGTCGGTCTTCCAGTTTTGTTCGAGTTTCGGAAGCCCCGCCTCTTCCATTCGCTGGCCACTCCCAGGGCTTCGGATTGTGTTCTTGTTTTTTGATTGGTGGGAGTGCATTTTTTTTCTTCCCCTCAGGCCGGGTATGTTCTAAAGTCGCCTGGGGCCGTCAGGATGGTCTGCCGGGACTGGACATTTTCCTCTCAGCTGGCGATGTTCCAGACCTGGGTCACCGACCCTTCTGTTGATCTGGATCAGCTTGTTTTCGCACCTCTAGTGGCCAGCTGGGCGCGGAGGGAAGGAGGGTGCCAGGCGATTAGCCTTGTTCGCCGTTAGTTGTTTTTCCCCGATGCCGCCTTTGAAGTTGTGACGTCCGTGCCGCTGGAGTTCGTCTGCGCTTGAGAACAGGTTTCTTTGTCTTCGGTGAGTAGTCGTGGGAAGCGCAGAACGCTGTCCGACGCCGTCGCCCGGTTTCTACGTTTTCTAAAAGTAACAAAATGTAAACCTGCTTACAATAGGTCTGATGACTGAGTCAAGGTGTCACTAGAGGGAAACAGTCGGAGATGGAAAGGTCAGTGTACACGCCAGCACTAGCAGGTAGATAAAGGAACGGCTGCAAGACTACTTTCCCTTCTGTCACATATCAGTCCTACTCAGTTGGTTCTAACACTGCCCAAACCCGTCCCAGACACATCAACCCACAGGATTGATGGCTACGTCTAAGGTTCCTCAACCCTTAATTGACAGAACTGAGGCAGGCTAAATCTAAGGTTCCCGCCCCAAACCTGTGTTAAGCTCCCTAGTCTACAGCCTCCAGATGGACCTGACACCCGGCTTATTCAGGATGGTCAGGGCGTCGCACTGTTCTCGGGAAAGGAACGATGCATCTTTCGTATGAATGGAGTGATGCTAGATGGAACCCCTGTTCCAAATAATATACCTGACGATGATAACAATCCGGACAATATTAACATCACACGCACTGACAATTCGTCATAAACGTCTTGATCGAATGGTGTAATGCGCATAGCTTTCATCGTAGACCTTCACTCCTCTCCTAAAATGGGAGTTTTTTCTTCGGCCATGAAGTGGCATGACTGACGTTCTTTACAGTTACCGAGCAACCGTATTTATGTTCTATCATGCTCTATCATGGGACTACATGAGGTACATCTAGCCCTTCAAATGCTAGGCAACGTCGCAGAAAAGTCGAAGTCACTTTTTTCAACATAACTTACACGTCAACCGCGATTGTCGGGCGGCTCCAAGGGCGCCGCAATTTCAGCAACGTGCTAGTGTCAGCATTACGCATTAAGCATACACCAGCACAGGCCAGCGCCGAAGCCTCAGCGACGTGCTTGTGCCTATGTCCACATGCTAGCACACCAGCACAGCCGAAACAACCTAATTCAGCATGCAAATTCGGACTGTCGTATTTACGGTGAACATATCCTCCAAAACTGCCATACTGGCGACTGCTGAACCACTAACAACCCCTGAACCGCTTGCGACTCCTGGGCGGCTGGCGAATCCTGGGTCGCACCCACGCTAGCTCACACGCCTGGTTTGCCCAGGCGGTAGTGGCGGTGCCAGGGAGCGCCGTCGGCACCAGGTAGGTCAAGGCCATGTGCCACGCCCGGTCGGCGCGCTTCATTGCGACGCCCGATGCCGGCTCAAGGGCGGTCTGCGGGCGTGCCTCGACGTAACTAGCCGCCCGACCCGCTCAGCCCCCCCCAGTACCCACTCCCCCAGCGCGGTGGTCCACGCATCGACTGACGTCAACACCAGCGACATCGATCGACAACCTCCCGATAAAATATTGCTGATAAACTACAAGAACCGCGCTTCTACTCCGGAACCCGTAGAGAAGACGTAATGCAAGCCCCCAGCTGGTATCTATGCCAGGTCGCACCGCGACTCAAATTGACTGGGTCGCTACGCAGACGCTTTCGGTGGGCGCATGCTTCGCCCCAATCGCCGATCGCTACGAATCGCCACCGATGTTCTGACCAATTGGCACGTATCCGTTCCGCACAGGCGGATGTCAGACTGGGAAACAGCTCGTCCGGCGTACGGTTTATTCGCAAACGGCAACCAAACGGACGTTTGGCGGGGCCGGCCCCAACGTAAATACATCACAACCGCGTCGGCCAGCCGCGCCCACGTGCCACCGGCCGGCATTAGCTGTCGCCGCCGTCAGCTGACTGATCGGCCGGCTGGCTGCCCTCGGGCCTCATGGCCGGGAAGAAGAGCACCTCCTGCGAGGGAGAAGCCAGATGTAGTCACGAGCGGCGCCCGCCGCGTCTGTCGTGTGCAAACAGTGGTGTGACGCCGCTGGTGCAATCGGCCAGTCCTTCAAGTCTGCTAGGCCGTGAACTGTGCACTGTGCCACCCGAGATGTCGAGTGAGCCTCGGATGCACTGATACTTAGACTTGACTTAGTTATGCATTGAGACTAGGCTTTATGACTAGACTAGACTAGACTTTAGACTAGACTATGCTTTATACTAGACTAAACTTTAGACTAGACTAGACTTTAGAGTATATTTTATACTAGACTATACTTTATACTAGACTAGACAAGACTTTAGACTAGACTAGACTAGACTTAACATGACTAGAATTTATGATAGAAGTTATGACAACACATCGTGTTCTAATTGCGCTGTGCACAGCTTTGCACAGCGGCGCAAGGCATCGAATGTGTTTGGTTTCCGTGGAACATAAAAAAAAACAATGAACGCAGACAATCGCGGAACATCCCGACACCACATGACGCCATTTTCACATCATAGCATCACTGAACAAAATATTACACCTTAATCGAGACATGAAGACCTGCATGCATACCTTGTTGTTGAAGCCGTGGAGGAACATAGCGAGGACCATCACGTCCACTGCCGCTGTTGAGATCCGTAAGAACATACCGATGAGAGTCACGCCTACCTTGATGTTGTTGGAATCGGTCAGGAACATGGTGAGCCGATCGATGCCCATTCCCCAGCCGCCGGTGGGCGGCAGGCCATACTCCAGCGCCGTGCAGAAGTTCTCGTCTATCAGCTGGGCCTCGTCGTCGCCCGCCGCCTTGGCCTGGTGACATCACACGGCCTTTAGCTGGCCCGTCAGTTGGAAATCGCCAGTGGTAGTGGTGGCAGTGCCCAGGCTCGATGGCACGGGTACAGTCGTGATTGACTAACATAACACGGCAATAGTCATGGTGAGGACTATAACCGATTCACGGCAGTGGTTACCATGGTGATATGAGGAAGTTGCCAAGGTGGAGCAAGGACGATGACATGGTGGGGTCAAGACGTTGTCACGGAAAAATGACTAAATTATCATGAGCGGGCGTGGGATTACCGGCCCTAACTAATTGCTATGGACCAGGATATATATCAAGTTGCACCAGAGGTTACTACCGCTACCTGGAGACGCACCTGGAGACGCCACCTGAGAACAGAGTAGACCCGGCCTGTCCAGAATGGGCCACCAACCTGACAGACCAGGCAGGTGGGTTGTGAACTCGCGACAAGGTGCCCAGTGCTTAATTTTCTCGAATGTTTCCCAGGTAGACTGGACCCGATATTGGATCCAGTGCGTCTAAAGGACAAATCTGAGTTACAAGGAATTGAGGAGAGTTTCATTAAACAATTACCATCACTGACGGAAAACAACATTTCCGCCATGAAACATACGCGGTACCGTGTTTCGGTTTCATAAACATTTACCGCCGACAAAAATCGCGCGTTTTTCTGAAGCACGACGGCTTTTTCCGGACAAAAAATACGACAGAATGGATGACGTCATACCCAGGAACAAACTTGTTAGGAATATGTATGCTTTGTTATCATTATATTCACACACTTTTTAGGTTCCTTCCTTCTCCATTTGTTTACTATTAATTGTTGCTTTGAGTAGATTCAGATTCATATAATAGTTTATTATATTTGCAATATCTGCAAACATTGCGACAGGCGTTTCCTCGATTTTCCGTTCTGCTGAGGGCGATGCAACGAAGATCGAGTCGTTCAGTCTTGTTGATAGCTGTGCGTCTAGTTACTAATTTCGCGATACATAGAGCACTTAGTCAGCGAACAAGAAGAGCTTTTTATGTGCATGAGACATCACACAGATGAGGAATTGTTGAACCACATTTAGAGGTTGAATTGTCGAATCACACATTGTTGGTTTTTAGCCGCCATACGTTTTACACTATCCAACATCCGTACATATAGGTCTTAGTCCGTACATATCGCTTATGCCATGGGAAGATTGGGGTTCGGCGGCACCAGCTTATTGCAGAATAATATTGCTTGTTGCTTTTTGGGTGGTTTACGACGCATTTGATGCACGATCACAGCCAACGTTTCGCCTA
Source organism: Ashinkailepas kermadecensis (assembly GCA_034440615.1). NCBI lineage: Eukaryota > Metazoa > Arthropoda > Thecostraca > Neolepadidae > Ashinkailepas > Ashinkailepas kermadecensis. Next base: position 280,522 of record JAOTOM010004727.1, read on the forward strand.
CAGTTTCGCCGGTGGGCCCCGGGATTTGGAAATGCCCCGAGTGGTGCGAGTGTTGAACCCAGGACCTTGGTACCCAGAAATCACCATCTTAACCACTCGACCACTGCCACCCCTGCAGAATACTGCAACCATTTCGAAGGAAGAAGTGATATCTTCATGTCGCATCCAAGGTCAATACTTACTGGCCCATTGCAAGTTGTAAGCAAATTGTACCCTTTCCGGCAGGACCGCATTTCATTGCGATTTATTTCAACTTCCTAAAGCATGGCAGCTTTACAAAAACCAATTGCAATGACAAAGTATGCTTTCTCACCTCCAGAACCCGGAAAACATTGATCATCCAATGGAGAATTGTTGGTTTCCAACCCAGTCCTTGTGATTAATTACCCGAACGTCAGGTACCTAACTCAATGCAACCCATCTCACATTTCGATGCCTCCTGTCTGTCATATTCCAGTTGTCAAAACGTGTGTGGTCGATAACAATGATACTTAAATTGATCTTAAATTAAACACTTTTCGATATGCCTCCTACGTCTCGGATACTTTCTTCATTAGGGTACAAAATGTACCCTGATGAAAACAATAGCTGAAACGTAGGAAATATATCGAACAGTTTTAATATGAACACCAATTTAAGTCTCATTGGCATCTATCACAGAGTCACCACATTGCATCCCTCCGTATATCGTAGGTTTCATGCTACCTTGACAGATTAGGTAGGTGCAGGTTTGATGCTACCAAATATTTGCAGGTGCCAGGCTTTATGCCATCAAAAACTCCATGAAAAATCACGGAGATGCATTAGGTTAGTTTATCGCAGTTACCACTTGTTTCAAATCATCCAACATCTAAAAAAGTTCCACCCCTGAAGACAAACCTTCTGTGGTGTTTACTTTCGGAAAGCTTCCAATCCTACATTCTAGATATCAACAATATCCACATCTCGCATAGATATAGATATGGGCTGCCAAATGCCTAACCCAAGGTGTGGCCTATCCCATGTAGCCACACCAATGTTGCAAGGATTTATATTCGGGCCTATGAATAGTGACTGAAAATAAGGACGTAAAAGCACAATTTTCTCAAACTTGAACTGTTTTTTTTTTGGGGGGGGGGGGGGGAATTGGATTGTGGCTTTACGACGCACTCAACAGCTGAGGCCATGTGGCCTCGCCCAACATTAACTGTGATCCACCCATTGGTATTAGGTACATCAAAGGTAACCACCAGCCATAGGTATAGGTTTCTGAAAGTTATTCGAAGGGCACAATACATGAAGGCAATGGGCGGGCCCAAATAGGTTGGGGGAATACCACATTGGGTCCCATGTTAGAAGTTGAAATTATTGGAGGGGGACAAAGCCGGCGTTGTTCTATCGCCGGCGGAACACCCTTTGATACCATCGTGGCCTATCATAATCAACTGCAGCTCCCAATGGTCCTCAGTGAGCAAAAGCCCAGCCGCATTATGTGCACGGCCACAGAATACCATTCGTCCGAAAATCTGACGCAAATGCGTTGCTGATGGGCATGCAAACCTGCATTCACGAGAAACCCCCAGCCGCTGTCTTGAACTTTTTTCTATCGTATTTTTCAGGCTGTTCGACGATTATTGCCGCGCTATACTCACCGTTCTCGCCGCATCAGGTCTATATGAAATTAAAACGTCGTCAGGTGCATTGAATGTGCTGTTTTTTTTCGTGAATAATTTTTGGCCACTGGCTTTATGAAACTAGATGAAGAATTGTGAACAAAACCTACCGTCAGCTGCGGGATTTATTTTTGAATGAGACTCGCCTCTGATACTGTAAAACAATTTACACCATGAGCCATCTATTTTTTTAATCTGCACATTTAACAGACATGTCACTTGGATGTTAGACGTGTATGCGATAAACCACCACGCTAATGTTAATCTGCTTAAGTTTTCCGTTTCTAGTGCTGATGGGCATTAAGTAAAACAACAATGGGATTTCGTGCACATTTCGTATGTACATATTTTAACAGTCTATTGACATTTGGCGGGGAAAATTGTGGGTTTTATGTGTACCTGACGCCCAACTACAAAAAGCATTTGGTGGCACTGATGGACTTCCTTCCAGGCCGCCGGAACATTCAAGGTTAATGCAAGCTTTGACACCAAGATCGATTTAATGAAAAGCCACCACGCACCACCTGACTATACTATTCCAAGTGATGCCCAAGAATGGCCAACCAAACTGAGACTCTTCCGTCCAAACGGAGGCTCTTGCAAATAACCAAATCAATCCATTTCCGTCTACATTCAGGAACGGACGCGCCACCTCCCATCACAGTACGCGGCAGCCGGGTCTCACTCACATTAGCCTGAATCCCATTCAGGAACGGACGCGCCACCTCCCATCACAGTACGCGGCAGCCGGGTCTCACTCACATTAGCCTGAATCTCGAACATCTGCCGTTGCGTGACAGGGTCATTGAGCTCGGTGTAGGCGTTGCACACCTCCTTCTTGCAGACGAACAGTTCGAACCTCTCGGTGATGCCTGGCTGCGACCGGTGGTACTTGGAGAGAGGAGACATGATTTGCGGGTGATCCAGGATGAAGGTCGGCTGGATACACGTCTCCTCCAGAAACTCGCCCACCAGCTGCCGGAAACAGCATCACGCAGGGTTATCGCACCGACTGGCATGCAAGTTGACACGACGGTAGGGCGCTACCGGCCAGCCGTGAATATGTGAACACTTGGTTCTGGCTTGGCTTACACATGACGTGTCGCCAAAACCATTAATGCACAGGTAGATTCGCACTGTGGAGGCGTAACAATACATGGAGTCAACAATGCGTGGAGCCAAAGCCATCGTTTCCCTGTTGGGGATTTAGAGGCGCATCGATCGTAGCGGTCATGCAGCATCGTCTCCCTGATGTTATAATGCACTGCGCGGGCGGCAGAGTGCAGTACCGGGTGTTGGTCGATGGCACACTTGATTGAATGCTTGGCTTATCACAAAAATCCAACCACACATTGAGTTCTACATTGTATGGTTTAGCGGTTCACTTCTGGTCATTAGCGAACAAACGGACCTGGCAAAGATAAAATGTGAGGTTCTTGTCAAAGACTCCGACCAATGGAGGGGGAGTCGATGTGTCACCCTGCACGAAAACCGAACCGGGAGAGCGGCTACCTTATCGAGAAGCCGGGCCGAAGTTCGAGGTGGTGCACACTCCACCTGGTGTTGGACACAGAGCCGGTCCAGAGCGGCCCTCGCCGGCTCTCCCGTCAACTCCAGCGGCGCCGGCAGGGGTGTCTTCATAGCCTGCGTCACACAGAGCCAGCGTCACCAAACCACAAGCCTTACCACCAGGGTAAGGGATAATGACAGGGATGTCTTGATAGCCTGCACCACACAGAGCCATGGCCACCCCACCACAACCCTGACCAGAGCTACATGGTAATGGTAGGGATGTCCTGATAGCCTGCACCACACAGTGCCAGGGTCACCATGCCACAACCCTGGCCAGAGCTACATGGTAATGACGAGGCCGTCTTCATAGCCTGCACCACACAGAGTCAGGGTCACCCTGCCACAACCCTGGCCAGAGCTACATGGTAATGACGAGGCCGTCTTCATAGCCTGCACCACACAGAGTCAGGGTCACCCTGTCACAACCCTGACCAGAGCTACCGGGCAATGGTAGGGATGTCTTCATAGTCACTACAGCTGGCCTTGGCCAGAGCTGGAGTGATGACAACAATAGCCAATGCCAATGAGAGCAGCAGCAACAACAGGAGTAAAATAAAGACAACAAAAGCACGCATATTATAGGCGGATACTGAATGCAACATCTTCACCTTCTCTAGCTCCGGCAGCATATGTAGTCGTCGGAACGGAGGAGTGAAGTCCACTTCCCACATGACACCCTTTGGGCCGTCTGGGTGATACTGGACCTTGGTCGTGCCGAATATCGACTGCACCATACCTGCCAGAAAGAAAGCAACGAACAAGTCTAAATTATTCCATTGCTATGTTGTCCTCAATAGCATCCACGGTAATCCAAGAAACAAATCACCATTGTTAACTTAATTTGTTCTTGAAGCATTTTCGTGACTTGGGTGACCGAGAGGTAAGATGAGCTGACCGACCCTCCGACAGGAATGATGTCGGAGCCCCGACTCCGGATTCACGCATCTCCCAGACTACCCTCGACACACACATCACAAGGACCCTGATAAGCATTGCTTTGGCAGTAATGTGCCAAACAAACAATCTCTTTCAAACTTGTTCAAGAGGTGTAAATTTAATTTTGAAAGGATAGCTACTTACATCACCATTATGATCATCCGATACAATTTGATGTGTGTACGGCTTGCAACACAAGGTCAGAGGCTTGTGACATGGCCACAGCACTGGATACAACCCACTGACCAGACACCATCGTATCGGTGATCTCCATGACATGGCCACAGCACCGGATACAGTCCACTGACCCGACACCATCGTTCGGTGATCTCCATGACATGGTCACAGCACCGGATACAACCCACTGACCCGACACCATCGTCTCGGTGATCTCCATGACATGGCCACAGCACCGGATACAACCCAATGACCCGACACCATCGTCTCGGTGATCTCCATAACATGGCCACAGCACCGGATACAACCCACTGACCCGACACCATCGTCTCGGTGATCTCCATGACATGGCCACAGCACCGGATACAACCCACTGACCCGACACCATCGTCTCGGTGATCTCCATAACATGGCCACAGCACCGGATACAACCCACTGACCCGACACCATCGTCTCGGTGATCTCCATGACATGGTCACGCACCGGATACAACCCAATGACCCGACACCATCGTCTCGGTGATCTCCATAACATGGCCACAGCACCGGATACAACCCACTGACCCGACACCATCGTCTCGGTGATCTCCATGACATGGCCACAGCACCGGATACAACCCACTGACCCGACACCATCGTCTCGGTGATCTCCATGACATGGCCACAGCACCGGATACAACCCAATGACCCGACACCATCGTCTCGGTGATCTCCATGACATGGCCACAGCACCGGATACAGCCCACTGACCTGACACCATCGTCTCGGTGATCTCCATGATATGGCCACAGCACCGGATACAACCCACTGACCTGACACCATCGTCTCGGTGATCTCCATGGCATGGCCACAGCACCGGATACAGCCCACTGACCTGACACCATCGTCTCGGTGATCTCCATGAGGTCATTGTAGTCGGCGTACGCCATGTAGAATTCGCAGGTGGTGAACTCCGGGTTGTGCGTCATGTCGATGCCCTCGTTGCGGAACTGACGACCGATCTCATACACTCGATCCAAACCGCCCACTACCAACATCTGCCAACAGAGGACCAAAACTGCGAACTGACGACCGGTCTCATACACTCGATCCAAACCGCCCACCACTAACTGCCGACAGAGGATCAAATTTATTTATATTTTTTGTCTTTAGTAGAGGCAAAGTGCCATCAGCTAGATATTTATTACGTTAAAGAAAGGGTTACGTCAATCCGGCTTATGTGGCATCCAGTTATAACAAATAAGCAAGAGAGGAAAGATGAGACGCCGGAAAACAAAGAACGTGGCGTAAAGGGCCGATACATGCATAGCATACAGGTTCACGCACATACATACATACATACATATCAAACAGTGGGACATTTGGAAGGTGGACAGCTTCATAGCCTACGAACAGGCTCCGCTGCCCACTTGCGACCTGAAACGAAGCGGAGGCCCTGCGCCCAGGGCGAGCCGTGGGCGTCAGGCCCGACCTTGAATGTGTAGGTGCATGTTTTAAGTTAAAGGTTGGAAAAAAACTGAGAAGGGGAAAAACCAAGCTGCTTGGAAAACCCGTAGGTAAAAACCAAGCGCAATTTATCAGGAAAACCGTCCGTTTTGCCCAAATTGGATCGGTCCCTGCCGACCTAGTGCGAAATAAGCTATATATATGCGTTTTACGACATTGGAGAGGATAATGGCGTGTGGCTTCAAATGACTTGCTCTAGTTTGGGGCGGAGGAGGAAATCGTGGGTGAGTTTGGTTTGTCCGAGTCGGAGCCGGACAAGGACCTCGTGTGTGCGTGTGTTGTAGGGAACAGGGCCATTTGGAGAGATGGGGTTTAATGCGGTGTAGGTGTGGTGTTGTGATTCCAGCATGCCTGGATATATTGTGTATATAATTTATTTGTGAGGGACAAAAGGTCACCCGGGGGGGGTGGCGGCATCGGGAGGTGGGGGCGGGGAGAGGGGGAGGTCGATCGCTCGACGGGCGAGTTCATCCGCCCGGTATCCCCATGTGGCCAGGGACCCAGAGCAGTGTGAGTTGGAGGTGAGCATGATGGGTGTGGTAGAGTTGACGGATAGCGTGGAGTGTGGGGTGTGAGGTGTTCTGTATGGCTGCGAGAGCGTCAATGGATGAGCGTGAATCAGTACAGATGATGATGGGTGTGGTGATGTGTTGAATTATGTGTAGTAGGCAGATTAGGATTGCCACTAACTCTGCCGTGTAAACCGAATGGTGTGGTGTCAATTTTGCTTGGCCAGTGTTGGGTCTACCGAACCAGGCGGCGCCCGTACCATCTTTGGTACGGGAGCCGTCAGTGCAAAAGTATGTGTTGGGGTGGACCGCTTGGCGTTCGAAAAATGTAATTAAGTTTCGATGGGCGGAGTTTTTTTTGTTGTTTGTTTTTGCCGAAAGAGATATTCGAGCTTGGGGTGTTTCATGTGCCTAAAATGGGAGTAAGGGGGTCAATTTGTAGGGGTTACCTCGGGGAATTTCAGTGCGAGTGTAAGGACATGGCTCAGGTGTATGGCAATATTGTGTTATACCTATTATAGGTACGCCGAACGGGGGTTAGAGGGTGCGAGAGTGGCGGGGTGATTGTGTTGTGTTGTGGTACGAAAGTGGTATCTAACTAGTTGGAGTGATCTATGATGTTGTAAACTAGGGAGGTGGGCCTCAGCCCAGATACTAGTGATGGGAGTGTGCTGATATTGATACTTACTAATATTACTGATACAGATACTAGTGATGGGAACAATGTGCTCCGGTGATGAGGCGTAGTGCGTGATTTTGTATGCGTTCAAGTGTTACGATGTGTGTGGGAGATATATGATCGAAGATAAACGCATTGTATTCCAGGATTGAGCGAACCAGAGCAATATACATTGTGGTGAGGGTGGTACTGCCTGCACCCCAGTCGCGACCGGAGATGCAGCGCAGGATATTTAGGCGCTTAGCGCAACGTTGTTTAAGATAAGACATATGGAGGGCCGAAATAGAGTCCTTTGGCTAGGACAATGTCAAGATAGGTGAAGGTGGTTTGGTGAGGGATAATTTAATCGCGATAACGTAGCGGTGTAAGAGGTTGGATGTATGTGTGGAGCCGGGAGAAAAGCATTGTGACGGATTTCGCGGGGGAGATCTGAAGTCCCCAAAGAGAACACCACGAATCAATTTGATCCATGGCGCGCTACATGAGGTGATTTGCTCTGTCTGCCGATGGGTGTGTGCACCAAATAGGCAGAACGCCGGCATAAATAGACCGGGGGCAATTTTGTAGAGGTCAGCGAGAGCGTCATTGATCATTATGACGAAGATGATGGAAGATAACACGCTGCCTTGTGGGACGCCTTGGTCAAAATTGTGGGGTCGAGAGTGGGGTGGGGGGGGGGGGGGGACGCATCGACCATGGTAGATCATTTAGCTCGAGAGTGGATGTTGCCGCAGCGGACAGTGAACGTTCTGATGGCGAGAAAGTTCGTAAGGAATGTGGCCCTTGGTACCAATTGGGTGTAATTTGATTCGAAGGGTAGAACTGTGCACCCTACTGAATGCGGATTTTAAGTCGAGAAAAAGTGCGACGGTTTCATTTTTTTCCATGAAACCGCGCTGTATGGGGTCAACAATTTGGATGAGGTTGTCACTGGTGCTGCGTCTGGGTCGAAAGCCGCTTTGAAAGGGGGCGATAATGTCGTTGTTTTCGAGGTAGACTCTGACTCGTCCATTGACTATACGCTCAAAGAATTTAGAGGTACAACTAGTGAGAGAAATGGGTCGATAGCTCGCGGGCAGGTGGCGAGGTTTAGCGATAGGAGTGTTGGTTACTTTGAAAAGGGATAAACTTAGTTCACCGAGAGTAAAGGGAGCATGATATGGTTCAGTGTTGTCCGAGGTAAAGTTGCAGGTGGCGGGAGTGTTGTGTAGGAAAGTGATGGTGCGTTGCGAGTATTGTGTATTTGAGGAAATGTCAGTGTAATAGGTGGCGAAGTGTTCCGCGACGTCTGAGGGTTATGTTATGCGGCGTTGGTTAACTGTAAGTTGTTTGTTGGAATCCGCGGTGTGGAGGATCTGCCATTGGAGAAGGAGCGAATTTGTGTCCAAATTTTGGCGATGGGGGTAAAACGATTGCATGAGTTTGAATAAAGGTGCCAGCTGCGTTTTTTTGGCCGCAAGGATGATCTGCTGACAACGCTTCTTAGCCTCGCGGACTTCTAAGATGTTGTGTGTGGTCAGATTTGTGCGAAATATCCGCTCAGCCCGCCGCCGCAGGATGACGGCGCGTTGACGCTCGTCATTCCACCACGACACGTGTTTACGGCCCGGGAGCGACGAGTGTAGGGGACGCGTTTTTCTGCCGTGAGTAATATGGTATTGAGGAATGCTGAAATGGTGGGGGGGGGGGGCTGGGGAGGGAAGACAGTATCAATTTCCTGGTAGAAAGGCGGCCATTTAGTTTTGCGAACGTACCAGCGGGGTATAAATAAATAATATCTGGACTGGGTTGAGCGTTCAAGCATGATATGAATATGAAAGTGATCGTTAAAAAGGGGGTCGGGTTGTACGTGCCAAGAAAGGAGGGGTGAGATGGAAGCCGAAGCCAAAGAGAGGTTTATGGCAGATGGACGGAACGGAGCGATGTCTGTGTTGTGGGTGGGTGTTTGGTCATTTAAAAAGACCATGTTGTGGGTGTTGAGTGTTTCAATGTGATGTCCGCGTGGAGATGTGATGTAACAACCCCATGCCTGGTGGTGGGCGTTGAGGTCGCCCAGCACCAGACAGGGGTGTGGAAGAAGACCGAAGAGATTGGCCAGAGAAGCTAAGGATAACGTAGGAGAAGGAGAAGATAAAGAGAGAGAGTACAGTGAGCTCTAGTTGTGCAATTTGGACAGAAACGGCAACAAAACTTAGGCTATTGACAATGTTGATCGGGCGATGGAGGACGGTGTCTGAGATAAATAAGGCAACCCCGACGCCGCGGGGCCTAGAATTTGTGTTATGGATATAAAGGACGCAGCCAAAGATACTAAAATTGTACGGGTCATTGCTGCGCCATCGGGTCTCCTGAACGGCGGCAATCAATGGTTATTTTTGATGATATATTCCTTGCGTTTTGCCCAATGGGACACGAGACCTCGTATTCCATTGGAGCAAGAATTCAGTGTTGGGTGTCTGCATTGGTGGTGGTGATCACGCTCCCGCAGCTGCGTGTGGTTGGTTATTGGTTTTACGACACGTCGACCGTTGAGTCATGTAGCGTCGCCAATCTCTCACGCCGATTGGTCGCGGGCGAAGAGTAGCGACAGGTGAGACTCGAATCCACAACCTTTCGATTGTGAGACGAGCATCTTACCCCTAGACCACTCGTCCCACACAGCTGCGTGTGTGGCGGTGATGGTGTGACAGAGTCATCCGATTCATATTCGGACGACTCTGGCGTACCTGATTGCTCTGGGTCCCTGGGGGATCCTGGCAGAGTGGCCGGGGGTCGGGGCTGTTCTGAGAGGGCAGAGGGGGGAGATGGAGGGACAGGGACGGCCCGGAAGGGGCGGCGCGGGGTGACCGAGTCCGAGGGGGCGCGACGGCCGGTAGGCTCCGGGAGGAGGCGGAGGCGCCGACGTGGGGAGCAGGGCGCGGGGCCGGTGCAGGAGGGTTGGAGGGGGAGAGCGCGTGCTCGGTGTGCCCGGGCTCGCGGGGAAGCGGGCGGGCGGCCGCCTCGGCCGGGGTCGGCCAGAGGGGCTGGAGGAGGGATCGGTCCCGGGCAGAGGTTGGCCTCTGCGTCGTGGGCAGTGCTGGAGGGGCAGTCAGGCGCCGGTACTGCTGCTCCTTTGCAGCCAGCCAGACTGGGCAGTGGGAGTGTCAGGCGGGGTGCGGGCCTGCGCAGGCTGCTCAGCGTGGTTCCTCGGCGGGGTGTCAGGCGGGGTGCGGGCCTGCGCAGGCTGCTCAGCGTGGTTCCTCAGCGGGGTGTGAGGCGGGGTGCGGGCCTGCGCAGGCTGCTCAGCGTGGTTCCTCGGCGGGGTGTGAGGCGGAGTGGGCCTGCGAGGCTGCGCAGCGTGGTTCCTCAGCGGGGTGTGAGGCGGGGTGCGGGCCTGCGCAGGCTGCTCAGCGTGGTTCCTCGACGTCACACTGCGCCGCAGGGTGAGTCTCCGCGCAGCGGCCGCAGACGGGTTGCGGACACGGCAGACTCCGCTGTGGTGGCCATACTTCTGGCAGAAGGCACAACGTTTGGGCGGCGGGTGTCCAGGGGCGGCAGAGGTACCGCAGGTACCCTGCGTGGAGGTGGGTCGGCGGGGCCAGTAACCTGAAGCCCAACTTGAGCAGCGGGCTCGGTGATGAGGCGGAGCGGCGCCCAAGGTGCACTACCTCGCACACCCCCTGTGGGGTTAGCTCTTCCAGGAGCACTTCCTCTGGCAGGTGGGCCAGCTCAGGGGCCAACACCGTTACAAGGGTGTTGTTGAAGCGGTCGGCGACGACCACCTCAACAGGGAAGGCCAGGAAGTGGCTCAGTTAGAGGAGAGCCGTGGCCTGGCTTGGCTCGCGGACACTCACCAGGAGCGCGCCCGCCCGGATGGTTCTGGCTGACACTACTCCCACTGGTCTGTGACGTGCAAGTGTTGATGAGGAAGGGCACTCAGAATGGGTGCAGGCAAGATAGGCACCAAGAAGGGGTGCTAGGAAATGGTGAAAAGAACTGTCATGAAAAGGTGGAGAGACACAGAGTTTGCAGGGATGGGATAAGTCGGTCAGCGGCGGACGCAGTCGGTTAGCACGATCCTTTAACCCAGAAAGGGGCCTCTGACCGGATCTAACCTATAGGGAGGGATGGGAGAGGACAAAAACTGCGAACTGGCGACCAATCTCATAAACACGATCCAAACCGCCAACCATCAGCAACTGCCGACAGAGCACCAAAACTGCGAACTGACGACCGACCTCATGCACACGATCCAAACCGCCCGCCATCAGCATCTGTTGACAGAGGACCAAAACCGCGAACTGACGGCAAATCTAATACACACGATCCAAATCGCCCAACACAATGACACAACAATTCAAAGTAGACACGACGTTTGGTCTCCTAAACTTTGTTGATACCTTTATAAATAATTTTGACGGAAAGGATAGCGAAGAAAATGTTCAAATGGCACAGGCAAGAATGGTCTATCTAAATGTTAGTGATGAGTTGTTAGTACATGTGACGCTAGTAACGTTCACAGTACTGTTCTCGCCAAGTGCGTTGGATGAAAGTTAACGTTTCGACCAGTTGCTCCTCCAGTTGTCAGGTGAATTGTCATCAAGGCACGAGGTAGTCAATATCCCTGTTATGCCTATTGAATTTGTCATAGATGCCAAACTCTCTTGGTACTACTGGCATTCAAATCCAGGTCTCTGAAATAGAAACCCGACGTCTTACGAACCGCTCTACCCAGGGCAAGTAGTCTAATGGCAGAAGGGTGTTATTCAAATGCCATATATATATATATATATATATATATATAAACAAGAGCAAAAGCCGACTGACAGTACTGGCTGAGCCGACCACATTTAACTCTGGTGACCTACACAACGCAGGCAAAATCGGACCGTTCTATTCCGGAGCATCATTACATTACTAATTTACCCAATACCAAAAAGTTGCCGAGTAAAAAGCCAAGAGCGCGAGCAGACCATTACACACGTACCTTGTGATACAACTCGGGCGCCACCCGCATGAATAGCTTCATGCTGAGCTCGTTGTGGAACGTCTCGAACGGCTTAGCCGTGGCGCCGCCGGCGATCATGTTCATCATGGGTGTCTCGATCTCCAGGAAACCCAGCCGGTCCAGGAAGCTGCGCACGTAACTGGCAGCCCACACCCATACCAGTCACAGCAGTCTCCAACAGGCGCGTCATGCACATCAGGTACACTTCATGTGGCGTGCGTCTGTGCCCACATCCAAATACTTTGTGATGGTGGCATTGTCAAATGGCTGCGAAGTGGCGAACCGGTCGACGAGACTGGCATTGGCAGCACGCTGGCTGGGACTGCTCGGCACTGTACCGGCGGGACAATGATCGAGGTGCTTGTGACGCCCGTATTTAGTGCCTGGGTAGGTCGGCTGGGTAGGTCGGCTGGGTAGGTCGGCTGGCAGCCGGTCCGATCAGTTGGTGGGCGGGGGGGGGGCAGCGGATCAGCAGTGTCCATTGACAGCACGCCAAGACCCGAGCGAAATATTGGAGCTCCGCTATCTGGTGATAGAATCAGAGTATGAGCAAGCTCTGCGTCACTAACACTTATCCAGTGCAAGTACCACGGCCAAGGTTGGCTTTCTGCTTTGTAATCCTGGATGTGTAGAGGAAAATTTGCGGGTAATCTAATACGAAGAAGATATTTTCTACAAACATGTCACATCAGAATTTCAGTTTGCACTTTTCCCCGAGTCTTTAACAGTGTATCGCAGAGCAGTTCATTGCCAAACAGCATCATTCAGCCTCCAAATGAGAGAAATGATAGGATAATATTCTGGAGGAAAATGTCCTGCATGCCAAAAACCCAGAACGACCTCTTGTTTGAACTCCGACCACGACACATGTTTTTTTGTTCAAAATAAAAACATCGCAGATATAAACTTCCGGTACAATCGATGTGTCGGTTTTGTGACATCACGCGTATGTACGAGGACCATGCAATGGCTCCATATTTATTTGGGTTTAAATGGTGCATCGACTGCATTGGCCATACAGCACCCATGCAATCGCTCGTGACTGTATCGTTATCCAACTTGAGATGTACTCACCGTATGATCTTAGCTCGGACAAAAAACCTTTCACGAACAGCTTCGTTCATTATCAGGTCTAGATACCGCTGCCTAAACCTTGTCTCCTGCAAAACAAAACTCTCATCAGTTCTCGAATGGCCACGGACCGCTCTAGAATGTTGTTGGAAATGAGGTTGGCTGGTTATTGGTTTTAACGACACGTCGACCGTTGAGTCATGTAGCGTCGCCAATCTCTCACGCCGATTGGTCGCGGGCGAAGAGTAGCGACAGGTGAGATTCGAACCCAGAGACGAGCATCTAACCCCTAGACCACTCGTCCCCTGTTGGAAATAAGGGATTCATTGCGAATGAGCGCGAGACTCCAGTGATCCTGCTACAGCGCATGAAGAACGTGCATGACCGAATGTGACCCGATCCGCGCCGAATGATACGCTTTTGAAACTTTAATAATAACTTCCCTGCTACAGCATTTAAGGCCCTAATTTCCAAACCCAGAATTAGGGCTGTATTTCAATTATAATATTTTAGCAACCTTCATCATAATAACTGCTTTGAAAATGATCAGGTTATTTGAGATAAAAAAAATGGAATAGTTGTTTTGGCCGGGAACCTAGCCGAGGTCGGTTGTGCCGATACCGGCTAAACATCATCAACCACGCGGCTACTTCATGGCACGTGATCTGCATGCTTCAGGACCGGGCGACCGTCCATCTCAATACTAGCGTTTCATGATGCTATGCTGAATTGTTGTGGTTGTTGTGGTTGTGGCATAATCGGCAAAGCTGATAACCCGTCATTTGTGCTATTTTATTAATTTGGTCCAAATAAATCACATGTGGATAAAACCCACCTGTGCTATTTTGATAATTCCAGCCAGCGCATTGAAGTGTGATATATGTGCACGCAATTTGGCACGAGAAACCACCAAAGTGATAGCATCATGATATCTAAGTTCTTGATACATTAAGGTAATGGAGGTGATAGCCTAAACATTGTAAACATAAAGTTAATGGTTTTATTTTGCAATTATTACATCTAACTATTATTAATTTAAGAACAATTGTTCCCATTAACTCAACGATATATATATATATATATATATATATATATATATATATATATATATATATATATATATGTGTGTGTGTGTGTTTGTGTGTGTATGTACGCAGTCCCTTACCCTCGTTCGTTATGCCACATTCTACCGGCTTAACACACGTAGCACTGAATGGCAATGGCATGCAGCTAACACCAGGAGCCAGATGGAAAGAGGTGTTGGCAAACATTTCAAAGCGCTACTGAACAAAAACAATGAGAACCCGTCCATGCTCCTCCCAAATTTGGGCGAACACCGATGCCAACAGCAGCACTCATCTGATCCAGTTCCATATCAATGGTGCATCTTACTGGCACATCTGATCGCCGTTCCGTGCCAAGAGCTGCACTCTGTTCTGGATGTCGGCATACCTTGTCTTTCAACCCGTAGTGCATGGAAGGCAGCATGTGGAGGCAGGGTGTGAGCACCTGCACGGCACGTGGCACCACGGACAGCTCGCCTTTCTTGGTCTTGGCCGGGTGTCCGGTGACGCCCACGATGTCGCCCCGCCGTAGTCGGTCAGTGTCGGCGGCGAACGACGCCGCCTCACCGTACAGCTTGTAGTTGGCCATCATCTGAGAGCACGGCGCCAAGTGTACTTCATGACCTGACACGTAGGTTCGAGAACAAAACAACGTCTTGAGAATCCAGATAGAACAAATCACTTCAGTACTCATGAATCCACGTACAAAAGTACAAAAATTATAACGGAGCACCTTATATGGAGCTCTCAGTATCAAATGTTTTTTTTTCCATGATTGAATTGCTTGTCAAAGCTGATGTCTTCCGTTTACTCCTATCAGTATGAACCAAGCAATGCATGATATTTCCCCGGAATATTTCAGGCGTCGTGGTTGGCGCCGTGGTTGGCTTCGTAGACATTCTTCCGCCTGTGATTGAGAGAACAAATCCATCCTATTCAGCAACCATTCTGGAGAACAAACTTAGGTTGGGTCTAAATCCCTTGAAAACCATTATGACTATGCATACCCTATCTAAGCAGTCCACACTACCAACAGGGACATGTCACTGCAACTACAAGCCAGATGGTAGTGTGGAACAATGCTCTGGAATTCATTTTTGATGCAGGGGAGGACATCGGATCAGTCAGTCAAAGCGCTCCATGACGTGGAAACAGCTGACCATCTCATGAACATCAGATGATGTCGAAATGCAGAGCAGAAACAATGCTGATGTTTTCCGACACGCAAATTAGATCAATACACAAGTGCTTGTGCATTGCACAAACTACTACTATCATCTGCCATACTATTATACGACAATTGGGCGCTACATGACCGATGTAGTCGATGCCCCCAAAACCCTAAAAATACTATTATACGACTCGTCATTATATGTACGTATAATATTATACTATAGTATACGACTACTATCATCTGCCGTAGCAACAGAATGCTTTGCACAGGAGCCATTGATCAGAGCTGTTGATAGTTCCAATGCCGCAGTGAAGTGGTACAGTACAGACGTGCCGTGGCATCAGGCCACCTTTTAGGGACGATAGCCAACATCCATTTATTCAACTCATCTGAATACTTACTCTGTTTACTCCGTACTCAACCTGCTGTCTTACTGACGCTCGTGTCAGTGGAATTCGTCAAACGTATTAAATATTCCTCGCTCAAGTCTTTCCGAACCCTGCTAGTCCATCGACAATCTCCTCTTCCAGTACATCTCTTAAGTGAAAACAGTTCATGAAGTCTCGTGATGTGTTCTTGGTTATATGGGATTCTACATACATTGGAATAATTTCATCTACCTTCTTGCCACCCTTCCGCACACTGTAAGCAAACCCGGACATCAACAGCGCACACTCCGCCTCCTCAGCTACAGCAAAGTCCACCTGCAACGTTCCATCCTTCAATTTCTCGCATCGAACAATTTTTGCAAACCGGTGGCATCCATTTCGTTTCTGAAATGGGAACAAAGAAGCGAAACTGTGCTCTTCCGCGACAAAATGAAGATTGTTTATTGTCCACAATCTTCAATAGCATTTTTTCAACCCTTTTCAGGATTCGTGAGCTACAAAGCAATCCCAGGGCCCAGGGGATAGCATAAATATTTTTTTTGATGGTACCCGGGCAGGTGGTCTGGTCCCACGAGTGTGACCAGAAGTGTTTTTTATTTTATTTTGGTGTGGTCGATGCCATGCGTTGCATTTTCTTTCGGCTCCTCTGGCGCCCTACCGCCCACCAGGAGGGGGGGGGACGCCTGAGTCCCGCGAATGGGAGGAAGCCAGGCGCCAGGGGAGCTATACGGGGCAGGCGGCGCCTTCGCACAGCCGGGAGAGACTCACCACCCTGACCGCACTAGCAGCGCCGCCCATCCCTTGACCTCGGCCGGCCGGACCGACGGGTACTGGGAATAAACCCAGGCCCTCGACCCGAGGCGACTGTCACCTGGCCCGTATGTGGGCCTACGGGTCCGCCCGCCCATTCGGGAATTTGGGACCAGAGGTGTGATGCTCCCAGTCACAACTAGCACTGTGCGACGGGGAACCCCAACCACCAAGACTGCGTCAATCCCGGGGGACGGGCTGAGGGGACACGTCCACCCCGACAAAACTGAGCCGGTGGATAGACCGGGGGAAGCTAGCTTACCTGCTCGTGACATGGGAGGGGTCGTTTTCAGGGCTGCATGGACATACCCAGGGATGTTGGCAATGAACGTAAATGGGATGGGGAAAGGGAATGACAAACAACTAGGGTCCTTGTGCTTGCCAAACACGTCGCCAGCCGAAGCTGGCGCCCTTGCGGGGGAAAAACAAACACTTGGTGGTGGAAACCGAAGGGCTGGGTAGGAAATTCCCACCCGGTTCACACAGGCAAAAGGCACAAAAAACACAAGTCCCTGTTCAAAGTAGTAAGACAAATCAAATAACCGCGCCTAGAAATGTGTTGGTACGCAGCTTGGCTCTTGCGGAGCACCGCTGACACCCATGACGCAACACACTAAGGAATTGGTGTCATTGGAACTGAAATGTGAACAATGCTGGAAGACGTGAATGTTGTGCATGCAACATTTTTAATTCATATTACAAATTATTTACACAAACATGGCTAAAAGGTGCACTGCATTTGGAATTGAAGTGCAAAACATTAATATGTACCCCTTCCAACTTATTCTTCATCTCACACTGCGTGGTGGCATGACGCAGATATTTTTGAGACGACATACTGCTGATTTGTCATGTCATAGAATAGAAGTGAACGTTTACATCTCATACTTTACATGACATGAAGTTCCATCAAATATATATACTTCTCATTGGTTTCAATTTCGACAGCATTGTGCTTCAGTTGAAATATAACATTCTTCCTGGCATGTCCTGGCGACAACCAGGTCTGAGAGCAGTTACTCTCGTTTTATCATTAATTTTGATCAGCTTTTCTTGAAAGCTATTGACAAAACCCGGTACATTTGGGCTAAGTTCGAAAGTCCACTATCGTCGCGGTGTCGCTGTCCTTCCTTTATCTGAAGACTAGTGACTAGAAAGCCAGTAGACATGCACGGAGTTTCAATATTTATCAGTGCCAGAGCCCCCAATGTTCATCAGGGTCCCAAAATATAGTCTTTAACATGGTATCCTATTAGCCATCTCAATCACCCCAACGCTATTTGCTGCGACCAACTGCACATAACATTGGTCAGCACTACCAATATATTGTTGTTAATGACCTGGAAATATGTCGGCGTCGGTGCGTTGACGGCACGTTAAACTCTCGGTCAAGAGACGGGGGTGGCCGAGTGGTAAGGGTGTTGAGCTCTGGATACCAAGGTCCCGGGCTCAACACTCGCACCACTCGGGACACTTCCCAATCCCGCGGCCCACCGGCGGAACAGTGAGGGCGGCGCCATTATCCGTGATCGTGCATAAAGTGCATCACTAACCATCCAATAAACAAACAATAAAACAACTCTCAGTCCACATCATGCTGTTGAGACATAATTCACGGATACCGTGGTGGAGTCAGGGGTAACGCAGCAAGATCTGCTCAGCAATAGAACCTGGTTCTTCAACCACCTCAGCAAGGGGCAGGGATGGTCGAGTGGTTAAGGTGTTGAGCTCTGGATACGAAGGTCCTGGGCTCAACACTCGCACCGCTCGGGACATTTCCAAATCACGCGGCCCACTGGCGAAATAGTGCGGGTGGCGCCATTAGCCGTGATTGTTCATAAAATGTGTCGTGAACCACCCAATAACAAACACCTCAGCAAGAATTCGGAATTTTTTATTTATACATTTTTTTCTTCTAAGTAACTGATCGACATTCTGTAATTTGTGTGCATCTAGCAAACAACTTTTTCTTCAGCTTAATTCGTGTTCAGCTGAGCTCCTGGTAATCTGATATTGAAATGTATTTACCTTCCATCATTCTTTTCTTTCAGCTGTTTCGGTAAAAGTACCTACATTATCTCATTCTGCATACAAAAAGTTCAATCTTGAAGCATTAATCATAAGAATAAATAAACTCACAGCAAAACATAAACTCGCCGTGTGCCTTACTTTGTTAATTGGATTTAAGGGCGTTTCGACCAACAATTGATCACGTAGGACCTGTGATGTTGTTTAATGATGACTAGGAGGAATGATTGGGTGGTACCTATTTAGTTGCAACATTTAGAGACGGAGGAACTTATCCATCTCCAAGTTACTTTTTTCAGGGACATGTTTATGCTGTAAGATGAAAATAGCATGCACATTTATATATACGAGGGCATTGCATATTTCATCAATACAGCATATTCCTAGCATACCCATCCATACTTGTACATATTTCTTTTCAAAGAAATGGTTGGATGCTGTTTCAATAGTGTTCATTACGCCAAAAAAAATAATGAAGCACACCTCATGAGCTTTGGGATCACCTCATAAGCTGAAGTTAGATTAAAGGACAAAACAATTGTAGTCAATTTTCTGTCACCAGTTATGTCAAATCCGTATCAGTTGTCATCTTATTTTCACCTGCAATTTTGAATCCCAACACAATTCAGTATTTTTCCAGAAAGTAAACGTTACACAAGGTCAAAACATCTTCAGGTCAAAGCAGGCTTCTGGTAAGTGTTTCCACATAAACAGCCAAATTGTATGGACATTGGTGTGAAAGAGTCATGGTTATGAAACAAAAAACTAGACATCTTTTATTTCTGTCGATTCACTTAAACTCAACTGGCAGCGTCACACCCTTCATATGACCCGTAGAACAGAGACAAGAGACGGGGATCGATCAGAGACTGAGTCTGATGGCAGCACAGTGATAAATTATTCGCGAAATATGGTGGAATATACCACTTACTGAACACTGAACGGGAATCGACATCCTCCCCAAAGAAGCATCGACATCGTGCTTCTTGGTGCATATTTGTGAATCATTCATTCCTTTTACAAGTATCATGCTTATGCTCACCATAACAGATCCGGGATCGGGATAACGAACGTTCCGTGGCGCAAATCGAGGTGAAGGGATTATCTATGATGTGCTATGTTATACAATGCCAGTGCATAGCATGTGTGTTTGTATCATTATCGTTGATATCAGCGTCACCAAATTAGGTACCACTCAAAACACGCAAAGCGGGAACAGTAATATGTACGCAATTGCCTCAAAACTGGGTTTGCAGGACTTAACACATTTTGTAATATTGTTTCCATGACGACTTCGACACCCTGCAGTACACGTTTCGACATCCCACACCTAACGGTAAATCATTATTTTAACACTGCGGCCGCATACTGGCGCACCTGGATTTTGACGCCCTCTCCACGCAGATCATAGAAGCGCAGTTTGTTGCTGCTCTCTCGAATGCTGTGCAGACGGCCGGCCACCGAGACAGTCACGTCGTCCACCAACGAACCGTCCGCGATCCCGCCGTACGAGGTGATGAACTCTTGCAGCGACATCGTCACATGGAACTTGTGAGGGAACGGGTTGTGACCCGCCTCTTTGGCGGCCACCACGCCTGCCAGCCGCATCTTGTAGTACTCCTGCACATCACAAAACGTGGGGGGGGGGAAGCGTCAGGCAACTCTCAATCGGTAGGGTATCTGCGAACACATACTATTTTGATCATTATGAGTGACTCATAATGTTCATGGTGTTAAACAACGCTATTACTTAGGGAAGTAGCCAAGTTCAGCCAAGCTGCAGGTCTTTGTTTGGTTCCTCAGAAAATGGAGAGTTGGTAAGGAACACTTCAGAATGATTGCGTGATTAAATATCAGAGGTAATCTTTAGTGACAAGTTGAACGCACTCAAAACTACCTTCGAACAACACTGTTTTCCCGTAATACAGCTGATCAATGTGAAGTCCTGCAACATTCCACATCCTGCCTTTGACCTGTAGCATCTACTAAAAAGAGAAATAGCATGGCTCATTGGAGTGGCATGGCAAAAATGAAAGAAAACTAGTCTGTAAAGCTCTAGCTGATGAAACTTGTGAAGAAACCGGTAATTCACTTAAAATTAAAACAAACTTCCTGGTGGATATTCATACACTATTGGGGCTTCAAGTACCAAATTCTGATCGGCACCATACTTCCCAAGTGAAGCACGGAAAGTTCTGAGACACTGGCAGAAAAGAACTTAGCATATGGCTTCCGTCGTCATGTTGACTGCGCACATACCACGTCTTGTCAATGACCACAAACATACTCAGCAGCGCAGATTGGCTGTCCGTGGCCGCTGGTCGAGACGCTGACGGGAGATAGCCACGGCACCACAAAACAGGCGACCCAAACATAGACATGTAACAATAAACAGTGCCGACCCCCTTATGCAGGAGACAGCTGTTCCCCGTCGCGACTTGGACTGCCAAGGGAACGCGTGTCGCTTCATTGCTAAAATAGGATTTTCAATAATATATTTGGGACAGTGAATATTACTTGATCAACTGTACTACTAATGCATGGACCTAAGTAGATAGCCCATGTTCTGCTATTGATGCTAAATGATCTATCCTGGTCGATGCGCCCACAAACATCAATAATAATAATAAGAGGCCCGGTGGACCGTGGCAGTGCCATCCCCTAAGTGAGCTCGCACATTTGCAGTGAGTTCGCTCTCCGAGACGGCTGCTGATCCACTGTCGGCGGAGATAGGCTGCTGGGCAGCCCGTTCCTGCTCCTTCTGCAGCCGCTCCTGCTCCTTCTTCAGCTGTTTTTGCCGCCGCTTCAGCTCACTGAAACCGAGTAGTGGTCATGTGACACCAGGCAGACAAGTTAAGCATGAAAAGGACCGGGACAGTTAGCGGTCGGAATGAAGTAGATGGAGACAGTTGTACATCGACATGAAGTGGATCGGAAGAGTTACAGGTCGGCAGGAATTGTATGGGAACAGTTGTCAGCAAGGTTGGATTTGTACTTTGAAATTTGGGACATGGAAATAACAATTATGGGGAAATAGAATATGGAGAGGATACTTTTCTTCACGCATGTGACATCAGAAGCTGAGTTTGCACTTTCCAATGGATCTTGAGCGTTCCGTCACAAAGCGGTTCATTGTCAAAGAGCACCATTTAATCTCCAAATGAGAAAAATGAGAGGACAAATTTCTGGAAAGGATAATGTTCTGGACAACAAAACTCTAGTCTGCTTTTTCTAACCCTAGTTGTCGGTTGGCATGAGGTAGACTTGGAAATGTGCTGGATCATCATGAATTGGACCGGGACAGTTGTCGGTTGGCATGAGGTAGACTTGGAAATGTGCTGGATCATCATGAATTGGACCGGGACAGTTGTCAGTTGGCATGAAGTGGACCGGGACAGCCTTACTGAGGTGTGCCCAGTCCCAATTTGTCATTTCACAACAGAGTGCGTTTGCAGAACAACAGCCAAGAAACCAGGAGTAGAAATCATCTGTGTACGACCTCCTCACTGTGATGTGAGGCTTTGCATAAATATATTCTACCGGTAGAGGAAAAGACTAAATACAATTCACCTACATGATGCAAAACGTCTGATGAAATGAACCAAAGGAAATGAAATGTTGCTGGTGGAAGGCCACATTGGGTGCTGGGAGAATAAAGCAAGGGGACGAATATGGTGGCCCCAGACAGTGATACATTCTTTGCAAAACAGGGTGGAATATACCACCTTCAAAACACGAAATCAACATACTTCCCATAGAAGTATGGACATTTTGCTTCTTGAGGTGTGTTTATGAAGCCTTAATGGCTCATTTCTAGCAGAACATATCTTGATTATAAGCATCATGATCATGCTTATGATTGTGGATTGTGATACATAATCAGCTTGTACGACAATTCTAGGTGAAGAGATTACCTATGATGTGGTCTTTTATACAATGCCAATTGATGTAGTAAAAGTATTATTTATATTGCTATCTGACTACTCTATATATAATTACAACCACAGCTAGTCCAAGAGTGTAGTCAAAGATGGCGCTAGGAAAACTGGTTTCTATCCCATCTTGGGATCCTCATCAGTTCATTGTATTTCAGTAAGGTTAAACAATGACATCACATTCACATTTGGATTACTTACACGTAACGTGACCACCCCACCATAACACTTCAGAGGTACAGTTAATATAAACACAACTGATGATGACACGATACAGGTGGGCAGTGTTAAAATAATTGTTCTTCATTAGGTGCGAGATGTCGAAACAAGCACAGTAGGATGTCAAAATTTGCCATGGAATTAGTGTCATTAAAAATGTTTTTGTGTATTTCAGACTCAAATTTGAGCCAATGGCATACTTATGACTGTACTGAGCATGAGCATGGTACTTATGAGTTAGAAAGGAGACACGAAGACTTCATAAGTATGCATGAAGAAGCAGGATGTCAGTACTTCATGGAGGAGGATGTTGATTGAGTGTTCAGAAAGTGGTATATTCCACCCTATTTCACGAATCATTTATCATTGCAGGTGGGTGACGGTTATGTGGTGCTTATGAAGCTTTCATGGCTCATTTCTAGCATTACCTATCTTGTTTATAAACAACATGCTCAGCATTCTGGATTGTGACACATAATCAGCTTGTATGACAATTACAGGTTAAGAGACTACCTATGATGTGGTCTTGTATACAGTACCATTGATATAGCAAATGTATTATCACCATAATTGATATTGTCATCCCCTACCTGTGAAAATAAATTAAAATTGTACAATTATCAGTACACTATTAGCTCCAATTGAGCTTGAAGGATACAAAATATATTTCACATAACCTTGTTTCCATGGGAAATTTTGACATCCTGTACACATTTTGACATCTAACATCTGATGAAAAACCATTGTTTTAACACTGGCCACAGAATTAAGGTACATTTCTGACCATCCCCCATGGAACATATTTTTACCATTGAGCTAATGAAACGTGTCTGGTGTAAACATTTGTGCCCTCCTTCAGTGCAGCCAAGACAAGCATAGCCAGGCTGACCGTCATATGAAGCTGTTTTGATAGGAATACAATGGGAGTAGGCCTACTTGGGACTTGCTCTCACTTGTGACTACAAACATAGCAAATGCTTTGATTTACCTATTTATTAGACACAATGTGCAGCAAACAGAGTTAACCATAACATAAGATGAGGTGGCTATTCTTAATGGTCTTTCTTGCAAGCGATTGCTGCATAATGTAAATACACACTGACTACATGCAAATATGTCATTGTAAGCTGGGGCCAGCTTACCTGGATGTAGCCATGAGCCTTGATTGACAGTGCCCACTGGCAATGCATCCCCGAGGCTGTGGCCAACTGGCAAACCTCAGGGCCTGTCTCAGGAAACACCAGGTCACTGACCCCAGCTTATAAGACATTATCAATGCTATCTGCAACATACCAAACAGCCATTAATAAAAACAAGCCTGCTTAAAATTGACAAGGGCAGATGAAGTCAAATGCAAATTGCCAGGATAATAACCATTCCCAGCATATCTACAAAGTCCAAAAGAGTATACAAAAGCATCAAAGGAACAGAAAATAGTGAATACAAGCGCCTTTGGCACTTGCTCCGCTGCGTTAAGCGAAACATTTGATTTTGGTTTCATGTGGATCGGTCTAATGATTCGGCGGCTATGCCAATTTTAGTGGTATTAATTTCCCTGCACCCGAACATTTTTTTAAAACTATCCGGCGGAGGTGTGGCCGCCGCGAAAGCGCGCGCCGGCATCCTTTTTTCGACGGCTGGTGAAATTCGTAAGAATCCCTGGTGAGGCGGCTCACGTTGTTAAGCGCAAAATGGCAGCGAAAAATATCGTCTGGTAATGGTTGCGGGCATCGACGATTGGAACCAAACTATTTGCGATGGGGAAAATCCGAAGGAACCGTGAGCATCACAAAGGGTGGGGCTATCGCGCATACAACTTTATCCGCGAAAAGTCATCCCACAGTGGTGTGGGGACAATGTAAAGCGGATACTTTTTCACGGACCGAAACACGTGCAGCCCGTGTTACGATGACGGCGCGCACACACTGCAGCCCATGATAGTCAATGGGAAAAGGGTAGCCGGTACATCCGTCCAGGTGGTGAAGGTGACAGCAAGTCGCCAAGTTGAGCCGTTTTGGAGAACCAGACCCAATCCTGAAAAAAACGCTTAAAAACGTCACTTCAGCTTTTCACAACCCCCTCGCGTGCGCGTGACCTGTGACCCGGGAACGGTTGACATGGCGATGCTGGCAATTGTCGTGGCAAGACCAAGGTGTTGGTTTGGTGTCAAACGGTCCATTGGTTGTCGAGATATGGCGCTCTGAATAAGGTCGATCGGGAGCACTAAAATTCGTGAAAAAAAAATCCCCGTTTTGCATGCCATTCCTATGGGCGGCCGATGACCCGTCCTCTCAGGACCCCCGTGACGCTCACACGTAGTGCGTTGAAACGATCGTGACGAAATTTTGTTCTGTGTATAGCCAACATTTGGGGCTTTCACGTGATGTCAGCCATACTTCGTTGGCTTTGTTGTGAGCCGTGCCAGGCGCCAATATGCACACGTCTCGTCTGCTGCATGCAATTTTCAAAATAACATGTTAAACCAATGAGGGGGTAATGCCAACTTTGAGCATGTGCCATGTGCCTGGCATACATCCCACAACAATGAAACTCGGCACAGCACATCATACATCGATTGTCTGTTGGCTGTGAAAATTTCAAGCACATGCGACCCATAGTTTGACCTACACATGATGGATGGCAATCCACACAAGGACAAAAGATGACAGACAAACAAACAAACAGAGACTTTTTTACTCAAATAGTATAATAGAGATGTGGAGCCACTGAAAGAGCAAGCTGCATCCAGCAATCAATATAAAGCATCAAGAACTGTAGCTTTGGGGTGCATCAAACCACAGATCATATGCAAAAGCATCAAGAACTACCACAATAAACTTCCCAGGGGAAACTACCACAAGAAACCTAAGAAACCACTTAGAATAGACCACTAAGAGAAAACCTCAAAAGACAACCAACAAGCCTCCAATAGATGCTCAGAAAGGTACCAGTAGAAACAAAGAAAAATCCAAGCATAACCAAAGGGCATGTGGTCCCTTTACAGGCTCACACAGTCCCCAAGACATACATATAGCCTCGAAGAGTTCCATAGGCTTCTAAAAGAACC
This sequence comes from Ashinkailepas kermadecensis, assembly GCA_034440615.1. Lineage (NCBI taxonomy): Eukaryota > Metazoa > Arthropoda > Thecostraca > Neolepadidae > Ashinkailepas > Ashinkailepas kermadecensis. The sequence continues at coordinate 306,296 of JAOTOM010004727.1, forward strand.
CCCATGTGCCATTCAAAAAGGCCTGTGAAAAAGTATTTAAAAGACCTGAAGCTATTAAAGTCTCTATAGGCCACCAAATGTATATAATGCATCTCACAGGATCTATATCTTCTGATCAATTCAGGTTAGACAAGTTGAGGTGTAAGACAGTTAAGCAACAACATGCCTTCAGTCAACGGGTTCTTGATCAGTGGAATAGGCTGCCTGCTGATGTTGTCATTGGTTGGTTAGTTGGTTATTGGTTTTACGACACGTCGACCGTTGAGTCATGTAGCGTCACCAATCTCTCACTCCGATTGGTCGCGGGCGAAGAGTAGCGACAGGTGAGACTCAAACCCACAACATTTCGATCGTGAGACGAGTATCTTACCCCTAGACCACTCGTCCCCTGATGTTGTCATTGAATGTATTTAAAAGTAGGGTGATTTTTCAACAGAAAAATCTTGTTCTTGAGTTCTAATTAGTGATGGATGGTGTGAGATTCATGCTAAGTAAGTGTGCATGGTGCAGACCCCTTGAAGCACATGGATGCAGTTTGAAAATTATTGGTATGGCATTCAATCCACATGTGTTAAGAGGGATCAAGGGAATGGGGTGATAGCTAGGGTAGATATGCTTGATAGATGTGTGGGATGTTGGTGGATGGTTTCTTTGGGATATGGTGATGGTTGGGGTGGGTCTTTTTACCAGGCTTATGATATCTTTCATTTACAGACTTAACTGGATGGGTCCTTGTGTCTCTTCTTAAGTCTAAACACTTTATGACTTTTATGACTATGTAGAAACTAATGAAACATACAAATAGTCTACTGGTACTCCTCCAGTAGTCCTCTAAGAAGGGAGCCTCCAAAAGGAGTTGCATGAAGCCACCATGTCATTAGAACAGCATGTACTTGGTGAGTACTAACCTACTTACCAACTATACTGTGAGTATATAAGTGCCTAGCCTAACATCATGCAATGTTTATGAATGTGGTTAGCTTGATGCAACCACTCATTTCCTCTGCAAATGCATACTTTTCAGTTGAGAGGCAAAATAACACCCAAAAAGAGGCTTGGAGTTGGTCACTATGAAAAGGCTAATGAGAAGAAATGTTAGTTTTTAGATGGGCCCCAAACAACTAGTCTGATTGAGATCATGGTAAATTTGGAGATCAAGTTAACTTTTTTGTGAATATTTTTTTTAATATGATGCTTATTGACATGATTAAGGCAATGCAACCACTCATTTTCTCTGCAAATAATTACTTTTAATTCAACAGCAGTAGATGCAATTGATGACATCATAGGAACATGTCTGCAGCTTATAGCCTCTATGCTTCAAGAAGGAAATTTTGTATCTTGGGGCAGTGGAATTCCTTAAACAAACACTGGCAGACCTTGGAAAAATTAGAGCAAATAACCCCACTGGGAATGGTACTATGTTGTCAGAAAATTATAAACTTGTTTGTCCTCAAAAGAAAGCTTAATACTTATCTGAGATACTGGAGCACAACCTATACACCACGAGGCTAAGCTTACACTGATATGAGTTGTGCACATGGCTGCATGTGGTTTGTCTACTGACTACTAAATGAATAAATCAGAGTAAATCAAATAACTTAACCTAACCTAGACTAAGGTAATGTAGCATAATATATAAAATATATTATAGCATAATATAATCTACCCTAACCTAGCCTAACCTAACCAGAAAACCAGAATCCTCCCAAACAAACTTTTTCACCATGACATCATCAAAGCTTGCACACATTGCTGGTAATCTTCAAGTATTACCCCTTACGCTTTCTTTATATCAACAATGCATCCGAGTCACCGTCAGCTGACTGCCAGTCAGCTGTTGGTGACGCCACTCAAACATACAGAAACAACACTTCCATATGACTGCACTGAATGACCCCAGAGCGTCACCAGGAATATTTATAAGGGGTCAAACCAAACCTAACAATAACAAAACCTAACCGAACAATAACCAAACGTAACCTAACCTAACCCTTATAAATATTCCTGGTGATGCCCTTGGTTCATTCAGTGCACCCAAATGGGGGTGTCTCGATACGTTTGAGTAACGTCACCAACAGCTGACTGACAGTCAGCTGACGATGGCTTTGATACATTGTTGAGTTAAAGTAAGTCTGAGGGGTAATACTTGAAGAATACCCACATTGCTAGTGCTGCCATTAATGTTCACAGCATCACAAGGAACTTCCGGCCTTGATCGAGGGTTTCGGATGCATCTGTCTGGAAATATTCATTGTCAGGAATTAATATGGAATTAAGCCAGAAACATAAGATTTTTTATGTCAATGAGTATTGAATTGAGTGCATGAAGTGCTGAATTTCTTCTTTATCACGTCTGTGACACACCAGGTATGGATAATTACACAATGGCCTATATTTGTAGAGCTAAGATTATGATAGTGTATTTCTTTGCCAACTGAAAAGTAATCACTTGGGGAGAAAATGAGTGATCGCATTGTCCTTTTCATGTTAAAATACTCCGCATTAAAAAAAATCATAAAAATCAAACTTTACCTTGATCTCCAATAGCACCGAGATTACCAGACAAAGCATACGGAAAAAGCTGAGACGAAAACAGCGCGGGCTTCATTAACCAGTAACGCGTTATTAAGACACCCTGGGACATTTTTATGGACACAAATCAGCGCACTTACTTCTTCGAGATCTTTTCCCCATCTGCCGGAGGCGAATCTACCCCCATATTCAATATAACTACAACACAACTATAAATCAGGCCAACCGGACCCAATATATAGCAGAAACAACCAAGGCCCTTTACATAGAAACAACCAGCATGGTGCAATCCGTGCTGGCCCCCACAAAAGCGTGTTATTGACACAAAGTTGACGTCACAGCGGCTTGAAGGTTTCCTTCTTCCATAAGGTTATCGTCATTGAGGGACGTTCCCCAAACACTTTTTGGGGAGACCAAGCGCCAAAATGAAACGTTTTTTTCAGATAAAAACCCTTCCCTATGAAAGAGACATTCGTTCGGTATATAGAAATGGAAACTATTCGGGATTTCTTGCTTATAAATATTGCACGTTTATTCTCAAAGATAATCTTGCACAGTCCCACGGCACCTCTGAAGAAAAAATGGTATGGGTCGAGCAAAGTATGGAGAGAGTAACGGATTCTACTCAATGACGGATCTGGGTTTGCGCTCAGGAATCTGGGGATAGAGCTTTGGGAGGCGTCTGCATGCTGTCATGTCAGGGGCCCAGGCACGTAGCCAGATGAAGTCATCAAGGGGAAGATCGTCTGCTTCCCCGGCTTTAATCAGTGTGCGTAAATCCATAGGCGTGAAGGGCACGAACAGGGTGGTCGGGTGAGGGTGGGGTGGTGGCACTGGGGGCATGCGCCCCCGTGGAAATTAGCGCCACTCCGGCCGAGAAAAGGGGCCCCACCGGGAAGGCTTGAGTTCACCTAGTCAGATTTTTCAGCCAGAGGGACTGACATTTTTAAGCCAGCCTGAGACGAAAAGGGGGCCGTCAGTGTACTGGAATTCACCCTGCACTAAATTTTCAGCCATATGCGCCTCTTGTAAAGAAAAGGAACTGTGATCGAGTGCATCCCTCCTATTTTGTTTATACCAGAGGCTACCAGAGGCTCTGGAAGAAAATGCTACCCTTTAGTGTACTTGAGTGCACTTCCCCGCACACATTTTTCAGCCAAAGGCACCCCTCGGAAGAAATGACACCCCTCCAGAGACAAAGTGCCCCCATGACAATTTCTGGATCCGCCTCTGATAGTCCTAATGCTAAGCGCAATTGGGGACATGGCTTCTCTGGGGCCCTCGACTTCTTAGGAAGGGGACATGCTTCCCTTGTACATCCGAGTTGGCTGAAGGCCTATAGGGGAAAAAATGACCATCTGAGACGAAAAGCCCCCTTAGGTATGCTCAAGTGCTCCTCATGCTCCTCCCCGCTCAGCGGGTTTGTCCCATGAATGGAGACCGAATGCGTCCCTCCAACCCCATACTCCAACCCCAACGACCCCATAACATTCATGGATCAGCCCATGATGTGCCCGATAACTTTGGTGGAAATGGCCTCGTCGCCGCCAACCATGACGGAGGAAGCTAATGGGGTGGCGGCTTCGTTGGCTGCAGCAGGCACCTGAAAGGTCGGGTCAGCGGTGGTGGTGGCTGTGCTGTCACAGTCCAGTGGATTTACACTGCGGCGTATCAGCATCAGAATGCTCAGAAGTCAGACGAGATTTGACTTCCGTTGGCGTGCGGTTACGGCTGCACCCTGCACCGCCTCGCACAAGTACGAAGAACCCATCAAGGCGGTCCTGTGTTAGATGACGCGTTAGGAGGAACGCGCTATATCCATATTTCCACCGTACGTTTTGGAAGAGGCCTCGCACCAACCGCACCGCCACTAAGAGACCTTTCTGAAGGGGGTACAAGTGGCGCGAGTCCCCCACAAGTAGCCCCTACATCTCGTCCACCAAGGCTGTCAGCCTGTTAGGGTCGCCTCTTGTGCTGCCTACCCCTCAGTGGCCTCAGGATATTTACCCAAAAACTGTGCGGATGAAGAACGAAGTTGTTTGTGAATAGCAGATGATGATAAGATAATACCGACTAGGCACATGCGGCATAATTCTGACTAGGCATATATATATATGCCTATATATATATATATATATATATATATATATATATATATATATATATATATATATATATATATATAGTGCACACCATCCCCCTCGAATTTTTCAGCCAGAAGTACCCCTCCAGGTACTTTCGCGGTGGCGCCCCTCCAGACACCTGTCCCCTCCCCCAGATGACAATTCTTGGATCTGCCCCTGCCTTCTGTGGCAGCTATGGGTTTCCTACAGCGACCTTGGGAACTCTTATAACAACAGTTGACCAACAGTCGAAGTGCGTCGACGACACCATCATGTGGGATAAGGACCTGTCGGTGCACTGATGGCGCGTCGTCGACTACCTCGAGCTGGTGGGAAAGAATGGTGTGGTACTGAACCCTGCCAAGTTCCAATTCTCGTCGCTCGATGCTGACTTCGCGGGGTTCCGGGTCACGGCAACAGAAGTAAAGCCCCTGCCCAAATACCTGGACGCCATCGCCACATTCCCGACACCCATCAACGTCACCGACATACAGGCATGGTTCGGCCTCGTGAACCAGGTGTCGCACTACGGCAGAACCACCGAACTGATGACACCATTCAGGCCCCTGCTGAGTCCGAAGGTCGGATTTCGGTGGGGCCCAGACCTGGACGAGGCCTTCCGGAAATCCAAGGCGGCTATCATCAGGGAGATCGAAGAGGGAGTCGAGATATTCGACCCTAGCCGCCGGACTTGCATCAGCCCGGACTGGTCCACCACTGGCGTGGGGTACTGGCTCCACCAGAAGCATTGCGATTGTGCCTCGCTGACCCCCGGTTGCTGTCGCAATGGATGGCGAGCGACGCTGGCCGGCTCACGCTTCCTGAGAGACGCAGAAAAGCGCTACGCTCCAGTCGAAGGAGAGGCCCTCGCGGTGGCTTGGGCCCTGGAAGACAGTCGTTTCTTCACGATGGGCTGCCGTGACTTGATCATCGCGAGCGACCACAAGCCGCTAGTGAAGATTCTCGGAGACCGGGCACTTGACGACATCCAAAACCCAAGGCTTTTCCGATTGAAGCAACGGACGCTGATGTGGAGGTATCAGATCGTACACGTGCCCGGCAAGGATATCCCGGCGGCGGACGCGGCATCAAGGTACCCATCAGCCACGACCCAGTTCGACAGCAGGACCAGCCGAGACGCCCCGGCCGCCTTCCGCGTCTGGGCGGACGCCGACGACGACCTGGAGATTACCGTCGTCGCCGCGGCGAAATCCTCCACGGGCGCGCTCGGGGCGGTAACATGGGAGCGTGTTAAAGAGAGCACACACAGGGATGGTGTCCTCCAGCAGCTCACCCAGCTTATCCAATCCGGGTTCCACCATCTCGCGACAACGTACCCGAAGCTCTTCAGCCGTACTGGCAGTACCGGGACAGGCTGTCGACAGTAGATGAGGTCATCATGATGGACGACAGAGTCCTGGTGCCACAAACTCTACGCAACGAGGTGCTGCGCGCGCTCCACGCGGCACACCAGGGCGTGAGCAAGATGGTGCGTAGGGCGCAGGGAGTAGTCTTCTGGCCGGGCATCTCCAAGGACATAGAGAGCGCGCGCTCCACATGCCACGACTGCTGGAGAATGTCGCCCACCCAGCCGCACATGCCGCCGGTTCAGCCACCTGTACCCACGAGACCCTTCCAGGCCATAGCCGCTGACTTCTGTGTGTTGCGCGGCATCGGATACTTGGTCGTGGTGGACCGCTTCAGCGGCTGGCCACACATCGTCGCCCCTCTGTCCGGCGCACAGGGGATCGGCAGGGCCATAATAAACTACTTCGCGACCTTCGGCGTGCCTGAGGAGCTGATCACGGACGGTGGGAGGAGCTGAGCACGGACTGAGGAGCTGACGTGGTCACTGGTGGTCCATGCGTCAGGCGTAGACGTGCCCAGTTCGTATTAGAGTTTTCAAGTATAAAACTGGGGAGGATGTCGGGACTCACCTGATCTACACGTGCATTAACCTAGTTCTGCGTTATACTGACCGTATGCTTTCGGTGTGATTCCAGGTTAAATCCAGGAGCATTCAGTTTGTGTGCTTAATATAATTATACAACTGAATATCGTTTCATCACTGTTGTGGTCTAAGGGTGCCGTCAGATAATTGTAGGCGGTCTTCTGTGGTTCCTTTCCAGGAACTCTCCTGCCACTGAGGGGGAGAAGCTATGGCGCCCTAAGCCCCTGACTATCTTTTCGTTCGCTTTTGAACGAGGGTAGCAACTTTATCAGGTAAAATGGACGGTAGAGGGAGCCTACCACTATCGGGAGAAATCCCTTTACTTTTGATGGTCAGCTTGCCGGAAACGGCACATTGTTGGACAGGGAGATTGTTACTGGGTCATTTAGATATACTTTACCGAAGCTGAAGCATTGGTCGTTCAGTTGGTGTACCTCAAAATACTCTTTATTGCTATAAAATATGCAAGATATATCAGAGAAAATCGGTAAAATTGCATGTAACCCGATGGTGAAGGGAAACCTTGAAGCCCAATGTGACTGCGCTACCAAGCAAACTTCGTGGTGGCCCGGTTAAATATTTCAAGTTGTTTCCCGCGTTCTGCGGTCGGGCGCGAGCGTTTTGTGATTGTTGGTGGGCGCTCCGGTGGCTGCATTTGGTCAAATTGAATACCGTGAGTTTTGCGGATGGACATATTGGTGAGTAAGTTGTGCTTTCCCTTATCCTTTATATTATGCCCTGCACTGCAATCAAAATAAGTGCAAAAGATGACATGCCTAATTCTGGGGGATGGGCGCTATATGACCTGTGCAGTCGAAGCGCCCCTAAACCCCAATAACTAACTAATTCCGGGGGTGTCGATTTTTGAGAAAAAACATTGGTGGGGGGGGAAGCGAAGTTTCAATGCACTAGATGCCGTCCCCAACCAAACACTCATCGGATTTCGGCCACTTTATTTTCAGAGCTCAGAAATTATGATTTTTTATTTGACGATGTGGATGTTCATGTTTTTTTTTCAGCATCCTCACCAACAGGTAAAATCTGTTAAATCTGTTTTAAGGGTTTTTATGAATTCTTGCTTTAAAGGGTTTTATGAATTCTTGGAATTCATCATTTCAATGTAATGCTTATGAATGTGACTAAGATGATGGGATCACTCATTTTCTGTGCAAATGCATACTTTTCAGGTTGTGAACAAAATAACACCAAAAAGCCAGCATTGAGTTAGGTAACATAACATAGAAAGAAATGTTTAAAAAAGCAGCATAACATAGCCTAACCTGCCCTTGGAGAAAAAAAGAAGAAAAGGCATACAACAAAAAAAAGAAAAGTTAAAGCAATTTATTTCCAGAAAATTTCCAAAATTAGAGAAAAACTAACCCAACCTAACCTATTACAAGCTTTCAGAAATAATTATCAGCTTTTCAAGAAAAAAAATTATGTTCATTATTTTTTGGAATAAAAAAAAACACTCATAGTCATAAAGTCATAAGTCATAAAGTGTTAAGGCTTAATAAGACCCACATGGGGCCCATCTGGGTTAAGCCTATCTAGAAAAGGTACTATAAATGTACATACTCTTGCCCCAATCAATCCCTTATCTCAAGTTCCTAGGAATCTATATATCCCAGCCTATCTAGCACCATTCACTTGCTATTGCATAACACACTCAACAATTACAAACTCCTCCCATCATACCCATTGTGCTACCATAGACAATCTCATGAGTATCACATCCTGAAGGAAGGTGCTGAATCCACTGCTAGGTACACCCTGTATAAAGTTATAAAGCATTTAGACTTAATAAGAGACTCACTTGCTATTGCATAACAGTGTTGGAAAAACTGGCATTTGTTGGTGTTATGCATACCAATAAATTTTGTACTCCAGGATTGGGACTAGACAAAATGAAATATTTTGTACTCCTGAAGGGAAAAGGAAGAACAACATTGTTTGGTTGAGTTCTACCACTCTAAGTCCATACTTAAAAACAACTAGCAGTTTCAGCAGTCCGTATGCGCCCACTCACCAACAATCCCTGTCGACCATAACAAAACTTTGAAACGCGTTACAATCCATACAGCCTGTATAGCATGCGATACCAAGACATGTTTCTCGGTGTTGTGCTAAAAACGTCTCCGCTGTCCAGTTACAACTGGTGGCATGTGACGTCATGTGAGAAGATCCTACATTTGTGTCAATATTGTCAATATTTAATTCAATATGTATTCAATATTTATTCAATATTTATCAATATTTCTTGTTATATATTATGCATTTATATTAATCAACATTTATTCAATATTTATTATTCTGAGTGATGGGCAAGAAGTACAAAATATCCCTAGTTGGCAAAACTGGGGGTACTTGGTATCACCAGAGTAAATATTTTGGGCCTCGTTTGGCAATTAAGATGCTTTGAATGCGCAATCGAAGGTCATTTTGTTAAAGAGACAACTTTCTTAGACACCATGAGCCCGTTCAATGCAAAAAAGTCACTTTATATTTCCTCAAAGTGGCTTCGGAGCAATGAAGTTCTCCGAGGTGACAACACCAAGAAACCAATGCCATTTGTGAACTTAGTGAATGACTGTCCAATAATATTTTTGAAATCTGTGCTAAGATAAATTGTGAGCCTTGAAATATAACTGCATTTGGAGTTCATCCGTGTCAGTGAAGGGTCCGTAATACCTGTTCCAATCTTACTCCGAACCATCTGTTGCCGGCCCAGTGATCCGCCGTAGTTCTACCGCTGGGGTAAGCGAATCTGACCCGGCTATTTTCCAGTACATCTTTGACATAACTGTTGGGAAGGATGGGCTGATGGAGTTGGTGAGTGTTTGTGGTTTGATTCTTTTTTAGGTTTGTGGTGTGGGTACCCAGATGTGTACTGGCAGTGTGCCAATTCGGTTTCACTCTGTCGATTGTCATCATGAGATGAGAACTCGGATTTCCATAAGTTTGGATCACACTGGCGAGTGTGGCAGGAAGTGGCGCACGATAGAGACCATTGTTCAGAGAAGTAGGGGTTGGCCGTGGTGTTTGCCACACCTGGTTTTTCTCCCCTGTTGTAAATAGATAAGCCAGAAGGTTTTGTTTGCCTGGTGCAGAGGTTGGTGGTGAAGGTGGAATGGTGTAGAGCCTTGGCTCGGCAGTCTTCATGGGTTTCGATTCCTCGTGGTGCCCGCCATCCCTCCCAGGGTCCACTGATGGGGTCCACCCCCAGTTAATTGTATCTTGCTGTGAGGAGCTTGTAAAACCATTTTCATCATTTTTAACTTATCTTTCTACTGGAAGTCTTCCTGATAGTTGGAAAACCTCACAAGTTATTCCCATTTTTAAAAAGGGTTCAAGGCATGATGCACTAAATTATTGCCCAGTGAGTCTTACTTGTGTCCCATGTAAAATTCTGGTGTGGTAAAACGTGTAATTGTTGAGCATGTAACAGCATGAAATGCTAACATTGATTTTTAATTCCATTAAAGCAATGCTACCTAATTATGGACAACTCCTCATTTTTTTTTAATGCAGCAAAATTTTGGACATGGATGTTTGCCAAGATGTTTATGCATACAACAATGCTAACATTGGTTTTCAGCCCCATTAAAACAAGGTTAATTGTCGGCAAGTGCATTGCTATTTTTTGTATTCCAGCTTGACATTTTGTACTCCAGTTAAAAATTTTGTACTCCACTACCAAGAAAAAAATATGGAAATCCAGGTGGCCCCCCAAAGAAGGTGCTGAATCCACTGCTAGGTACACCCTATATAAAGTTATAAATCATTTCTTAATAAGAGACCCAAGGGCCCATCCAGTTAAGTGTAAATGGAAGATACTATAAGCCTGGTAAAAAGACCCTCCCCAGCCATCCCATATCCTGAAGAAACCAGTCCTCCAATATCCCACACACCTATCAATGCCTATTGCCTATCTACTCTAGCTATCCAGCCCTATTCCCCTGATCTCTCTTAACACATGTGGATTGAATGTCTTATCAATAATTTTCAAACTGCATCCATGCCTGCTTAAAGGGGTCTGTGCCATGCACACTTACTTAACATAAATCTCACCCCATCTATCACAAATTATAACTCCAACTGAAAAAACCTAAACTAACCTAACCTAACCAAGCCTAACCAATTTGTTTGCTTTATGGAAGCAAATATTTGTAAAAACTTGTCTTGTGTACATGTGAAGCCCATCCTATCTAGTATGAACCCAGAGTGCAAAAATGTTTTCAGAGATAAAATATCTGAAGAGGTACTTTAATTCCCACCCTGCTTGTTACCACCTTAACACTCGCACGTCCGGCGGTCCGCGCCAACTTCGCATGTCCGGGGGGGGGGCAGATGTCTGACCCCCCTAAGATCTCGAGAACTATGCTAGGTAGCGACAAACGGAAAACGGCTTTGGATAGCTGGTGACAAGCTCTATCGAAAGTATTTCGGTCATTTTCTCGCTCAGGTCAATATTTAGGTCACTGGGTCATCATATCTCAAATTCGACCAGATCAGGTGGGACCCTCAGATATTGGCACATATTCTCAGGACCTGTAACAGATAGAAACAAACTGCAAATGCTATTCGACAGCCCTTGAAATGTGCTATCGACATACGCTGTGTAATTTAAGGTCAGGTCAACAGATGGGTCACCGAAACAATGACCTCAGGTCAAGGTCATGGGGTAGAGTAGGGAGGTCATGTAATATATCAATCGACACGTCTTGGCGATACAAGCACAATGACGGTAATTTCAGCCTTCTAGCTCAATGCATTGCGATATAATGCGCAGAAATGTGCTAGTGATTTCAGCTGACCTTGGTGGGGCCACTGAGAAAAAATATCAGCGATAGCATTGCGAATAGCTTCCAACTACATGCCATAACGGTTGGAGGTCATTCCGAGAGCAAATATGTAACCAGGAAACATTTGTATATTTTTCCATAGGCCTATAATGGGTAAGCCATGGCCACGACCTGACCTCAGGTGAACGCTACGAAAAAACCGTGATATACATGTTATAGACCCTGATAAGATCATGACGTGATATAAGTTTGAAATCAATCGCCCAATTATTGTGGGAGTGATGCCACCTAGAACTCGGAGGGACGTTAGGTCACTTCGCCTGACCTGGTGACCTGACTTGAGATGACCCAGGGTCAAAAATTTCTGAGGATATGCGGAAAAGACCAATGAGCAGCCATGCGAGGTTTGGCCTTGCTAACCCGATTAGTATGGCGGCAAAGTAGGAAAAACTGCAGGGGGGGGCAGATATCTGCCCCCCCCCCCCGGACGTGCGCGGGTTAAAGTGCAGCAATACCCAACGTGAATGATCAATTCTGGTCAAAGTGCCTAAAGCCCAAATAACTAACTAGCAATAATACACAAAATCATCCAATAACAGGTGATGTCATGTAAGTAAGAATGACAGTGCACAGTACAGGTTAACATAAAAACTTCACAAGTTGGTATTACAGTGGAAATTTGCTCTCCAATCTAGTCACTAGATCCTTCCAAGAGATTTTTGGATTCAACTAAAACATTCCAGATATGCACTAAAAAAATTACGGCATACAGCATTTAATATTAAGACAAATTGGCTTCAGTCAATTCTTGCTCCTTTTTAATGGACAACAATTATTGTTTGGTGGTGGAAAGAAAACAACATTAGATGGCATGTCTTTAGTATAATTTCAATAGACCATTTTATATTCTGAAACCCATACCCTAATATGCAAATCACTCTTTACACCAGCATCCTACTTGTGAGTTGTGTTGTGAATATTTATTATTTGTGGGGTGTGAGCATGTCAGGAGTATCAGGTATGGATGCATAAATTTGTTTGGTATCAGTTTAAGTGTACATTTATTGTCATTTTCTCTACTGTTGATCAGAAAATTGGCTTATTACTGAAGTCTTCATTAATTTAATCATAGCATCAATTTGTCATCTGCCAGTCATATGTTGGCTGCCAGATACTGTAGAGCTGAGTACAGTCTCAACAAAAATAGAAAACATATTGTTATTTGCTGATGATCTTAAGTTTAATTCAACTGATTCAGCAGAGTAGATAGGTAAGACTATTTCATTATTGAAACTGCTGTGGAAATTAGAATCAGTGATCACTTCTAATGTATGTGGATCATCATGCCAGGTCTCCTTGCTCTATCTTGCTCCTAAGCCCATGTGACCTTGGAGCAAAAAGGCATTGTAAAACCACATATAGCATGTGACTACAGTGTCATACAGTGGGCTAGGGTCCATAGTCACTGTCACCCTCCCCACTCCACACACCAACAAACACACACTGGCTTAAATAAAATGCTAAAATACACTGGCCTTGATGAAGCATTGGAGCACAGCAGACCAGAACTGTGATGACAATGGGTGAATATATTTCCTTGGTGCCTAGACTTAGGGAGGGGTGAGGCCAAAGTTCTGGTGGGGGTGAGTTTAGGATTGGGGAAGAGGCACAGCTTCCACAAAGGCCTAGGAATTGAAACCAATGTCCTCTGATCAACCATGTGCATTGGTGCAGTCATTGTGATCACAGAGTCTAGTCAGTCACCACACAACACAAAGGAAATTAAAATGCACAATGGATCACATAAAGGTACCATGGTAATGGCAGGTAATGGATGAGAGGGGGGACGAGTGGTCTAGGGGTAAGATGCTCGTCTCACAATCGAAAGGTTGTGGGGTCGAGTCTCGCCTGTCGCTACTCTTCGCCCGCTACCAATCAGCGTGAGAGATTGGCGACGCTATATGACTCAACGGTCGACGTGTCGTAAAACCAATAACCAACCAACCAACTAATGGATGAGAGGTACCGTGTTAACGGTCAGGTAGTGTAGGAGTGGTACAGTGGAAGTGGTCAGGTAATGGAGGAGAGGTAATGCTGGCTAGTCTGAAGCCAGGTAGGCACTGTCGCCAAGTGACATCCGCGGACAGTGCGATCTAATCGCACCTCCACCTAAGTGTGGTCGACCTCCAGAGAGAGATGATCCCAGAGACACGAGATGGGATATTTATTCAGCGGCATGTTGGCACATAGGTAAGCGAACTGTTGAAGCCTGAAACCTAGTTATTACATTGAAGTGCGAAGATATCAAAAAGTACATGCATTTGTGAAAGCATACAGGTCAGTCAGTTGAGTGAAGTAGACAGCTATTATGGCAGATGGCTATTGGACACAAAGCATTAGAGATAAGCAGAGAAACAAGCTATAATTGACATGGTTAAGCATGATTAATGACACTGATCTTACATCAAAGGGTGAACCTTAAGTGCACCATGTCGTTCAATAGACGGCAGCACTCGCGCACAGCAGTCGACCGGCGAGCGCGCTGGTGCGCTCCGATACAGCAACATAGCAACACCAAACTCAGCATACTGTTCTTTCATCAAGTCAAACAACTCAACTTTCTCAAAATTTTGAGTAAGGTCAAAGCTACTAAACTGAGGTCAGGTCAAATTCTGTTTTTGTATCAGTGAGTGAGGAGGGAGTGAGTGAGGGAAAACTTTTCATGCAGAACATGATAAAATAATGGTATAGACACTGCTTTGAAATATATTACAAGGTCAATGGGGTAAGGTCAGATCAAGTATCATGAATATTCTGCACTGCCATCTTGTGTGTGTAGTTGGGATTTTTGTGTGTCAGTTGCTTCAGCGATATGCACACTCACTGTCGTCTTATACTGAATGCTGCTGTTCCTTGTGAAGTCAAATTTTAATTCAGTTTCAGAGCTACCTAAGTGGTGCAGCATGGCATTGGGTTGACAGCCAATGACCTGAGATGACCCGACTTTGTGTGACCGGACCTTATTTGTTTCTCTTCGAGGAGAAAATATAAAGAGGTGCAAAATGTTGATCAGTAGGAACAAATGGCATACGTAAGGGGGTTTCATATAGGTGCTACAGACATGGATAAGGCCACAGGGTTGCCCCCAAAAAAGAAGCATTTCTGGCCGCGCCGCTGTCGGTGCTTGTAATCATTACCCTCATGGAGATAAGGTCAGTCTACCTGCTGACAGAATATGCTTTTCTTATGGCATCAATATCCATTGATCGAAATGTGCAACAAGAGCAACTGTGTCTCAAGCAGATTCAACGACTGTGACGAATTTGGAAATATTGATGGAAAGGTAAACGGTAAGATGAGGGAAAGTGACGACTAATGCAGAGAAAACTGCTCGGAAAGATGATGCAAAGCCATAGCTAATCCCACACCATCCACTGTGACGGACCAGAGTCGTGGAGTACATACCGTCCACCAGAGTTGGATTTATAATTTGTAATCTTGGATTAGAAGAGGGCAATTTCTGAGTGATCAAACATGAAAAGGATATTTTCCTTCAAACCTGTAACATCATAATCTCACTTTGCAGTTTGCAGTGAATTTGCTCAAGTTTGCTCAAGAGCACTACCACAAGGCAATTTATTGTCGAACAACACTATTGAACCAAATGGAAAAACACGGATAATAATTGTATAGAGAAGATAATGCTATGGATGTCAATAATCCAGGAAAAGCCCGTTTTTCCGAACCTGACGTCCACTGTAGCAATCAGGGCCGCGGAGCACACCGTCAATTGTGGCGGACGAGAGCCGAGGAGCACACCGTCCATTATGACGGACCAGGGCCGTGGAGCACGACTTCTATTATGAGGGTTCAGGGCCGCGAAGCACACCGTCCATTGTGGCGGATCAGGGCGGCGGAGTGCATCATCCACTGTGGCGGATAAGGGTCGCGGAGCATACCGTCCGCTGTGGCGGATCAGGGTCGTGGAGTGCACCGACCATTGTAACGGACCGGGGCTGCGGAGCACATCGCCCACTGTGGCGCACCGGGGCCGCGTAGCGTACCGTCCACTGCGGCGGATCAGGGCTACCAACAGGCAAAATTATGTCATGCTATGGCAGTGGCGTACTTAGGGTTTTCGCTAGAGGAGGGGGCAAACGGATTTGGAATTGGCCCACCTACCCTCATTTTTTGTAAAAGTCCCCGGGTCTCGACCACCATTTTTTTTTTAAAGGAGCTCCTTTTTAATTTTTGAAATCAAATAATTAGTGAACAACTTAATTGTCCTGTGGAGGGGCCAAATCTACCACCATCATTTCTGGGTCACCGGATTTCAACCCTAACTCCCCCCCCCCATCATGTTCGAAGGTTTTCTTTTGGCATCCCTTGCTAAGCCACCTCACACTTCTGAAATTACACCTGTACCAATCACTAGCAAATGTAAAATCTTCAACTTTCAGGCATTCCAGTTAATAACGCCGGCTCGCGAAAACGCAAACGCTCGTGCACGTGTCAACCTGCCTTGTGCATTCGGCGCATTCTCCACACTACATTCTCCACACTACGTGCGATTCTCCGGTTTCTGCTAAGCCTCCCACGTATTGCTAATTGCTGTCACATGATAGTCTTGTGCAATATTTTACGTGTGGAATACTTGGCATGGTGGTTCGTTGGGTAAATTCAATTCATTAAATTTGATGATTAGTTTCTTCCCCATATTTTCTGTTTGTTAAAAAAATCCGGAGACCCGCTGAGCTTTGAAGCACCTCATCTCTGGTTAAATATGCTTCCAGATTGGCTATCGAACCGAGGCAATGGCTATGTGCTCGTGTTTTGGGCCCGTTGCGTTTTTCTTTGTCTACAGATGTGTTTTAGGGCTCCAGCCAATTTTTGTTAGGGGCCCGGCACATGTTTCAGACCCCGGTTCTTTTTTTTAGTTTTGTTGCTTTTTTGTGCACCAACGATATTTTTGAGGTACTGGCACATTTTCGAAGACCCTGACGTGCTTATTTTGTGCCCGGTCGTTTTGTTCCTCCTTTAGGACCAATTCGCTTGTTGAGGGCCCAGCCTGTTTTTGATGCCCCATGCGGTCTCATGGCCCCGGCGTGCCTTGAGAGCCTTCTTTTTTGTTTGTTTTTTCATTTTATTTATTTAGAGCTCCCGGTGTGTTCGAACTGCAATGCGTTTCAAGGCCTTGACGCCTTTTGCGAGACTGTGTTTATTTCGGGCTTCTGGTCGCACATTTGCGGGACCCCAGAACGATGTTGGTGGCTCCGGTATAATTTCTCGGGGTCTTGGCGTGTGGGACCAGTGGGACCCGAAGCCAGTTTTCTGGGTTGAACGCAAATTTTCGTGATTTCTGAATTTGTTAACGTCCGAGTCCCGACCTGACTTTTCGGGCATCCGGCGCCATATTTTTGTGTCCGGCCGCGAGTTTTCGAGCTCCGGTACGCTTTTCTAGGGGCCGTGCGTGATTTTGCTAAGCATATGGGGTATTTTTAAAGCTCCTGAGCGATTTTCATGGTTCGAACATTTATTTTTCATAATTTCTCCTTATTTTTGGAGGGCTCCGGCTTCATTTTATCGATTCCCGGTGTGATTTTTGGAGTCACGCTGTGCTTGCAGAGGAGAATTTTTGATGCCCCGAATCGAATTTTTGGGACTGCCGACGGCAGTTTTGGGTCCCGAGCGCCATATTTTGGGGGTTCGCCGCAAGTTCGCTGGGCGTGTTACACTTAGCTGGGCCCCAGCGCGATTTTGGTTGACCCCGGTGCAAATTTTCAGCGCCCGGTGTGAGTTTTTTTTGGCGCCCGCTATATTTCTTTAGAACTCCCTACGCGAAGTCTGGGGCCCGGCGCGAATTTCTTTGCAAGGCCTCTGCGCGATATTTTTGGGCCTCCGTAGGATTCTGCGGGCTCCCGGTCGGTTTTTTGGTGCCCCAACACGTTTCTTCTCCGGGGCCCGACCCGTTCTTTTTTGGGGGACGCCAGCTGCTACTTGTCCGGCTGCGGCGCGACTTTTTGGCCCGCAGAGATTTCCAAGGGCAGCGGCGTGAAATTGTTGGGTCTAATTGCGATTTCTTGGCCCGGTGGTCACTTGTTGGGATCCCTAGCGCGAGTGTTAGTGACCACTACACGTTGTTTGGGTCCCAACACGTTTCGGGGACATTTAGAGCGATTGTTGAGATCCCAGAGCGATTTCTGGACGGCCTTTTCGTTGCCCCGCCCGGCTTCATTTCCTGGGTGGACCCGATGAGACTTGGAGCCCCGGTGCGATCTGTCGTGCCACCAGCATGATTTTCCGGAGCCCGGGCGATAATTTTTGGAACCACCACGCTGAGCGTGATTTTCAGGGGCCACGGCCCTACATTTTGGAGCCTCCGTCGTTATTTTTTTAACCCCGGCACGACTTTGGACACCCAGCGTGATTTTCAGGGGTCCAGGTGCGAATTTTTTAGACCCACAGCGTGGTTTCCAGGGGCCCGGTCCGACTTTGTGAGGGCCCCAGCGCGATTTTCAAAGGCCCTGGCCATATCGTTAGGGCCTCATCATTATTTCCAGAGGCCCTCGTGATTTTAGGATCTTTCTGAGGCCCCAGCCTCCTTTCCAGTGGCCCCGCGAGACTTCTTAAGCCCCCAGCGTGATTTCCAGGTGCCCCGACCCGACACTTTAAGTTCACAGCGCAATTTTCGGGTGCGCCGGCGCGACTTTTTGTGGGCTCCGGTACCATTTTTTAGCCTCAGCATAATTTTTAGGAGCCCCAGAGCGATTTTTTGTGAATCACAATATGATTTTCAGGGGCTTTGGTAGGATTTTGGGTACCCCAGCGCCATTTTCAGCCGGTATTGTATAACATGGCACATCCTAAATATTCCCCTTACCTGGAATTGCGCCACGGGATGTTCGGCATTACCATCCCGGACCCGTTATGGTAAGCATAGGTATAATCTTTGTAAGCGGGATACTGTTAGAAACGAGGCACAAAGACTTCACAAACGCGTCAAAAAGCAAGATGTCGATACACCTTTGGGAAGGATGTCGATTCAGTGCTTAGTAAGTGGTATATTCCACCCTACTTCACGAACATTTTATCACTTTATGGGGGTGACCTCGGACAGAGACCACAAAGGTGGAATTTCAAAATAGCGGACTAGGCAGGCTAAGAAAAAAAGACTTGATGCTGTTTTCCACAATAGCTCGGAGAGACCCTGATCTGTAGAGAGTTTTACCTCGACACTACTCCAATGTGCAACAGCTACCGTACCGTGCACAACGAGCACTCCGCGATGCACTCCGGTCCCATGGTGGACAACACAATGCAGGGATGCAATCCGCGCGCGTCGAAGAGCTTTCCGTCAATTTGACAATAATAGTAACGCTGAAAATTTAATCGCCTTCTAACGTGCCAGAGCTCGCACACGTCGCACCGTTAGAGGCGAAGAAAACCATGGGCGGTCCGGGGCACCCAAGTGAGATGAGGCAGAAAAATGACGACTGCACCCCTCCCCTCCCCATAAAAATGTGCTCGGATTTTCCCCACCTTATTTCTTTGGTTCAGAAAATTCGGCAGCTGCTTCTCTTCGGGGGGGGGGGGCTCTGGCTGAAAATTTTGAGGTAAAGATGCACTCAAGCCTTCCCGGAAGGGAGCCTTTTCCTGGCCGGAGGGGCGCCATCTTACATGGGGAGCACATGCTTCCAGATCCCCTGTATCCGCCCCTGCCTGAGCTTCCCAAAGTAGCGCTGGCCTCCCTGGTCCTTTCTTGATGACGTGCAATTTCTCCTCATAAGATGGATAAGAAAACGGTGTTTCAAGGATTTATCAGTGAGATTTCTTATGCTTAATGATGGCCTATATATGTGAGGCTGCTATGGATAACAGATATTTATATATATATATATATATATATATATATATATATATATATATATATATATATATATATATATATATATATATTGATTCAGAACGTGGATTCCACAGATACAGGGGGAGATCCAGGAATAATGTTGGCTAAAATAAAGTTTATTTTCACAATTGTTTGAAAAACCACAATTCATATAGTCATGCTAAGTTGTGCATGTACTTTCATAAACATGAAGTACAGTAGTTTTAGATCAAAAGGGTCTTTACATGACTATTTCTTCATGCAAACAAAATATACTGCATGGACTGTCAACAATTTTCGCTAATATAGGCGTGACTACTGTCCATTCTACACAAGCATAGCACACCAAAAAGGCATTTAAGGAAAATCCCATCAGTTCTTCCTGGGAAAAAAAATATATATATATATATATATATATATATATATATATATATATATATATATATATATATATTGTATTGATATAGAAGCCTCTGAGAGCAAATCATAAACACGAATGCATGGACTGGACTTACCCAGGAACTTCTTTGAATACCATTTCTTTGGGAAATCACATATAAGCAAGATTTGCATTATTTATAATCAGGTCACCTAGCCTTGATATTGCAAATAATGCATAATCCTAGTGATTATGATTATTTGCATAATAAAGGGAAAAAAAAATTCCTGGGAAAAAACTGTATATATATATATATATATATATTATATATATATATATTGTATTGATATAGAAGCCTCTGAGAGCAAATCATAAACACGAATGCATGGACTGGACTTCCCCAGAAACTTCTTTGAATACCATTTCTTTGGGAAATCACATATAAGCAAGATTTGCATTATTTATAATCAGGTCACCTAGCCTTGATATTGCAAATAATGCATAATCCTACAGTGATGTAATGATATTAAGTGATCCAACATCAGTAGGCTTAGGTGATTCAATATCAGTAAACTTAGGTGATCCAACATCAGTAGATTAGGCCAAGTTATGTTAAGTTTTTGTTGTAATGTTGCATTATTCTTACATTACCCCGCACAACACGATTTTTCTGTATACTCCCTGTATGTTGTTGAAGTGCGGGGGTATAGCATACATCTATGTTTTCACAAAATAATTTTGTTTTGGTTGTTTTAAATGTCATTTGATTGGTTTTGATGTTCTTGTCTTGGTAAAATCACTGCTTATTGAGATATACGTACAACTTGAAATGCTTATACCCGAAAGCGGTTTTCATTTCCCAAAGATATGAATTTAAAGTTATTTCAAATTACACCAAGACACTGGAAAACCCCATTTTAAACGAAAAGTGCCCTATGGGCTTCTATATATTTACCCAAATTGCTTGCATTGTGAAGATCTTGAAAGTTGGTTTTGAGTCATTTGGTGGGGCCATGTAAAACTAATTCTCACAAATTTTCAAATTCCTTGGGTTTGGAAAGCTTAGTAGGTGCCTACCTAGGTACCTAAATATAAGCTCAGAGCAACATTGTTTCATAAAATGCTACTAGGTTTTGCATAATTTGAGATTGAAGAACAAGCTTGCTTCAAATCAGGTTTTTGTTTGTTTGTTGTTGGCTGAACTGAGATGTCCCTCCTGGATGCACTAGTAAATGCATGGAATTTACAGAGCTGACTAAGTATCATATCCAAACCCAGTACGAGCCCACTGATCCCGAACAGACTTCCTCGTTGGGATTTTAGTTCTAGTATCTCCCATCTCTCGTACCTACCTGAGTGGGTGGGTAGGTAACTTGCTTCTGTCCCACATGGCCGCACATTTCCGTAATTTCACGAATCAATGGAACATTTTTCTGTAAAGCATGGCCCGATGGCCCGATGTCAAAAGTGTCCTTCACACAGCGACCTCCATTGAAAGTACAATGGACTGTACTCCAAATAGGCCGCATACCCTGCGCTTGTTACGAAACGAAAGCGCAATATATGGCGATATCTGCCAGAGGCTTGCCTCTGCAGACCAGTGAATAGAGCTGTTTTGAAGATCAGATGTAAATGTGAACCTAAATTTTCACTATAACTACCGAGTCACCCATGCATATTTCGTTCCAGTTTTTTTTTTAACTTCTATTTTCCCGTGGATAAAAGCATCAATTGATACGAAAATAATGCACACAAACACTTCCCAGCTCTACTCAGCCTTGGTGCCTAAATGGGCCGACCGCCCCTCAAGAGAACGTCGTGGCGTGAGTACGTAGGAAAGGTAAACCGTCAGACGCCTACCTCGGAGGTTTGGTCACGTATTAAGAGAATAGCTGGACAGCACAGTTCTGCTCCACTGCCTGTATTACAGCTAGGAGACCAAACCGTTGCTCACCCATCTGACGTTGGTGAGGAGATCGGCAAAGCGTTAGCTAAACTTAGTCGTGGAGATAACTGACCCTGAATTCCGACGGCACAAAGCCAACTGAAGCTTCGACGATCAACTTTTTAACATCCGAAAAAGCATCTTACATCAATTCTAAGCATGAACCAACCTTTTACCATACACGAGCTTGAGGCCGCTGTTCGATCACTTCCGAAGCGTCTCTGAGGGACCGGATGGTCTCCACAATATATTTATATGACGTCTCCCTTTGAGCGGTATAGTAGCTATTCTACGAACCTTCAATTTAGCGTGGAAAAACGATGACTTTCCATCATCATGGAATAATTCAATCGTGGTCCCTATACTAAAACCGGTCAAAACCGGCATGGACCCACTTCATTATAGACAAATTTCACTGACGTCTATGTGCAAACTGCTAGAGAAAATGATTAGTGCGCGACTGTCCTGGTTTTAGACGTATACTTACGACTCATCCGTGTGGTTTTATATTTTTTTTAAAACAGGAACACTTGATCATATTTTAACGTTAGACACGGAAGTTCGTATGGCTTTTCAAGCGAAACGACAAGCTGGAGCGGTGTTCTTTGATATCGAGAAAGCTTACGACACGACATGGCATCATGGAATGCTTATGAAGTTTTAAAGTACGGATTACGCGGAGCAATGGGTACATTTATGAAAACCTTTTCTGATCGATACATCAGTGTGCGTGTTGGAAACAGTTAGTTGACCAGATTCGAACTTAAAAATGGGATTCCACAGGGAAGCGTTTAAGTGTAGCTCTATTTTCAATCATGATCAATGGCATTGGTAATATATTGCCAAACCATATACATCAATCACTGTATGTAGATGACCTTGCCATCTGGACACAGGCATCTACAGTATGAGCCATAGACCGGCAGCTTCAGCTGGCTGTAGGGAAGCTAGAGAAATGGAACATGCTGAATGGTTTTAAATTATCTGTATCGAAAACAGTAGCCTTACATTTTTTCCCGCCGGATCCGGCAATGTGACGAAATGAACTTAAGGATGTACAAACAGCGAGTACCCACCAAACCATTCGTCAAATTTCTGGCAGTGCATTTTAACTCTCGTCTGAATTATATAGAACATTTTAAGATACTTAGGGACAAATGTTTTAAAGCTTTAAATATTCTGAAATATATTTCAAGAACATCATATGGTGCTGATCGCAAGACGCTTCTGCTCCTTTATCGCTCACTGATCAGTTCAAAGCTCGACTATGCGTGTTTTGTGTACGATGGGGCGTGTAAGGGGAGAAATCGTATGCTCGACACTGCACCACGCAGCATTGCGTATCATCACCGGTGCATTTATGACATCGCCAACTGCCAGTCTCCTTGTCTCCTCGCTGAGGCCTACGAGTCGCCACTGGCATTCAGACGATAATACCTAGGATTACGATACTATAAAAGCAATGAGTAACATGGTAAAACGTAATTGATTTTAATTCCAGAAAAAGTGCATTCTTTCTTTTTCACGGTGGTGCACAGGTCTCAAGTAACGCGTTTGTTTGAAGAGATGTGTAAAACGCTTATGTTATGCACCTAACACATGCATTTTGTGTCCCTACAGCCGGTCGCCATCGGACATGTCTTCCATCTCAGTTCGACACATGGCTCACAACTTGCACGTCTGGCTGATGAATGAGATGCAGTATGACGCATCGGGGGCTGACGGGTACCATACGATGCCCACACCAGAGAACCTCTCGGAGTAAGTCAGCAGCATACGACACTAACTTTGTCTGGATAAGGCTTCCTATAACTAGAAGCATGGAGAATAACAGCACTGAGTTGTCATTTGGATATGAAACTTTCAATTACACATGTATCTGTTTCGCATTTTCCTGTTGATTTAGCTGTCTGCTTGTCCGCGGTTGTGTGTTCCATGATATCGCTCGTCGAACGCGGTAGAGATGTTCTTTCCCAGTGTGTGTGTGTGTGTGTGGGGTGGGGGGGGGGGGAGGAATACGGATAGCGAGCATGTCAATATTTAATGTCTGCGGTGGCATGCTATTGTAATTTGAACACTGGACATGGTGTGGCAGAACAGATAATGGGTTATCAGATGATAATCGCATATATGTTACCCAGAAACTGGAGACCATTTGTTTCTTGAAGGCAGTGACAGTGTTTTATTTCTATTTTGTGTGGTATTTGGCTATAAGGCCCAACCAGTGGGACTGGCGTACAGACCACCTTTGTGGGAATTAGCCGGGCTAAGGTGTTGACTGGAACTGCTTTCAGACTATTCTGCGGACAGCTTCCCGGCGTGTGGAAGTACCTCATGGAGAACATCTACGGCATACATAGTATTCACACAGTCAAAGGCAACCTCCAACTCTCCCAGGGAACCACCGGAAAAAAGACGGTTGGTGACTGGCTAGACGATGCGCCTCTGAGGCATAATATGTATTGTTTTCACCAGTTTTGCCCACATTGTATCGTGCATGCAAGTTCTATTGTGCAATGCAATGCAGTATTTCTACTATGCAGTATGCAAATCTATTTGTGGTCTCGTGGTATTGAACTTTCATACATGCAACTTAGGTTGTCTGCATAGCCAGTTTGTGTGCCACATGTCTGCGATCGTCCATCTTTCAAATATCGATTCATGATGCGTGACTACGCTTATGACGTTGCAATGTCTAGATGTCAACATCGGAGGAAACTTCACTGCGCAGCCGGAAAGAAACGCTCACAGAGAATCTGCGTCAAACCACCTCTAGTATTCAGCATTTGGACGGAGAGATTGCGAAGCTGGAGAAGGAAATCATCCGTAAGGGTACGTTCTTGTTTCATGCCTTGTTTACTCATTGTTGTCAGACGCGCTACAACTGGGAAGGTCAACTGTTTTTGCACTTTGCTATTTTCTTTCACAATTGTGCTCGAGCCATTGCTGCTGGTGACTTGAAACTGCATGATCTTGAGACAAGCTCCAAATGCACCCTGTGTCAAAATGGCAAGTTTATGTTATAATGACGTGAACAACCACTCGTCCTTCTGATGGTGTAAGGACATTCTCGGGCGTTTATATGACTTGCGACCTTAGCCGCGCGGGTTTTTCACCTCAGAAAATGGACTTGAACTTGAACTGATATCTTTATGTCATGCTTTGGTTGTCCCTCTGAAAATAATAGCTTTATTCGCCTCCTGTATGCTGCGATTATGTTTGGTGTACAATTACACCTGCATTCGGGGATATCCACGGACACAAGCATCCGTGGAAAGAGATTTACACACGCTTACCTACCTATTGCTTTAGCAAGGATTTTTTTTACTGGGATTTACCTGACCATTCCCAGATAAAAACCGTTTTTTGCAGCCACTGTGGCAAAAAAAGGTATGGTTTGGTGAAATGCATCATGTGTTCGATTTTAATCGCACTTTTTGTGATATCACACAAGCGTTTTTAGCGCCTTTTACCTTAATAACAATAGATTATCACGTGTTTGATTTAATGTACCTGAGGCATGCAACTTGGACCAGGTTAGCTTGAGCCAGGCATTCCGGTCCACATTACGCCCCATAATCATCTGGCAAGAGCTAATTGTAGGTGCATTTGATGAGCTAAAACATAGTTGAACATTACGTGGAATTAACTTGTGCGTGTTGATGCGAACTTTCCCGTGATCTTGAAATGTATAGCCTAGCAGCTGCGACAATAGCTATAACAATAGCCATGATTAACTGTAACGACAACCATAGCCGTGACTTTCCGTGGTCGTGACCAATACTTTTCATGGCAGTCATGGTGGCGGGCCGTGCCTGTGTCGTAGGGACCGCTGACCATGATGGTGGCAGACCGTGTCTATGTCGCAGAGGCAGCTGTGCTGGAGCTACTGACCGTGATGGTGGTGGGCCGTGTCTGATTCTGTGTCGCAGAGGCAGCTGTGCTGGAGCTACTGACCGTAATGGTGGTGGGCCGTGTCTGATTCTGTGTCGCAGGGACAGCTGTGCTGGAGCTGCTGACCGTGATGGTGGTGGGCCGTGTCTGATTCTGTGTCGCAGGGACAGCTGTGCTGGAGCTGCTGACCGTGATGGTGACGGTTCGTGTCTGATTCTGTGTCGCAGAGGCAGCTGTGCTGGAGCTACTGACCGTAATGGTGGTGGGCCGTGTCTGATTCTGTGTCGCAGAGGAAGCTGTGCTGGAGCTGCTGACCGTGATGGTGACGGTTCGTGTCTGATTCTGTGTCGCAGGGACAGCTGTGCTGGAGCTGCTGACCGTGATGGTGGTGGGCCGTGTCTGATTCTGTGTCGCATGGGCAGCTGTGCTGGAGCTGCTGACCGTGATGGTGACGGTTCGTGACTGATTCTGTGTCGCAGGGACAGCTGTGCTGGAGCTGCTGACCGTGATGGTGACGGGCCGTGTCTGATTCTGTGTCGCATGGGCAGCTGTGCTGGAGCTGCTGACCATGATGGTGACGGGTCGTGTCTGTGTTACGGGAATATATACTGGGGTGAGGGGGCTGAGCGTGTTGGTAACGGCCCTGTGTCGCAGGAGCAGCTGTACTGAGGGGGAGGGGCTGGCCGTGTTGGTGACGGGCCGTGTCTGTTTCTGTGTCGCACGGGCGACTGACCGTCATGATGCCAGACCGTGTGTGTGTCGCAGGGGCAGCTGTACTGAGGGGGAGGGGCTGGCCGTGTTGGTGACGGGCCGTGTCTGTTTCTGTGTCGCACGGGCGACTGACCGTCATGATGCCAGACCGTGTGTGTGTCGCAGGGGCAGCTGTGCGGGAGCGATGTGAGTCGGTCCGCCGGGAGCAAAGGTTGACCACCCTCCACCAGCTACACTCTGCCCACTGTCAGTCGGAGACCCGCCGGGTCAGTCAGCTGGCTGCTCAGCTGGGCCAGGCCTCGGCCACCGGAGAGCCGTCTCTGTCAGCTGATGACGACCCGGACATGCAGGCCACCTGTGTGGTGAGTCGATAGCCGAGTGAGGCGCCTCGACTGTATGCAGCTATGTGTATCGTTCGCATGCCATTCGCATGTCATTCGCATGTCATTCGCATAGTAATGTGCCGTTGGAACACTGGCAGTCCCGGGAGAAGCTCAAGTATTAGTGACCAATGAGCGTAATATGTTGGCAGAGTGATATCCACAGAAGAGCTGAATGCATACAGGGTTCAAGTTCATGCATATGTTGTATAGAATCACTGCCACCAACAAAGTGAGCAGGGTGCTACTTCCTTTATTCGAACGCCGAGCCCACCGTAGGCTCTCGAAATTGTGCCCTGATTCACCATGGCCCCCAGCAGACATAGCAGTTCTCAGTGGTTCTCCGTTGTTTCCGTGCCTGTTCTCGGTGGTCCCTCAGTTGATATACCAGTCAGGTCCTCAGTAGCCCTCCTGTTTGTGTGCCAGTCCTCGGTGATCTCTCGGTTTACGTACTAGTCCTTGGTGGTCTCTGGTTGATGTACCAGCTCTTGCTAGTTCTCAAATATCCCACTTGGCATACTGATATTCATTGGTCAACCGATTGGCATACCAGTCTTCGCCGGCTTACTATCTGGGGTAGTAAGCTTACAGATCTGGGTTATAACGTATTTTATAGCATATTTGGATAGCAGATCTGACATACGAGTTGTCGCCCAGTACACGTACCCCCAGTTGAAATACCTTCTGGTCGCGTCTTTGCATAGCCGTCCTCGGGTGCTCCCCACGTGGCACCCGCCCCCGCCCGTAGTGTGTTGGCGTTCCCATGCCTACACCATAGCCGTCCTCGGGTGCTCCCCACGTGGCACCCGCCCGCCCGGATAGGTTGCTTCCCATCCTCGGGGTTATCTAGCCGTCCTCGGGTTCCCCGTGGCACCCGCCCCCGCCCGTAGTGTGTTGGCGTTCCCATGCCTACACCATAGCCGTCCTCGGGTGCTCCCCACGTGGCACCCGCCCCCGCCCGTAGTGTGTTGGCGTTCCCATGCCTACACCAGCGGGTTATCATAGCCGTCCTCGGGTGCTCCCCACGTGGCACCCGCCCCCGCCCGTAGTGTGTTGGCGTTCCCATGCCTACACCACAACCCCCCCCTAGTGTTTCCCATGCCTACACCAGCGGGTTATCATAGCCGTCCTCGGGTGCTCCCCACGTGGCACCCGCCCCCGCCCGTGTTTTGGCGTTCCCATGCCTACACCAACCGCCTTTCCTTGGCCCCCCCCGGCCCACGTGGCACCGCCCCCGCCCGTATGTGTTGGCGTTCCCATGCCTACACCAGCGGGTTATCATAGCCGTCCTCGGGTGCTCCCCACGTGGCACCCGCCCCCGCCCGTAGTGTGTTGGCGTTCCCATGCCTACACCAGCGGGTTATCATAGCCGTCCTCGGGTGCTCCCCACGTGGCACCCGCCCCCGCCCGTAGTGTGTTGGCGTTCCCATGCCTACACCAGCGGGTTATCTTCAGCGGCAGATAGAGGTGGCTGCTGCTCAGCTGGCCGGCCACATCGACGGCTGGCTGGAGCAGACGCCCAGCGCCGACTCGCTGGCAGACGCCGAGCGCGCCATCGGCTGCACGGTGCGCTGGCGTTCGCCGGCCGACATCCTGCGCAGTTTCGCCGGTCTGCAGCAGCGCGCCGGCCTCCAGCTGGCGCAGCATCTGCAGCACAGCGAGACCGTGTCGAGCAGCAACAGGTCAGAGGCGGGCAAGCTCAGGCGGCACCAGGTCCAAGGCGACGGCAGGTCAGGGACACGGTTGGAAGAATGGACTGTTTCTGGATTTGGGTTATCCAGCACATTATCCTTTCCGGAAAATTAGCCCATGGTTTTTATCATTTTGACGTTGAACGGTCTTGTTTATCAATGCACTGCTCCGTAACAAAGTGCTCACGAAGGACTGGAAAGTGTTAACTGGGGAGTCTGGCGTCACAGATTTGAAGACAATTATCCTCCATATTTGATCCCCCCCAGTTTCCTCTCCACATCCAGGATTACAAAGCACAAATCCAGCCCAGGTCAGGGACGACGTCAGGGCAGCTCTGTGTCAGGTCAGTAACAGTCAGGGTACAGCCTCTGCAGGGCGAGGAGTCGGCTTCGGGACGGCGCAGATCAGAGGCGACCCACCACTTCGCACCAAATAGGGAACAGAGTATGGTATGTACGATTTGACAGGACAGAAGTAGAGTTGCAAGACGGTCGTAGGCGTGTATGAAGGTTTTTAAATTTAATTTGGTATGTTTCAACTTTGTCTTTCGCACTATGATGGGATTCATATTGGGTGTGGTAAGTACTTAAGCTAGGTAGCTTGATAATGCTAGATAATATTTTGGAAGTTACCTCTGGCAAAGGAAGCTGGCCATGCTGTAGCTTCAGCTAAGACGACCTCTGGTCCGGTGATCAAATCTGATGTTCTCAGAGCCGCCCATCCGGAGCACCGTGACGAGGTGATGCTGAAAATCCAACAATCGATAGACGAGCTGCACGCGCTGCACGTGACCTGGCGTGTCACCGAGACCATGGCCGCCTCCGACGTCAGGGAGCTACGCCGAGAACTGGACGACCTGACTGTGCAGCTACACACCCAGCCTGACGTACGTGTGGCAGCTGTACACCCAGCCCGATGTACGTGTGACAGCTGCACACCCAGCCATATGCATGTGTGACAGCTGCACACCCAGTCTGACATACATTTGAAAGCTGCACACCCAGCCTGACATACGTGTGGCACCTGTACACCAAGCCTGACTTACGTGACAGCTGCACACCCAGCCTGATGTATGTGTGACAGCTGAACACCCAGCCTGACATGTGTGACAGATGCATACCCAGCCTGTGTGTGTGTGTGACAGCTAAACACCCAGCCATATGTATGTGTGACAGATGCACACCCAGCCTGACATACATTTGACAGCTGCACACCCAGCCTGACGTACGTGTGACAGCTGTACACCCAGCCTGATGTACACGTGACAGCTGCACACCCAGCCTGACGTACGTATGACAGCTGCACACCCAGCCTGATGTACATGTGACAGCTGCACACCCAGCCTGACGTACGTATGACAGCTACACACCCAGCCTGACATACGTATGTCAGCTGCACACCCAGCCTGACATATGTGTGGCAGCTGCACACCCAGCCTGATGTACGTGTGACAGCTGCACGCCCAGCCATATGTGTGTGTGTGACATTGTCAAAGCTACACTTCCTGGTGGATCACAATGGGGGCAGCAATGGCATGTTGTGTGTGTGTGTGAGTCGTCGGTCTGGCTCAGCGACTGGTCGACACAGCCATCAGTGACCTGATCTGTCGTTCTGGCCTGATCAGTGACCTGATTTGTCAGCCTGGCTCAGCGTCTGATCGACACAGTTAGACATCAGTGATCTAATCTGTCGTCGGCCGTTGTAGCGTTCGCACCACCTACCGCCGCGAGCTACGCGACGTCTGACCACTTCAGCTGCTCCACCCGCAGCCGTACCGCTCGACACTTACAAACGTCACCAACTAGAACGCTCTGCTGTCGCCATGCGCATGTGACGTTTTGACTGACAGTGTCGCTGCCGTTGTAGTGTCATGCCATGTACACATGACGTTTTGACTGACAGTGACGCTGCCGTTGTAGTGTCATGCCATGTACACGTGACGTTTTGACTGACAGTGACGCTGCCGTTGTTGCGTAGTGTCATGCCATGTACACGTGACGTTTTGACTGACAGTGACGCTGCCGTTGTTGCGTAGTGTCATGCCATGTACACGTGACGTTTTGACTGACAGTGACGCTGCCGTTGTAGTGTCATGCCATGTACACGTGACGTTTTGACTGACAGTGACGCTGCCGTTGCAGTGTCATGCCGTGTACACGTGACGTTTTGGCTGACAGTGACGCTGCCGTTGTTGCGTAGTGTCATGCCATGTACACGTGGCGTTTTGACTGACAGTGACGCTGCCGTTGTTGCGTAGTGTCATGCCATGTACACGTGACGTTTTGACTGACAATGACGCTGCCGTTGCAGTGTCATGCCGTGTACACGTGACGTTTTGGCTGACAGTGACGCTGCCGTTGTTGCGTAGTGTCATGCCATGTACACGTGACGTTTTGACGGACAATGACGCTGCCGTTGCAGTGTCATGCCGTGTACACGTGACGTTTTGGCTGACAGTGACGCTGCCGTTGTTGCGTAGTGTCATGCCATGTACACGTGGCGTTTTGACTGACAATGACGCTGCTGTTGCAGTGTCATGCCGTATACACGTGACGTTTTGGCTGACAGTGACGCTGCCGTTGTTGCGTAGTGTCATGCCATGTACTCGTGACGTTTTGACTGACAATGACGCTGCCGTTGCAGTGTCATGCCTGTATACGTGACATTTTGGCTGACAGTGACGCTGCCGTTGTTGCGTAGTGTCATGCCGTGTACACGTGACGTTTTGACTGACGATGACGCTGCCGTTGTAGTGTCATGCCATGTACACGTGACGTTTTGACTGACAATGACGCTGCCATTGCAGTGTCATGCCGTGTACACGTGACGTTTTGACTGACAGTGACGCTGCCGTTGTTGCGTAGTGTCATGCCATGTACACGTGACGTTTTGACTGACAATGACGCTGCCGTTGCAGTGTCATGCCGTGTACACGTGACATTTTGGCTGACAGTGACGCTGCCGTTGTTGCGTAGTGTCATGCCGTGTACACGTGACGTTTTGACTGACGATGACGCTGCCGTTGTAGTGTCATGCCATGTACACGTGACGTTTTGACTGACAATGACGCTGCCATTGCAGTGTCATGCCGTGTACACGTGACGTTTTGACTGACAGTGACGCTGCCGTTGTTGCGTAGTGTCATGCCATGTACACGTGACGTTTTGACTGACAGTGACGCTGCCGTTGTAGTGTCATGCCATGTACACGTGACGTTTTGACTGATAGTGACGCTGCCGTTGCGCAGTGTCCGCCGGTGTTTGTGGCGGCGCACCTGGAGGCGGCCGATTTGTGCGGCCGTACGGCTGCCATGGAGATGGTGCTGCGCCAGCTGACAACCGAGGTGGCGGCGCTGGACGAGTCTCGGGCCGCACTGGATCAGCGCTACAAAGATATCCTGCGCAACCAGGAGATCATGGTAAGTCGTGTCGTGCGCTGCAATGACACCGCCATGAGCCACGTCCTGTTTAGCGAGGACACCAATGCTAAATAATGGTTTTTCGTCCGGTGTGTGGTGTCAAAAAGATTGTAGTAAGAGTTATAACTTTGTCGTGAAGCCGATGTGATTTTATTTGTCATATGGTTCATTCAAACTAAACATGGTACCAATGGAGTACTTGAAATTGATGCTTGTTCGTTGCTTTGGAGTGTAACCATGCATATACTACGAGCAACTGGTATAATTGTGTGACATTATTTTGTAGGTATTTACATTTACATACATCACCTGGAATTGTATTATTATATTTGCTTAAATATATTAGTAACATTGAGTACGTGGAAGATACTTGTAGCCAGGATGTTGTTAGAAATGTGAGGCAGGAAGACTGCTTAAGCACGCCTAGAAGGATAGTGATTTATGTGGGGGGGGGAGAGAGCTGTCGATTCGGTATTCTGTAAGTGGTATGTTCCGACTGGTATTTCACTCCCAGCCGAGTAATGCCACTGTCGACAGGATACAAACCAGTCGCACATCCAGTTGCTGGTGGCTCAGGGGCGCGACTCGCTGGTGCTTACTCGTGCCGACCAGCAGCGCGCCGCGGCCGCCGCCCAGCTACAACTGGCACCGCTGCTCACCGCACTGCTGGCTGCGCACCGGCAGCTAGCTGATGACGTCACCAGGGAGGCTGAGGCGGCCACGCGGCGAGTCCTGCAGGACGTCCGCTGGGTCTGCATCGAAGGGTGGGTAGTGGGTACAGCCGAACTGGAGGTCTGCTATATATAGGAGACGAATAAATTTAGTGAGAAAAAAAATGCGTTGGCCTTCCAGATATCTGAGTACTGACGGATGTGTGGAATGGCCTGGTTTTCTCAGTGGTCAGATGAACGTCCCAGACGTCTAACCATGCTAGACCTGCATAACTTGACAATCCAGGACGAAAAATATATTTGAAGTCTGGCCAATATGACCGTTTGTACCCACCTCTTTCGTTCGTGAAGTTAATTGGCGAGGTCCGCCGTTTGCAAATGTGCGGGACTCGTACTGTATGATGGATAAATTATATTTACACTATGCAAGCAGCATGGTATGCTGAACGACTGAAGTATGGTAAAGTTGGACAAATTTCATGTATATTATCTACATCAACTAATTGGTATATGTGGAGCGAAAACATCTCATTAGGTCAGTGGAACGCCAAACAAGTGTTCAGAGTAGGTCCGAGTGGCTTCCCTGTAACAGCCCAATCAGTTCACTTGAAGCAATGTTTCGCCACAGTAAATTGCGTTTGGCCTTTACGCAATAAACGCTATGCTTCCGGTTTCCGACTTCCCGAGACCATTCGCTATGAGAAAGTGGCAATGATACGTGGCCTATACAACTGGATCGCCGTCCACGCGACAATTAATCCTGATAATGTGGTAGTGCTGCATGGTCTACACAGTAGCATGGATTTCCCGCGACCACTCGCTGCGAGAGAGTGGCAGTGCTGTCTTATACGGGCGCATGTCCTTCCCCGTGACCATTCGCTGCGAGAGAGTGGCAATGCTACACGGCCTGCACAGCTGCATGAGCTTCCCCACAACCATTCGCCGTGAGGAGGTAGTCATGGTACATAACCTACACAGCTGCATGGGCTTCCCCACAACCATTCGCCGTGAGGGGGTAGTCATGGTACATAACCTACACAGCTGCATGGGCTTCCCCACAACCATTCGCCGTGAGGAGGTCGTCATGGTACATAACCTGCACAGCTGCATGGGCTTCCCCACAACCATTCGCCGTGAGGAGGTAGTCATGGTACATAACCTACACAGCTGCATGGGCTTCCCCACACATTTTCCGTGGTAGTCATGGTACATAACCACAACTGCATGCGCAGTAAGCATTGGTTCGTGAGGAGGTAGTCCTGGTACTTCTGACAACTCTGACCGTCCTACTTCTTCCTCCGACAACTGTGTCCGTCTGATGGTTACAGTGTGCCGGTGGTGGCAGCTGGTCTGCCTCTGATTCGGCCGGCGGCCTCTGAGTCGGTGCTGCTGGCGCGCCGACTGCGCTCAGAGGAGGAACAGCTGCTGGCTTTGCTAGCGGCTGCCCGCGGTTGGCAGCTGGCGGCGGCGCGCGTGCAGGCGCTGGCCCAGCTGCGCGACGCAGCCGGGCACAGTGGCTGCCATTCCGCTCAACTGGAGGGTAAGTAGCGACAACTCTGGCTCAACTGGATGGTAAGTAGCGACAACTCTGGCTCAACTGGAGGGTAAGTAGCGACAACTCTGGCTCAACTGGAGGGTAAGTAGCGACAACTCTGGCTCAACTGGAGGGTAAGTAGCGACAACTCTGGCTCAACTGGAGGGTATGTGGCGACAACTCTGGCTCAACTGGAGGGTAAGTAGCGACAACTCTGGCTCAACTGGAGGGTAAGTAGCGACAACTCTGGCTCAACTGGAGGGTAAGTAGCGACAACTCTGGCTCAACTGGAGGGTATGTGGCGACAACTCTGGCTCAACTGGAGGGTAAGTAGCGACAACTCTGGCTCAACTGGAGGGTAAGTGCGACAACTCTGGCTCAACTGGAGGGTAAGTAGCGACAACTCTGGCTCAACTGGATGGTAAGTAGCGACAACTCTGGCTCAACTGGAGGGTAAGTAGCGACAACTCTGGCTCAACTGGAGGGTATGTGGCGACAATCCTGGTCAGCTGGAGCATAGGCGTAGGAACAGGCGGTCAGGGACCGTGGCCCGCCCACTTTTTAAAGTCTGTGTTTGTGTGTGTGTGGGTGGGGGGGGCAACAATGGTAGCTGGCCCTCTCACTTTTGAGACATCTACATTTCCTAAAATGCATCATGCACACATTTGAATATGTGAGAAAACTCCCTACAATCCATAACTAAGTAAAAGCTGTACGTATCACATCGTAGCACTTCATTTCTTAAGTCATTCACACTTAGACACGACCCTACAACAACGCAACTAATTCAGGAGTTGATGTGATACAACATATATATGGATATTCACACCTTATATGTTATGAAAATACTATAAAGCAGATAATGTGCCAGTCGGTACCAAAATATATTCATACTAAAGTTTCGCTGTGGTCCTATGACGGTTAACATATTTAACATCGAATTCATTAATATTGCCGAGAGTAGAAAATTGTAAAGGCTGAGGGCAGTAAGGTAACACAATCATGGTACGACATACAATTTGCAAGTGCAATTTCCTTGCCTTAATATTACAGAGCCTTGATATTTCCTTGCCTTGATATTATATGCGGCCTTGGGCCCAGCTGCCATACACTTCAACATTTACATGTATTTTTATTATTGAAGCATACAATTTGCTACCACGATACATCCATTGTGTGACTGTAGTATGGAATATAACGTAAAAAGTTCCACATTTCAATGGATTTTCACAGTTTAGCACAGCACGCAGATATCTAACCTTTTGATTGAGATGCCTGGGTATTATCGGTGCTGGCATCCAATATAGCAAAATTATTTTCCATAATTTATTATGGTAGCATAGATACAATAATGAAGTTCACACACTATTATATCAACTTCAAGTGCGAGAACGTTTCTCAGAATCTTAGAATCCACAGAGAGGATTAGGCGCTCGTGATGCGACCTGACAAGGTCACATGAGGAGTGATATGAAGAGTGATGATGCGACGAGTAACAAGTGTTGTTTGTCATGTGACCTGAGAAGGCACATGACGAGCATGGTAACTGATCCGAGTGGATCTTCAGCTGGGTAACTGCATATTGGCATTAACAGCACGTTAAACATTGGATTCAAATTATGTCGTTCAACAGAAATGGTTCGATAAGATGGTGGGCTCATGGTATATATGACAATATCTGCTTTGTTTAATATAACGAAGAATGGCTCTTAGATGCTCCTGGGTTTTAGACATTGTGTATAAATAAAGCTGTACTTTATTGCACAGCAATAAAGTACAGCCCTTATCGTTACTTTTGATGTCAACTCAGCACCGCCTGGTATATTGAAGGTCGTATATATATTTTATTTATACACAATATCTGCTTTGTATAAACTCTGATACCATAATCTATTCAATGAAGATATTTGGATTAAGAGCATTAATACACCGAATTACAACGGAGACTGGGGACGAGTGGTCTAGGGGTAAGATGCTCGTCTCACAATCGAAAGGTTGTGGGTTCGAGTCTCACCTGTCGCTACTCTTCGCCCGCGACCAATCGGCGTGAGAGATTGGTGACGCTACATGACTCAACGGTCGACGTGTTGTAAAACCAATAACCAACCAACAACGGAGACTACTATCAAGGCTTTTCAACGTCCAGTGATGTGTACGTCCAGGCTGAAATTTAAGAACCCCGAAGATAATGGGATGAATTTAGGCCAAGTGCAGGGTGTATATTTCTGAACACTACTTGTGGTGCAAGCAGTTAATAAATGAGCATAGGAAAGTCGATTTTGTGCGATGTACTCGATAGGCGTCATTGTTAAACTATACAATCGTTTGACATGCGCAATGGCGTACCGAAGGGGGAAGCGGGGAATTGGGCAGTTCTCCTCCCCATGAGAGATTGTGGGCCCCCAATATCGCGCCGGGGTTCAAAAGTTCAAACACAATTTCTTCAACTTCCGCTATGTGGGTGTGTGGGGAGTGCAAGCTCATTACAGCCTTACTGATGGATATGTGGTGTGCCCTAGTTTCCATGAATTAGTACTTTACGTCACTAAGATGTCCCCCTTGTAAATGTTCACCGATGTTGATGAGGAGAAAGAATAAGCAAGAACGTAGCTTACTTGCTGCTGCCCCATGGCAAAAGAAGTCTCATGATTGATGCTGGAAGGGATGAGAAACAGGAAAGACAATCCTGGTCAGCTGGAGAGTAGGTGGCGGCAATCTTGGTCAGCTGGAGAGTAGGTGGCGGCAATCCTGGTCAGCTGGAGAGTAGGTGGCGGCAATGGCCGATGACAGTGGGTTCGTCACCATTAGGTTTCCTCCGGGGGGGTTAGTTGGGAGACAGAGAATTTGGGGATTTGGTGTGGAAGGTTTTCCTTTTAGAGTCGCGGGAGTGCTCGTCTATGGTGCTTGGAGTTCTTGCTGTCTTCGAGTCCTCGCTGCTTCTGCCGCTACCGTCTTCTCTCTAGCTTGGATTTTCCTGGATCTCTTCGTATTTGCTGGCTGCGAGAGAGAGAGAGAGAGAGAGAGAGAGAGAGAGAGAGAGAGAGAGAGAGAGAGAGAGAGAGAGAGAGAGAGAGAGACAGACAGACAGACAGACAGACAGACAGACAGACAGACAGACAGACAGACAGACAGACAGACAGACAGACAGACAGACAGACAGACAGACAGACAGACAGACAGACAGACAGACAGACAGACAGACAGACAGACAGACAGACAGACAGACAGACAGACAGACAGACAGACAGACAGGTAGACAGGTAGACAGGTAGACAGGTAGACAGGTAGACAGGTAGACAGGTAGACAGACAGGTAGACAGGTAGACAGACAGGTAGACAGGTAGACAGGTAGACAGACAGGTAGACAGGTAGACAGGTAGACAGGTAGACAGGTAGACAGGTAGACAGGTAGACAGGTAGAGAGAGGTAGAGAGAGGTAGGTTATATTTTTATGCGTTAGCACGTTGAGTTGGTTGCACCTTCATTTGGACTTTTAGGTGCATTATATAGGGCAGCATTGGACTCAGAAACGGCAAAAGAAGAGTTGGAATCAAACGTTACGTCCTCACTTGCTTTGTGTCGGAGCATCTGCCGCTTTGCGTCGGAGCATCTGCCGCCAAAACGTTTACAGGTCGAAAGTGTGGCTATCTTGACCCGTAATATCAGATGTGACTGCAAACATAAAACGTTTCATATCACTAATTATTTGATTCCAGGTTTTCCATTGTTGTCAGAATCATCCAAGCCGGTTGAATGGTTCTTGAGATACTCCCTCCCGTATTACCTAGAGAGGTACCCTGATTATGTCACGTCCTACAGAGCGCGCACTCTTACCCCACCTTGATTATACCACGTCCTACAGAGCGCGCACTCTTACCCCACCTTGATTATACCACGTCCTACAGAGCGCGCATTCTTACCCAACTTGATCATACCACGTCCTACACAGTGCGCATCTTACCCCACCTCGATTATACCACGTCCTACAGAGCGCGCACTCTTACCCCACCTTGATTATACCACGTCCTACAGAGCGCGCATTCTTACCCAACTTGATCATACCACGTCCTACACAGTGCATATCTTACCCCACCTTGATTATACCACGTCCTACAGAGCGCGCACTCTTACCCCACCTTGATTATACCACGTCCTACAGAGCGCGCATTCTTACCCAACTTGATCATATCACGTCCTACAGAGTGCGCATCTTACCCCACCTTGATTATACCACGTCCTACAGTGCGCACTCTTACCCCACCTTGATAATGCCACGTCCTACAGAGTGCGCACTCTAACCCCACCTTGGATTATACCACGTCCTACAGAGTGCATCCTCTTACCCCATCACGTCCTACAGTGCGCACTCTTACCCATCTTGATTATGCCACATCCTACAGAGTGCGCACTCTTACCCCGCCTTGATTATACCACGGCCTACAGAGTGCGCATTTGACTTTCCGCAAGAAAACTTATCAAATCCTAACGGGACTATGTATCTGATACCTTGATTTAAAGTAGAGAAATGCTTGATCTGTATGATGGTGTAAAAAGAGCAGCCATGCTTAAGTTACATGACAAAAACTGTAGGAAGATGAATACTTGTTTGTACGCATTCTTACCCCCCCCCTCGTACCATATGGAGCATTGCTGTAGTCATGCAAACTATCGTGATTTTTGTTGTTGAGCTAAAGTATGAACCGAAGATGTAGCCTCCAATAATGTGCAACAATGAACAATACAACCGCATGAAATTACGTTTCAGTTTCGGCATTAATACTTGTTGAATTTTGATGGCATTACGAGCATTAAAAAAAAATAATCCGGGTTCTTGCTGGGGTGGTTTTATGAGCCAGTCCTATTGCTGAGCAGAGCTTGTTGCGTGAACCCTGACTCCACCACCAGATTCATGAATTCCAGTTCAATGGCAGAATTTTAACCGAAAGCTTAACGTGCCGTCAATGCACCGACACGGCCGCCCGGTAGCTCGTCCCCGACCTTATCGGGCCAGTTTTCAACTGACCCTCCCAGCCGGGGGCTAAATGTGAGCGCGCGAAGCGACTCGAACCCTGTGTTGCCAGGACAGGGGAGACCAGTGTAGGCCAGCGCTCTCACCAACTGAGCTACCGGGGCTCTGAGCTACTGAGATACCGAAACATTTACATCGTAGAGAATGATGCGCATGGGAACTGCGTGCAATCCAGTGCACCTGCCTCGTCTCATGACAGTCACAACTTGGTTGACGCCCTGAAGCCCAAATAGCAAACTAAAAACTTCGTTGGCGCCTGGCGGGAGGTTGAAACATACTTCTATAAAGCCGCTTAAATTGTGAAATGCCATTACTCGGGACACGACGCAATTGTATGATGTGCCGTTACAAAACACAATGGTATGCTGTCAGCATGTCATCAACGAGACGCTCGACGTGTTGTTCCGGCCATGGCAGGAAGTTTGTGCTGGTGGTCGCGGTGTGGTGCGGGCTGTAATGTGTGTGTCTCGGGTCGCTACACCAGACAGTCGGCGCCGCGTGGAGAGCCAGATGGAGCACGAGCGCACCACGCTGATGCCGCAGCTGGAGAAGCTCTTTGTCAACATGTCCCAAATCGGAGCTGCCCTGAAGCACGCCCGAACAGCCCTTCAGCATTGGTGAGTGTCACCGCAGCCCTTCAGCATTGGTGAGTCACCGCAGCCCTTCAGCATTGGTGAGTCACCGCAGCCCTTCATCATTGGTGAGTCACCGCAGCCCTTCAGCATTGGTGAGTCACCGCAGCCCTTCAGCATTGGTGAGTATCACAGCAGCCCTTCAGCATTGGTGAGTCACCGCAGCCCTTTAGCATTGGTGAGCATCACCGCAGCCCTTCAGCATTGGTGAGTCACCGCAGCCCTTTAGCATTGGTGAGCATCACCGCAGCCCTTCAGTATTGGTGAGTCACCGCAGCCCTTTAGCACTGGTGAGTATCACAGCAGCCCTTCATCATTGGTGGATATCACGGCAGCACTTTAGCATTAGCATCATTGCAGCCCATCAGCATCGGTAAGTACTACCTCAGCCATTCAGAACTGGTGAGTACTACCTCAGCCATTCAGAACTGGTGAGTACTACCTCAGCCATTCAGAACTGGTAAGTACTACCTCAGCCATTCAGAACTGGTGAGTACCACCGCAGCCCTCCAAAACTGGCGGGTACTACCGTGCCTCTCCAGAGCTGGTGGATACCACTGTAGCAGTGTCTTTCCTGTTCCTGCATTCAAGATGACACCGATAAATATTAAAATGACATGTTGAAGCTTTTTGTTGCAACCATTTAGTTTAAGATATACTAGACCTTGGCTAGAAAACTGATTTGTTCTAAAATCTTGCATTGCACTTACTTCTCACTTTTTTGCATTCTTGAACTACCTTTCCAAGAATAGGTTTCCGCTCTGACGCCTAAGCTCAGAGGGGCTTTTGGAATACTGCACCGCGGCCCTTCAGAACTGCTCAGTGCCACCAGGGACCTTCAGACCTAGTGAGTTATACCGCTTTTCTCAGAACTGTTAAGGATGTTTGCTGATTATGGCCTGCTGCTGTGCTGCTGTGTTGCAGTTCGTGCTGTGCTTTAATGCACTCAGCCGTAACGGTATGATCAGTTGTCTCTGGCTGTGTCGTCACTTTGACGTCTGGTCACCTTGGTAAGAGTGGTCACGCGATGAACGCCGCCGTTCTGTATATTGCCGGTGGGCGCTCCCGGGTGCGCCGCCGCTCTGTATATTGCCGGTGGGCGCTCCCGGGTGCGCCGCCGCTCTGTATATTGCCGGTGGGCGCTCCCGGGTGCGCCGCCGCTCTGTATATTGCCGGTGGGCGCTCCCGGGTGCGCCGCCGCTCTGTATATTGCCGGTGGGCGCTCCCGGGTGCGCCGCCGCTCTGTATATTGCCGGTGGGCGCTCCCGGGTGCGCCGCCGCTCTGTATATTGCCGGTGGGCGCTCCCGGGTGCGCCGCCGCTCTGTATATTGCCGGTGGGCGCTCCCGGGTGCGCCGCTGCGTTCGGAATATTTATTTCTCCTTTTCTGGTTTATTCTTTGCTTTGGTTTTTTCAGAACCGCTAAATTTCGAAAGTTCCGCACCATGTCGTCTTTCCTGCACCGGAACTGCGGTCGCCCGAGGCTGCTGTGCCGCGACATTCCTGTCGGCAAAGGATTGTATCCTGCTCTGGCCTTTACCTGGCCTCGCCTGTCGCCATACGCTTGTATCTTTTGAAGATCTTGGTACCGCAGGTCTGCGGCTGGATTTGTATTAGAATCTGTGGACTTCGAATGTTAAATTACAGTAACAATTTCAACAGAATGCGACTTACAGCGCATGTTTGCAATAAAGTTAACTAAATCTGCACAATAGGTGAATAACGACTTTAGGTCACATTGCTGACATACGCACATATCAGATTATTCACTTCAGCAACAACACGAGCAAGTCGTCATCCGGAATGTATACTTTTTTGTGCTGCAAAAGCCAGAAAACATTTTACCAGCACTGCCCAGGACTACCGTGCACCGACCTTGACCTGACCTGTCGCCGCAGGACGGATCAGCCTGCGCGCGCCGCCTGTGTGCAGGTCCAGCACGCCGGGCTGACACTCAAACAGTGGGAGCAGCGCTACCTGGCGGCTACCGCCAGCGTGCGCGCGCAGAAGGGTGACAAGCCGGCGCGGAGCCGACGGCCCCAAGTGTGCTGAGTGGCGACAGGCCAGGACCAGGACGCTGATTGCAGACGGGGGATGTGGAGCCGGGTAGCAGTCGTGCGGCGGCCGGGATGGCACAGGATGACATGTGGTGTGACACCTGTCCGAGTTAGAAGCAGCTCTCGATGGTGACCGGTGACTGTGATGAGGCGCCATCCTGCCATAGGTAGGCCTACCAATGGCACTGGCGGGCTGACCGTACCATATCCCAGCTCATTGACATTGGACAGCAGCACAACAGCACGTTACTCCTGCGAAAATCTTCCCTTTCGTGCTCAGAAGGATCTGACGTGCAAAGTTGACAGTTCTAAGATATACATATGTGAATGTCTGAATGGTAGCCATATTGCGTTAACTGCCTGTAATGAAGTAGCTGGTGACTTGCAGATGTCGGCAAACGGTATGCAAGTTATTCGTTGCCAGCGGTGGCGAGTCTGCCGTTTTTGAGGTGTATCTTAATATAATTATTCTGTTGATTGCTGACATCTCCACTAACGGCAACGTCGCTCAAATACAGCAGTGTCTGCAGGTGACTCGTCAATAAACACACGTTGTCGGTGCACAAAGCCGACAAGTGTAGTTAAGCGTACATTCTCCAGCCTAATGCAGATGAAATAATCAGATGACCTGTCCGGAACATCTTCACACCCAAAAACCCAAATAAACAAATAAACCGGAAAATCTTCATCGACTACAGGCCGATTGGTGTAGCGTGAGCAGCGAAGGACCGCCGATTGGTATAGCGTGAGCAGCGAAGAACCTGTGCCGTTGTGCTTACCGGTATCTAATTGACTGAATTTGATTAGTTTTCAAGCGAGTCGCTCAATTCGCCGCACTATCATCCTCTAAGCCATTAACTGGTCGCAAAGCCCACACAACGTGACTGCATCGTATTGGTGGAGACTGAACCGCAGGTTTCGGAACGATTAATGCGGAATATGCAGGAGGAAAAACAAAATGGCGTGTGCTGGAATCAACTTCCATTTTTATGGGTTTTTTTAATGTGAAAATTGTCGGTTGACATAAAAATGTTCAGCGTTGTTGCAAGCTACAAACAGAAAATACACCCAATGGAAAGATGGTTGTGGCTAATTATTTGTGCCCCGGTTATATAATCTCAGAAATTTGTTCTGCACGTTATCAATCGACGATTTTCATATAACGGCGCGGATGAAAATGCCACTTGCTTTATGTAAAATAACACCCTGCGAATCGTCATCGATCCATTACGATTAAGTTTCGAACAACGATGTCCGATCTGAGGAAAATGTGATGAGCATACCCAGCGTTCATTCTCTCCGACAATGTGAATTGCGTACCAACGCTACGCGCATGAACATTGAACTACTTTGCTTAGTGCACGTTACTTTCATGTTCGATGGTTAGTGTATACATTACAATTTCCGCGGGACTGAGCATGAAGTCCCCAGCTGACCGGCGCGGCTGCGATTTTACACCAGTTGTCTCCACGCACCCGCCAACTGACGTAATGTTCCGACGTGCGTGCAGGTGAGAAAGACGGTTTGTGGTGCTTAAAGGCGCCAGAATTATGAGCATTCAGTCTCCGCCGTCAGATTGTTGGTGCGCTCGAGTTTGTTACAAACCATTGCAGTGATGTGATTACGTCACAGATAAGGCTGTACTCACGTATACAGCCACCCTCCGGCCATCAGTTGTTCATGAGTAGACCCTCCGGCCATCGGTCCATGAGTAGACCACACTGGACCCGGGTTCTACCGCAGCGGAGAGAATCGGGGCCGACCGCATGCAACCGCCGACACCGGGGGCGCCACCTCCAGCCCCGGTCAGACGTCTCCGTTTGTTACTTGATGCTCACTTGGCCAAAATGGTGCGCAGCGCGCGCTAAGCTTCAGTATCTGCCGCAGGCTGGTACTATTTCGATATATCCGACGACTAAATAATTGTCCATGACGATATCCAGTGAGCACAATATGTATTTCGGACGTCACAAAACGAGACGTAACGCGTTCTCCACGGTCTAGACAATCAAGCCACACATCCGCCAAGGACGCGGGCTAAGATTGGCCCTCGACATACAGCTCGAGCGGTGGCGGCTGCGGGTGCT
The DNA here is from genome assembly GCA_034440615.1 of Ashinkailepas kermadecensis. Lineage (NCBI taxonomy): Eukaryota > Metazoa > Arthropoda > Thecostraca > Neolepadidae > Ashinkailepas > Ashinkailepas kermadecensis. Next base: position 350,023 of record JAOTOM010004727.1, read on the forward strand.
GGCAATATTCGCCGTGTGTTGTCGCTCGACACTCGATTATTTGGTACACGCGCTATCATTTCGACACGGTGAAACTGCTGCCGCCCAGGTTTCGCCAGTCTGCCCGCACCGCCACGGTCCGGCGAAAATCAGGTCATCTGCAGACTTAGACCCCCGCACCGCACCTTCAGATTCGACCTGCACCGTCACGGACTTTCGGGCTTGGACCGTCCGGACCGTTGAGGTCGCGTCGACATCAGACTCGGCTCGCTTGAATCGTGCCGGTCAAGTCGCCAGACAGAGACCACAAAGATCACAATGACGTCACCGTACGGTCTCGACCCCTGTGACCCGCCGGATTCCCGTCCGGTCGGGCTAGGCCGGTCACAGTTTGCGTGGAACGTCGAGTTTGGTACGCTTCTTGGAGATGGCGTCCTCGACAGCCTTCAACTGCTTCATGAGCTCGTCACGGCGGGACGTGGACGGCTTCTTGGCGACAGGCCGCGGCACTGGCGTCGGCTTGGATACCACCGTCGGGGCGGCAGATTTGGGCGCCACAGCTGCCACCTGTTGGCGGCCGAGCGAAGCTGGTGTCAAACGGCACTGCTACAACGATGACAAATTTGCAGCAGGTGAGTTCATCCAACCGCAAAACTGAAGTGACACACACAAACTGAGTTGGATTTATATTTGGGGATTCTGGATGTGGAAAGGAAACTGGGCCATACAATTCAGATAATGGTGATAATGGTGCCGGTGGTGGATTTGTGTTTTAGGGCGCGTCGACTGCGTTTGTCATTTTGCGCCTGAGAGGATAATGCTATTTTTCTGATATCAGAAACGCATGATTTGCACTTTTCGTTGTCCAGCGTGTGCTGAGAACTGTTGCTGCAGCTGGCAAAATATGAATGTGGGTAAGCGTCTGGGGGGCTGTTGCAACGGACCAGTAGCCAGCGACGGTGGGTGGGGAAACTGGGAAATGTTGCACATGAGGCGACTGCGCCGGCTCCCCGGACAGACCACTAACACAAGCAAGGGGTGGACTCACCGGCCCCCGATAACGGTCCATCGACCAGGCTCGGCTTCAACTACCACCACGGCACAAGCAAGGGGTGGACTCACCGGCCCCCGATAACGGTCCATCGACCAGGCTCGGCTTCAACTACCACCACGGCTCCATCAATGCCCAGCGCTAGTTGAAACTTCCTCGCTCGTTCCCATTGAACAGATGAGCGTTCCAATTGCCAACAAAAGGTTCCCAGTCCACATTCAAGTGAGTGCTCCACTCGCCAGGAGGCTTTACTTTGGTGACGCCATCCCACCTCAGTGCTCCCAGCGCCGACCGATTGTATCTTCATTGTCGGTTCAGCCTGCCCTGTAGAGCCACTGCACTGTTGACTGGCGGCCATTGCCTTGACAGATAATCCCTACCTTGATGGGCTTCTCTGTTCTACAGAGCTCTCAAGATACTGGCTAGTGGACCCTATCCTGACGGTTCGCCGACCCACAGAGCTCACGATTGTCCGGCGGACCCTATGACGGTCCGCCGTCCTACAGAACTCGCCTGCCATTGGCTGGCGGATCTCGCCATTATACAGAACTCCCCTGCCATTGGCTGGCGGACCTTGCCATTATACAGAATTCCCTTGCCATTGTCTGGCAGACCTCGCCATCATACAGAACTCCCCTGCCGTTGGCTGGCGGACCTCGCCATCATACAGAACTCCTCTGCCATTGGCTGGCGGACCTCGCCATCACACAGAACTCCCTTGCCATTGGTTGGCGGGCGCTACCTTGGCGGGCCGCCGTCCTACATAACTCCCTCGCCATAGACTAGTGCACCTCCACGCCCCTCGAAGCTCCTCGCCATTTAATAGCCGATCTACATTTGAGGGTCGCCGTCCTACAGAACTCGGCCATTGACTGGCGGGCCTTCCCGCCCTATAGAGCACCCCGCCATTGACTGTGGAGTCTTATCTTAGTGGGCCGCCGTCTTACAGAGCTCTGCCGCCATTGACTGGCGGATCGTACCTTGGCGGGCCGCTCAGCGCCTGTGTCGCTGTCTGCCGGCCGTTTCCGAGCCGACACGGTGGTGGGTGGCGGCGCCGGCTCCGTGTCAGACTCGTCCGTGTCGTGCATACCAAGTCGGTCCAGCACACGCCGACTCGTCTGCACCGCTGACGGGCCGCGCAGTGTCAGCTTGATCTGTTTCTTCTTTCCGGCGTCCTGGCGGGCAATGGCAGGTATGATTACAGCTAGGTTATGTCCAATTCCTAAACGACAAGTTTCGATCAGTTATACGGTCGAGGGATGGGCAGAACGTAAGAAACGGGTGGGATAGTTATTGGCAGTAAACGAATCAGACAAAAGGGCAGATGAATCGGAGGGTTTTGATCAACTTTTGTTTCACCATATATTTACCATATAGCGTATCGTCCACGGTCCACACATTATCAGTCGCCCCACGGTACTATACATGTTCGTCAAATTCCTACAACTCAAAGTGCAACTTCCTACAAAGTACTACTGCCTTCCCCTAACTCCCACCAACCCAGCCGTTGTCACTGAACACAACTAGTATATTCGAACCCACTGGGCATGAATGAAGCTCGAACGCATCATAGTACCATATCATAGTCAATAAAACATAATCAACCGACAGCGTGGCACAGCGCCCATACATTTTTCCAATCGTTCCCATTTCTCTTTAAACTTTTCCACTCTCCTTTTTTCCAGCCATCGACTTCCCAATGTTTCTCATTTCAATTATTAAGTTTTTTAATGCTTGCATACGAGAGTCTCCCCCTGCCGCACTGACAAGCTATCAACTCTTTTCCTAAAAAATATGACATTATTTGTGGAGTTAGTTCACCCAAACGAAACTGCTTTCATTTAAGAACGCCATCGCCAGTCATTACTTGGTTTAACTCATCACATAATTTCTACCGAAATACCCTCATTGAATGACACGCAAAGAATGAGTGTTTCTACCTTTCCATAGTTCTCGCAAAATGGGTTATCGAGTACTTACCTAATGCATAAAAATCGCCGTGGTGGAAAGTGACGATGAATAATTATATATTGAAGGCTTGACAATCTCGTCGAAGAGATGATTTTAAAGGCAAGCGATATATTTTCTTCCACGCCCTACCAAACCCCTTTCATTCCTCGTCCCAACGTTTTTGTGCAGTTGGTCTCACGCGAGATGCATTTTGGCTGTATATTTGTTTAGATCTTATTAGTGAAAGCGAACTTCTTTTATTGTTCGCCTTTACGATGTCTATCTATAGATTGTAAATGAGACTGTGTACCTAAACGTTTCCATTCTGAGGGGATGGCCTGACACCATCCCATATATGCGAGGAGTTTAAACCATGCAGACGAAATTTTCCCAGCAATCTTTGAAATGAAAGCATGGTCCCAGTGTGACCCAGTCATCAATACGGTTCACACCATCACTATTTAGTTCATTATTGAAAATAGGTTGCCAACCTACCCGTATCGACGACTTATGTCAAATTGTTGCTGCCTTACTTCTTTTGCATTTGTCGAATGTTTAATTGGTACTGCTGTTCTGAACCACATTTGTTTATAATACCTTAAAATCATTTTTTTTATTGATTCCAAGCCTTTGTGTAATTTATATTTACTATATCCTCTATGGATATACTAATCATTGACTGAGTAATCGCGATTATCTTGAACTGCTTGAGAACAAATTTGGCGGGGACGCATCCATTGCCACATGTTGAGCCTGAAATGAATCGCATTGGATCATGAGGCGTCTACATCGGTGTAATGAAATAAAGTAACAGCATTACACAGTGCAATGCAATACAATAATGTGTTGCAGTACGGTATCATGAAGCAATGCAATGTAATGATCTACAGATCTGCAGATCATCCCATATCTTGTCAGAATCCCAGTTCAGACTGATGATCTGTCACTGCGAAAATATTAATCAACACAATCTGTATCAGCGCGCACACTAACATGTCTCACTCACCCAGCTACCATTAACACACGCCCCGCATCGGTATGCAGTTCATGAACTATTGCGGTGCTGTGGGTCACTGATGCGAATTTTTGACACCCCTGTATTCCTTTCACCGTGATGGCTTTCGGGAAGCGCTCGGTGAGGTGGGTCGTGACGTGCATTGCCCCCTGCTTTGATACAAATATGAATTTGATGCAGCTGGCTAGCTTGTGCGACAGATACTCAAGCATGTCCTTCGCCGTCAGTATCTGGCTGTTAAGCGGGCGCTTGAGGCTCTCTTGAGCCGCGGCACGCTTGGCTGTGCCCTTTTTTTTCTTTTTTATAATAAATTTAATCAGAATTATTGCTGGGGTAGCTTTATGAACCAGGGTTCTATTGCTAAGCAGAGCTTGTTGCGTCAACCCTGGCCCCACCACCCGATACATGAACTCCAGTTCAACGGCAGAATTTAGACCGAAAGTTTAACGTGCCGTAATGAACCGACACGGCCGCCCGGAGCTCGTCCCCGGCCTTATCGGGCCAGCTGCCAACGACCCCAGCCGGGGGCTAAATGCGAGCGCGTGAAGCGACTCGAACCCTGTGTTGCCGGGACAGGGAGACCAGTGCAGGCCAGCGCTCTAACCAACTGAGCTACGGGCGGCCCTGGTAAAAGCCCTTGCCCTTGCCATGAGATGTGACAAAAAAGCCACTCACAGGACACCCCAAAATCTGTCTGATGGTGACACGCATTGACGAAGTCGTGCTTATTCGCATACTGCCGTCTGTGAAAGAAATATTTTTTTAGGTCGAGTACTGCGGTGCGAATTTCTGGGATAAGCCGTTGCAGGAACGCATGCACCATGGCGGTGCTGTGCTTTGTGCCGTCAGAGATACAGCAGCACCTCGTTCTCACGCCAGTACACTACAAATGGGTGGTGCCCTGTACACTGGGACGAATTCTAGTGGAAGCCTTGAACTGCATCCTGAACCACAAATGAATAATTTTCAGCGAAATCGTACTAGACAATCACTGCGCCCTCCTTGGTAGTAGCCTTTGCGTAGGTGAAATGCTGACCTTGTTTGTCAGCCACAAAGTGGTATCTGGTCAGCTTCACGGTTTGCTGGCTCTTTGGTCTAGATTATTTCTGCGAGTGTACAGCGATGTGTGCTCATACACTGCTTGTACCTAATCCCATTACCCATGTCATCATCTGGGGCTAAATCACCTCAACGCTCTTCTCCTGATTTGTCCGCGAGGATAATCCTCAGAAAGTTAATTACTCCGTCTTCACCAGGGCAGTCCTCACAGTTGTGCATCATGCAATCACGGTTTTCTGTGCTACATACAGCGTGATTGAGGAGGTTACGGTATTTGATACCCGAGAAGGAAGGCCGAGAGCAAACATGAGCAGTTTTGGGTTTTGATGATAAGTGCACATGCACACCGAGTGCGTCCCGCTGCTGCCTGCCAAGACACAATGCTTCGGACGAAGGGTAGCAAAGGTTAAGAAGCCGGCGCGAGCGTTTTCAGAGTTCTGCTTGTATACATCATATATCTCACACAAATTTCCCAAGCAAGACTTTTCTGAAATATAATTTTTGTTCCATCAACATGTCGCACCTTGACACGGTCGGTCTTGCCGAGACACATCCGGCTGATCTGATCCGAGTCATAAAATAGCTTTACTTTCACCTTGACTGCGTCCGACACCCTCAGAAATTTCCTCGCTTCATAGGCAGCACGTTCAGCGAGAGTGAGCAGTGAGCAGTGAGCACTGGGCACCCAAACACGGTGCCACCCCTTGTTTGTGCCCTTCCTGATATTTCACTACATTTGGATTCTTATTTTCGCGAGGAAATAAATGGTTATGCGAATGGTTTCTCGGCTACCGGAATGTTTGTTTGTTTATTGGGGTTTAGGGGCGCATCGACTGCAGTGGTCATGCAGCGCCCAGAACATGGATAGTCGTACAGTATTATGTAAGCGAAGGATAGTCGAGACGACTTCATATACACTGCATTTTCAAACGCATTTTCATATACACGCGGTCAACATGTAGAATATAACGTAATGATTTTACCACATACCAGGCAAGGTATTAGTGAGGTGCATATGCTACATAAAATTTTATTTCTGAGGGGAAGGGAAAGAGTTGTCCTGATTGAACAAACTGCGACTCGTCCCCCAGTAAGTCCCGTAACGAGACTGAAGTACGTCCAAAATGACCGTCTTCGCTCCTGGGCAAGTCGGGGGCACGCAACCAATATATGTTGAACTGATAGTGGAGCGTGGCACCTTGGGCACAGTGGCTTTTGGTCGCCACTCAAGAGGTACCTGTGGGTGCGGTATGTGTGACCTATTCGCAGCCGGCAAAGTACCACTTCGTGGCGTCTAGTTCTGTGTGATGACGATGACCAATCACCAATACGGTGCTTGATTCTCCTTAACTTGTTGTCAGCCATGGATTCCCAGCTATCCTGCCATTTCTTCAAAATGGTGCTTCTAATGTCTGGGAAGAAGTCCCTCGCTGGGAGGGGAAGACAACGAGTGCGTGGACCTTGAGCAGCGCGCTTCGCTGCAGCATCAGTAGCCTCGTTTCCGCTGATTCCCACGTGGCTTGGAATCCAACAAAATACAACCATTTTACCTACCATGTTCAGCGTCGTGAGTCTAGATAAGACGCTTTGTACAAAAGGGTCCGATGGGTAAAACTCCCTTAAAGCCAACAGGCTACTAAGCGAGTCGCTATATATAACATGTAGTGCATCGTGTCGGACCTCAATAAAACTCAGGGCTTTGTTGATAGCGACCAGTTCAGATGTGTACACTGATGCATTCGCGGGAAGAGAAAACGTTCGAGTTGCGGAATCCGTTACAAAGGCGCTACCAACATCGATTTCAGTTTTGGATCCATCGGTATAGGTCGGCGTGTAGTTTCTGTATGTCGATATCAGTTCCAGTGCTCTTAGCTTATGTTCTTGAGGGATGACATCACGTTTCCTCAGAGAAGTGAGCGACACATCGATATTTGGAGCGGCCAGTCTCCAAAGAGGAGTTTTTAAAGATTTCACACGCATAACACCACGCAGCTTTATGCCACTGTCGGCGAAGAGAGCTTGGATCCGGGGACGAGTGGTCTAGGGGTGAGATGCTCGTCTCACAATTGAAAGATTGTGGGTTCGAGTCTCACCCTCGCTGCTCTTCGCCCGCGACCAATCGGCGTGAGAGATTGGCGACGCTATATGACTCAACGGTCGACGTGTCGTAAAACCAATAACCAACCAAGGGCTTGGATCCTCACACATAAGGGTGCGGAGGTTCCCTGTCGCCCTCCTCTAAACAAAGCCAGGGTACGTCGGGAAAACACCGACCGATAGGTGGGGTGCTGGGGGAATTGGCGCAGCTTGCACGCATAGCGCATTCCAAGCAGTTCGCGACGCATAGCCGGGCACGGTTCGTTGGCTTCCACCAGAAGACTAGCTGCCGGTGACGTGCGAAAAGAACCTGTAGCAATGCGCAGCGAGGAGGCTACCGGAACGTGATTGCTATATTGTGGATGCATCTCTCTCCTTGTAATTCATGACAATTTAACCCTTGACCTCACGAGTTAGAACAATTGTACAACACAGCATTCAAGATTAGATGAATAACATTATCATCACATCACGTTCCTCGAACGTCAAAAGCCTTGCATTTCATTAACATACCGTTATAAATACATATTCACACATGCCACGATGGGCACTACATAACCAGTAGCAGTTGATGCGCCCCTAAGCCCAAACAAACAAACAAACACATGCCACGATAAACTGGCGCACAAACAGCCATGCATGCCTAATTTTGAACAGATATGTAGAGTTTTAGGAGCAAAACTGTTTTTTTTTTGCTTCGAAAGACAAGATATCGAACTTCATTTCTGCACTTTTTCAAATCGCATTGTCACTGTCCCGAAAGGTAAAAATAGGTCGCGTGACCTTAGGTAACGATGTCATGATTTCAATTATCCCGAAAACGCAATTTTTGAAATAGCCAAAGGATGGAGTGGATTATTGTGAGTTCACCGATATATACGCTTGCGCAATTCCGATTGTTCTTCATTGAATTAAAGACCTCAAAAGACACCCTTGTTAGGTGACATCACACAAATGCCCGAGACTATAACTCCTTGTCTGTTGATCTGATATTTCTTCTTTTTTTTAAATAGCACAGCTGGATTCGGCGCATCAGATAACCCCACACATTTTTTTCCATCAAAATATAAAATATTGGGTGTTATTTTGGCCCTTTCACTTGTCGATTTGTCGCGGAATGGGCCATGTTTGAAATCAGCATACTTGAATGCCATTTGCGCAGAAAGGTGGATAACGAGTTGCACTACATTCCCATTGGTCGCTTACCACCATTATCTTCATGCCTATTTTGCTGACGACTGTGACGCGTAAGGACATTGAAAAAAATCACACGGTGCGTCATTTTTTCTCTCGCAAATCTCATATTACCACATTTTGAATCAGCGTATCGAAATGCACCAAAAACGAACACTGCAGGACAACTTTTTAACTAAGGTGAAACACAGGTCATCCGAATGGCCAACCATGTGACGATGCGGCATACTGTCCGAGTGCGAGGGGAGGGGGATGTAACGCTCTCGTTATGATTTATAATTTTATCCAGATGTTGTGTTCGAAGATGTGCAACATCACAAAATGACTCGTTGAAACCCATAATTCAATTCCAGCCATTGCCATAGACCATTTTTGTGTGCTTTGTGCTTGTGGTGTTTAGTACTATTTGACCAGATTAATAATTACACATCGTCAGTTAGCCGATGGATGGCCACGCCATCCAATGATGCATGTCACACAACAGCAATGCCGGCCATCCCGGTGTACCCTATCAAATGTAGATGTACAATGCTGCCACGCTGTCCGCACTACAACTCACCGCCAGGCCGTCGATGGCCTGTGGGTGTCCCCGCACTACAACTCACCGCCAGGGCGTCGATGGCCTGTGGGTGTCCCCGCACTACAACTCACCGCCAGGCCGTCGATGGCCTGTGGGTGTCCCCGCACTACAACTCACCGCCAGGGCGTCGATGGCCTGTGGGTGTCCCCGCACTACAACTCACCGCCAGGGCGTCGATGGGCCGGCGGTTCTGCTGCGGCTGGTAACCAGCGGCGCTGAGTTGAGGCTGGACTGGGGCCGGTGGTTGCTGTGGCGCCACGAGTGGCGGCGGTGGTGGTGGTGGTGGCGGCGGGGGCGGCGGCGGTGGTGGTGGTGGCGGTGGCGGTGGCGGCGGAGCTGGCGGCAGCAGCGGAGCCGCCGGTTTGGCGGTCATGGCTGTCGGCCGGGGCGGTGTCGCGGAGCCGGTGCGGCGAGCATGCACCGGCCGCTTCACCACCGGCTTACGCGCTGAAAAGTGCCAACATCCATTATTCAGTAGCCACGCAATGTCTACCAAAAGTCATGTCAATAGAAAGACGCGACCAGGTTGTTAGATGTACGAATCACATCCTTTGGTCGAACGGTCACCAGACGTCTTCAACCACGCACATTGACTGCGGACGGCTAAATTACGCCAGACCTAACTAAGATTAGAACCTGTAAGATTTCATCTGGAGAGAAGCTTACCCAAAGCAAGCCACAACAGCAACAAAAACAAAGGGTGGTCTGATCGCGGAGAACATGAAAAGTTTGTGTTTCACTTAATCTTGCGAAATTCAGAACACTGTCAAATCCTGCTAAGAGCCAGCTGACCTTTGACTATTGGCTATTGCTATTCTGCGACGTATTTGCCTGCTAAGTTCATCCGGAGTAGCCAATCTAACACGTACATTCGCCAGCGACTAGATAACCTTGGGAGCAATTGGGTATGGAGCCCGCGAGTTTTTTTATTCGCAATTGACACCACTGGTGCTCAGCGTAGCTCACCTCTGCGCCCGTACGAGATTGAACGGGAACGAGAGCGGGAGCGCGAACGAGACCGGCTGGACATCGAGGAAGACCGCGACGAGCGGGACGAGATGCTCGTGCTGAGCGAGTGCGAGCGCGAGCGCGACTTGGAGACGGACGAGCGGGAGCCGGAGAACGACCTGGAGGCGAGTTGTGTCAGTCAGGCAGACAAAACATCGTGACACGGTGATATCTGTGTGAAAGCAACAGAGTCGTGCCAGGTTGGTGGTCAGAATGGAAGCAGTGCGGCCGCACCAATGTAGCGATCACATTTTGGGCATACACCCCATCAAGGTATACTGCACAGCTGGCATTAGAGGTAACCAGTGAAGATCCAATCGGTCCTCTGACAGCTCACAGGCTACGGTTGCAGCAATACGCCAGTATTTGCCAGTGATTGGTCGATTTGTTTGACTAAACGGCAATGACTAAGGAATGGGGAACTTCGTATCAACGTGCAGAGCATATGGGGATAGGAATTGCCTCTATCGTAAGACGAAAGCAATGGAGGTGTCATTTTAGCACAAGAGGTTGCAACGAACCAACACCCAGTGAGGTAACAAACAAAATATAATTTATATAACAAACATAACAAAATTTATACAGACGAATGGTTAAAAATCCCAGCTGAACGGTTCACCTGTGCACTGCCTGCGCAGTCACAGAACCAGACATATGCCCTTGCTGTATACAACTACTGCAGCACGTGTAAAGGGTTAGATGAAAAAACATGTCTTCTTGGGAACGTTCACGTCTTCAGCATGATGGCATGGAATCTTGATCGCAAGATTGTGGTTCGAATCTCGCAACCGGCGGTATTGCCGGGTCCACCCGCGACCAATCTGTGTGGTCTTGTTTGTGCCTATGTATACAAATGCAACTACAAAGTAAGCCAGAAGCAATGCTCATCGGCCTCCCGACGTCCGACAAGATGAGGACGTTGTCGAGCGATTCTGCACGCCGAGAGTCCGCTGATCTCTGCTAGTGGCCACGTTTGCTGCGACAAACATTTATATGTATATGTACCCCTGGTAGACAGGGGTACGAGTATTTTGATAGGCGTGGGCACGCCTAAGGATGGGGGGGGAGGGAGGCTGGAATCAGAGTACTTTCCTCAGAGGTGTAAACATTCATGTTTTCACATCTAGGGTTTAGCTTGAAAATGGTGATTTTATGTTCCTTTTTTGTGGAAAAATCCCACAAAATACAAGTATACTAAAAAAAACAAATATGGGAACTTGTCAGTATACATCTTGTTGGAAACATGGATGTCCACAACCCTTTCATATTAGCATTAAGTGAGGGGAATTGACATTTTCTAGCTGACTGCAGCATGCTGAAGATGGCAACACATTTGGCTAATTTGTGCTTTAACCCGCGCCGTCTCGGGGGGGGGGTTGTTATCCCCCTAAGGTTATCCGCGGACAGGAAAAGAACGGCGCGTGGTAGCGCGCCGAAATTTGGCATACCTTTTCCCACATCAATTTGGCATGTTGTGTCAAAATTTTGAGGTCAGGTCATCTAGGGTCAACGAGTTAGTGAAGGTCAAGTGAGGTCACCTAAAAAAAAAGTTCAACCAGTCGTCACGCTTTAACGGATAGATATTTTAATGAAACATTCAACGTTTGCTCATTTTTAGAGACACAACAAAACGCACCAGAGGAATATTGTATTACTTATTAGTTTTGCATATTTGCCCATTAGAGTTAAAATAGAAGATTCTGGCTAAAGTAAGCATTTTTTTATTAGGGCAAGTTGACTTCGGACACCGTTTTTCGGTCCGCTCAACCCATTATAAAAATAAAAATTAAAGAAAACTATAAATCTCAAAATTTTGTAATTTCCAAAAAATACTTCGATTTTTTGGTGGCCAAAAATTGTATGGCCCTGGTCAATTTCGTCTTCCTTTTCTGATTCCGAATAATTTTGGGTTTTTCAAATCTCCCCAAAATGAACTCCCAGAGCCAAAACATGATATAAGTCGTGAAAATCTAGGCCCCCTAGTGACGTCACTTTTTTGGAAAAAAATTTGGGGGTGGTGTCTGGCCCTACTCGTCGAGCGCTTTCCGATGACACCTCTTTCGTTTTCGTGCGACGCTTAGTTTGGAGATTAGAGGGGGGGGGTGCTGTTTATCCTCCCCGAGACGGGGTGTGAGGATCTGACCGGAGAGAGACTAAGGTAATTTTTGAATTCTTGGAATTTCTTATTCCAACGCAATGCTCATGAATGTGGCCAACATGATGTGGCTACTCGCTTTATCTGCAAGTGCATACTTTTCAGTTGGCTGCCAAAATAACACCAAAAATGGGCTTGGAGATGGGTGATATAGCAGAAAAATAACGCAAAAAAAAAGTGTACCATGGCCTAACTTAATATAACCTAGCCTCCCACGGAAAAAATCATTAAAAAATGCACAAAATTCAAGCAAGTTTTGGTGTAAAAAAATGTACCCGAAAAATCAAACCTACTGTAACATGGCTAAACTTTCTCTTAAGAAAAATTATTTATTAAAAAAAAATTTCAAGATAAAAACTAACCGAACCTGACATAGCCAAACCCAACCAATTTTCTTCATGCAGGCAAAATGTAGGCACAATTTGTCTCGTGAATACCTTACGGCACAATAGACATTCCATGTAAAAATTCAGCCAACAATCTATTACAATACACCTGTGCATTTCAACTGCATCTCTATATATTTGCCCATATATTTTACCAATCATGTGATGTGATATGTGCAATATTCACAAATTAAAATAAACTTGGCATGCTATTAATTTATCATTTATCAAGTACTTACATTGGGATGCAGCTTGCAGTTTACCCCACTATGGAATGCCAATTATGGAACTAGGTATAATCAGCTTCTGCTTTGCTGAGGGGGAAGCCATGGTGTTTGTACAGCTAAGCCACACATACTTTATGTCAGTCTTTTTCATTATCTTACTCATTTTACCCATAAACGTAGTACAGGCTTTTGCTGCTTGTACGCACCGCATTGCGCCGGATTTGAAACAAAAAATATTCGTTCCTTTATTACCACCATAATAGATCACCTGCCCTTCCAAGCTTCATATTTTCGTAAAAATTGGCAACATTTCAGTATCACAAGCCCTCGCCTTAGTACCCATGACACGAGTCGGTTGAAAAACTTCGCATGGAAAAATCCAACGTATGGTTCAGTGCGTTTCAGGCTTGGCCGCTTCGAGACCCAACATATGTGACGTCATTGCTACAAGAAGGTTTTTAAATCGATGGCAACTCCTAAGTGGAATTATTAAATTATGATGCACATGATTCTCCTGTGAGAAAAAAAACCCGTTTTGTCTACGAAGTATTATTACAGTTTTTTTTTCAACCAAAAACCCATTGCGTGAAACTTGTCCATTGCCGGTGCTGTAGTACGAGATCACGGGTACACGGTGTGTACCAATGACACCGTCCACTTGCAAGGTTGGACAGACAGCTTCGACTTTGTATCAGGTAGAACTGGCACACCGGCTGCGAGACGGTGTGAGGCCGAGGCGCTATACAAAGGTACGTACCTGCTGTGCCGGCTGAGCTTGTTGCGGCCGGTCGGCTGGCGGCTGCCGTCGCCGGGCCGGGTAGTGCCACCCCGGCCGGCAGCTGCCGTCCCAGAGTTCAGCTCACTCCTGGTGGGCGCCGGCTGGACAGTGCGAGCCGTCTCCCGACCTGGCACACCGCGCGAGTCACGTCGGCCGTCGGCGCCGCCGCCGCCGGCCCTGGGCTCCGGTCGTATGTCGCGGCTCGACTTGGCTCGGCTCGCCTCGCGGCCTGGCTCGGCGCGCGAGCCGTCGGCGCCAGGTGCCATCATGGAGCTGCGCTCTCGACCTCCACGGCCGCTACCGTCCCGGCCGCCCTCACGACCCCCTCTCAACTCGGGATTACGACCTCTGAGCCCGGCATCGCGACCTCGGAATTCGGAGTCCTTCCCAGACCTGAACTCGTGATCTCTCCCTCCCCGAAACTCCGGGTCTTTCCCACTTCTAAACTCCGGATCTCTTCCACTTCTAAACTCAGGATCTCGTCCACCCCTAAAATCTGGATCTCTCCCATTTCTGAACTCTGGATCTCTGCCACCCCTGAACTCTGGATCGCGAGCTCCTGGAAAGTCGGCATCTCTGCCGGCTCTGGTCGCGGTCGCTGACCCAATCCTGGAGTCCTGATCTCGGCCGGCACGGTCGCCTGGCCGGTCGCTCGGCCCGTGATCCCGACTCGGTTGTGGGCAGCGTTGACCGCTGCGACCCGAGGTTCCGACGCCGCCACCACGGCTGCCCGCGTGACCTTCGCTGCCCAGCATGGCGCCCAGAGTGTGTGACGGATACTTCTGGCGACCACCCGAGTCTGCGGGTAGCATGGTGAGGTTAGGCGCCAGCCGACAGGGTCATGGTGAAGTCAGATGCGAGCCTCGGAACATAGGCATAGTGAGGCAAGGTGTGAGTCATGTGGTCAGGAGTACAGCGAAGTCAGATATTAGTCTGTTGACAGAGGCATGGCGAGGTCGGGTGTCAGCCTCACATCGGTGATATAGTGAGGTGGTAACAGAAGACAGACACGGAACACATGAAAATACAGGTCAGGCAGGCACGACTGGCAGGGACCACATCCATCCATGTGTGGAGAAATACTTAAATGCCAGCTTTTGCAATGCATCGCGTTGTATTGAGGTATGTGAGTCGAGAGCCGGCAAACGACAAACACCGATAAGTCATGCCCAGTCTGCAAATTCGAGAATCTATTCTGGCAATAGGCCCCAGTAGCATATTTGCAATCGCCATCGTATCAAGGTATTATTTGCGACCCCGCCTGATTTCTCACTGCAGTTGGGCATAACGAGGGAAGCACAAAAAGCGCGAAAACTTTGTATGTACTGAGCGTCACGTCAGAAGCGATAACATGTGAAATCTTTACACTTTGTCAGGCACATCAACGTCTCGAATATTACACGAAACACCACAATTGATATGAATTTGCGTCAAATTAACTTTCAAAGTGAAAGTCACGCAAAGATGAAATTGAGAAATATTAGCCCAGCATCCGGGAAAGGAGGCTGCAACTCTGTTAGGAGCGCTGAATAGGGCAGCTGGAGACGAATGAACAGCGGGATGTAGAGAGCAACCTCAGTGACTGAATACAACTTGGCTTGACAGGCTTTGCTTCACAAGCTTACCTCGGGAGCTCACGAGAGCTCGTTATAACAGTGAGTTAGCTTAGGAAACCTTGCCTTGGCAGCGGGGTAGCTAGGGAAACCTTGTCTTGACAGCTGGGTAGCCAGGACAACTTTGCCTTGGCAGCGGAGTAGCAAGGGAAACGTTTGCGATGGGCAGCGAGGAAGAGCTTGCCTTAACAGTGACGTAGCGAGGGAGATGTTGGGAGATCACGTCTTGGTAGTGAGGTAGCGAGAGAGACCTTGCCTTGGCAGTGAGGTAGCGAGGGAGACCTTTCCTTGTCCACAGGTGAGCATGTATGCATCTGTCTGTATTTACCTGCAGGGTCATTCTATGCCAACTCAACCAGTGAAGAAGCAATTTTAGCACCCGACCACAGGAAATTTTTGTGCAAATTTCCATGTGGGGTTTTCTGTACCTCTAAACACGGTTCTGAAAGTACTAAACCAATGGGAACTATGATTTTTCCGTCATCATTTTCTCATTTTCCAACATTTCAAACAAGTTAATTTTCAAAGAGCAATACCTCACAGTTCTTCTAGTAGGGACATGAGCTAATTATCAGGCGATACCACTTGAGCTAGACTATAAGTTGAAAGGAATAAATCACAATAAACCTTGAAATGGAATACCTTGCTGACCATGGGGAGCTTTCACATGCAATTTGTTTAAACATGTCACTTTATATTTTAAAATAAGCAATACTTGTGCATTCTCCACTAACTTTAGAGCCAGAATCTGTTGTCAAAGTGGTGGGCATCCCCATACCATCTCCGTAAATGTGTTCCAAAGCGTCTCTCCCGTGCGCCGAACGCTATCGCCGCTATCCCAATGCCCTGCCCCTCAAGATTAGCGGACGAGTCGCGTGCCAGAGACGGTGCACGGCGAGGGGATGGGCGCCGGCCGTCACTGATGCAGCCCCTCCAGGTCAGCTGACGACGTGTGTGGCTAAGACGGTGCACGGCGAGGGGATGGGCGCCGGCCGTCACTGATGCAGCCCCTCTAGGTCAGCTGACGACGTGTGTGGCTAAGACGGTGCACGGCGAGGGATGGGTAGCTGACGAGTGTGGCTAGACGGTGCACGGGGGGATGGGCGCCGGCCGTACTGATGCAAACGGAATGTGGGGGAGACTGTGTTGGGATGGATGTTTTGGTGGTAACATGGACGAGGTGCCAGAGACGGTGCACGGCGAGGGGATGGGCGCCGGCCGTCACTGATGCAGCCCCTCTAGGTCAGCTGACGACGTGTGTGGCTAAGACGGTGCACGGCGAGGGGATGGGCGCCGGCCGTCACTGATGCAAACGGAATGTGGGAGGGAGACTGTGTATGAGAGATGAGATAAGGCATGTCTTGAGTGTGGCAATCACACAAACATGGACGGGATTACCACTTAGTGAAATTGATGCAAGATTATAGCATGGGAGCAATATTTGGCTGAACTATTTTGCGAACGTCACCTTGTGGAAATTTGAGTGCCAAATGGCATCGAATCAGGCCGAGAGAGCGGGAGCATGAAGTGCTCCTTCAGTTCATGTAGTGCCTGCCATCAGGTGCAGATCCAGGAATGTTCATGGGGCACCTTTCCTGGAATTTTCATCGGGGTCTTTTCCTTGGAAAGGGCGCTTTTTCGGCTGAAAAAGGTCCTTTGAGCGGAGCGGATGGTGCACTCTAACCTTTCTGAACTTGTCTCCTTCCAACCTTTATAGTCGGGGAAACGCGCCACCTTCCCATTAGGGGCACATGCACCCAGTCTTGAGTGTGGCACTCACACAAACACTTGACTATCCAACAAACGGCAAATACGTTCGGCAACACCAGCTCAGTTCACATTTCACACTCATGTTCTGACCCATCGACCAAAACGAGCTGGAGATTCGTGATACTAAGAAGCATAACGTGCACCGCATAGCAAAATGCACAGTTTTCGGCACACGTCATCTAGCATATCTCGCGCGGACCGACGTGATTGTGTGATCAAAATAGCTATAGACAGTACTGAACTGCTTAGACATTTCCCGAGCTACATGACCCTCCCCTGTGATCACAGATCATGTACTGCCGTTCAGCCGATACCCTGTGCGCCGTGCCCGGTAGTTTCCTGAAGGAGGATGGGGTGGTGTGGTAATGTGGGTACCCCTCGACGCGAGACCGAGACGCTTCGGAGCACACTTAAAGGAAACTAACCACCTTGCCGAAATTCTGCAATCATACTAATTAGGGGTATTGGTACCTGAAAATGATGAATATGACATTGGTTTTGCGAAATATTATGCCCATACTTCAAAAAACGGTATTTTGGAAATTTTATTTATTTTTTATCATAGGCCTCTAAAGGTTCGCCTTTAGGTTTAATTAAAGTTTAATTAATTGAATTTAATTAAAATTGCAATTAAATTTGAATTAAATTTAAATTAAATTTAATTAAAGCCTTTAGGTTTAATTAGGTTTAATTAAATAAAAGGTTTGTGGTTAGTTAGTTATTAGGGCTTTAGGGCGCATCGACTACATCGGTCATGTAGCGCCCATAAAATAAAAGGTTTAATTTCCATTGAAATGCTGTTTGCTTCTATATGCTTCCATATGAAGGAATTTTCACAACGCCCACCGAGTCTGTCCATGTCCCAAAACCGATGATAAAAGGCCTTATAACTTCGGCTGGAAGATGTTTTGGACCGAACGGAGTATGAGGTAAGTGATTTCTCGACGTGGTCTTCAAAACTGCTATCTCAGTTAAAATCCCATTATAAAGGTGGTTAGTTTCCTTTAAGTAACGGTGAGGATGTCCACCAGTTTGATCAATGGTTATCGTACTAAAATGCATGGATAATCAAAAATGCTATTTATTTTAAAATGAAAATTGTAACATTTACCACCAAGCAGATTTGAAATTGTATTTACTCTGTAAGTTATCATTTCAATAATAATAAATGTTTTTATTTTTTCACGTACAACCCAGTTTACTCTTTATCGCCTGATATTACATATATTTTCGTACTAAGTGACTTGTGAGATAGAGCTTGCTAAGCTTTATTTTTTTTGAAACGTTGCAAAAAATAAAAACGAATAAAAAACATACAAACCATCCTTCAGATTCTTCTAAAACTCTCAGAATCGTGTTGAGAGATAGAGAAACCCCCACATGCCAATTGCCGCCAAATCGATGATGGTCTGATGTCTGATGTGGCTGATAGAGTTGGCATGGAATGGCCCCGCAAGTACGTCCACGTAACCTGTGGCTATTATGTGCAGGAATCAATTGTGAGGAGAGGAAGAACTTGTTTTCATAGCGGGATACCGAGGGAGCGCTCGTCTTCACAGCTGAGTAGGGAGGGAGGTAGGGAGGTTGGTTGGTTGGTTATTTTGGCTTAGGGACGCATCGAGTGCGTAGGTCATACAGCGGAAGGCCTTGCCTTGGCAGTTGGGTAGTGAGGGGTTTTTGGGTGCGTCAACCACAATTTGGTTATTTGGAGAACTTGCGGCAACTCCGGGGTAGCGAGGGATAGCTGGGCTTGACAGCTAAGTGGGAAGACCTAGCCTTGACAGCGGGACAGAGTGGGAGAGCTTGCCGTAACAGCCGAATAGGTAGGCAGGGGGTTAACCTTGACAGCGGAGTGGAGGGGGAAAGTTGGCCGTAATGACGAAGTAGGGGCAGCACGACCTGATAACAGGCTAGGGATGAGAGTAGTCTTACTTCTGCCACGGGCGCGTGGCGAGACGGAGCGGCTGCCACGAGACCGAGACCTTGAGTACGAGGAGCGGGTGCCACTGCGACTGCTGCCCGACCGGCTGCGGGACGAGAACGAGCTGGACCGGCTGCGGGACGACCTGTCGCGCACATCAACGACAGTCAGGCTCCAGCTAACCAAGCAATTGACAGCCAGGCGACGGCCCGACAATGGGCACGCAGTCAGTGACAGCCGACCAATCACCAGGCGACGGCCCGCCAATGGGCACGCAGTCAGTGATAGCCGACCAATCACCAGGCAGTCGCACGCCGACCAACTAATCAGCAGTCAGTCAATTATCAGCCGATCAATTAGCAGGCATTCAGGTGCCAAGTAATGAGCATCAGTAAGGTAGCAAAACTACATCCGATCGATACTGCACGGATGCAAGTATTGTAAGGGACGTTAACCACTTCCAGGCTACCCTGAACTTGTTCATTCCTGAATTACAGCTTAGATTATGTTTCAGACATTACCTCTCAAAAACCACCAGAACGTAGGTCGTTCACCCGCCTCCAGGTTTGCACATAAATAATGTGGATGACAAACAACGTCGAGACTTACAGAGAGCGTTTTGATGATCCTGACGAGTAACTGCGCCTCCGGCGGCCCTTGGGGGACTTGGTTCGCATCCAAGGGTCCACGAACTCGTCACCACGGCCGCGTCGGACACTGGCCACCTCGCGGTACCTGGTGCACAGAGGGGGACAGGGAGATGGTCAGGGTGCACGTCGGACACTGGCCACTTCGCGGTACCTGGTGCACAGAGGGGTACAGGGTGATGGTCAGGGTGCACGTCGGACACTGGCCACTTCGCGGTACCTGGTGCACAGAGGGGTACAGGGTGATGGTCAGGGTGCACGTCGGACACTGGCCACCTCGCGGTACCTGGTGCACAGAGGGGTACAGGGTGATGGTCAGGGTGCACGTCGGACACTGGCCACCTCGCGGTACCTGTCGCACATAAGTAGCCAGTGTCAGTGTGATGGCAGACACCGGGCACCGGTTACCGTCCGGTGACGGTCATACAGACGTGTCTACGGGCCACGCCAAACACTGTCCACTACACGGTGCTGCAGAACACTATCCACCAGACGATGCACGCCAAACACTGTCCATCACACGGTGCTGTAGAACACTATTCACCACACGATGCACGCCAAACACTGTCCACTACACGGCGCTGCAGAACACTATCCACCAGACGATGCACGCCAAACACTGTCCATCACACGGTGCTGTAGAACACTATTCACCACACGATGCACGCCAAACACTGTCCACTACACGGTGCTGCAGAACACTATCCACCAGACGATGCACGCCAAACACTGTCCATCACACGGTGCTGTAGAACATTATCCACCACACGATGCACGCCAAACACTGTCCACTACACGGTGCTGCAGAACACTATCCACCAGACGATGCACGCCAAACACTGTCCATCACACGGTGCTGTAGAACACTATTCACCACAAGATGCACGCCAAACACTGTCCACTACACGGCGCTGCAGAACACTATCCACCAGACGATGCACGCCAAACACTGTCCATCACACGGTGCTGTAGAACACTATTCACCACACGATGCACGCCAAACACTGTCCACTACACGGCGCTGCAGAACACTATCCACCAGACGATGCACGCCAACCACTGTCCATCACACGGTGCTGTAGAACACTATTCACCACACGATGCACGCCAAACACTGTCCACTACACGGTGCTGCAGAACACTATCCACCAGACGATGCACGCCAAACACTGTCCATCACACGGTGCTGTAGAACACTATCCACCACACGATGCACGCCAAACACTGTCCACTACACGGTGCTGCAGAACACTATCCACCAGACGATGCACGCCAAACACTGTCCATCACACGGTGCTGCAGAACACTATCCAGCACAAGATGCACGCCAAACACTGTCCACTACTCGGCGCTGCAGAACACTATCCACCAGACGATGCACGCCAAACACTGTCCACTACACGGTGCTGCAGAACACTATCCACCAGACGATGCACGCCAAACACTGTCCACTACACGGTGCTGCAGAACACTATCCACCAGACGATGCACGCCAAACACTGTCCACTACACGGTGCTGCAGAACACTATCCACCAGACGATGCACGCCAAACACTGTCCACTACACGGTGCTGCAGAACACTATCCACCACACGATGCACGCCAAACACTGTCCACCACACGATGCTGCAGAACACTATCCACCAGACGATGCACGCCAAACACTGTCCACCACACGATGCTGTAGAACACTATTCACCACACGATGCACGCCAAACACTGTCCACCACACGATGCTGCAGAACACTATCCACCAGACGATGCACGCCAAACACTGTCCACCACACGATGCTGTAGAACACTATTCACCACACGATGCACGCCAAACACTGTCCACCACACGATGCTGCAGAACACTATCCACCACACGATGCACGCCAAACACTGTCCACCACACGATGCTGCAGAACACTATCCACCACACGATGCACGCCAAACACTGTCCACCACACGGTGCTGCAGAACACTATCCACCAGACGATGCACGCCAAACACTGTCCATCACACGGTGCTGTAGAACACTATTCACCACACGATGCACGCCAAACACTGTCCACTACACGGCGCTGCAGAACACTATCCACCACACGATGCACGCCAAACACTGTCCACCACACGATGCTGCAGAACACTATCCACCACACGATGCACGCCAAACACTGTCCATCACACGGTGCTGCAGAACACTATCCACTACACGAAGCCACCAAACAATAGTCACATACGATGCACGCCACTGTCCACCACACGATGCACGCCCAACACTGTTCACCACACAACGTCGCCGAACACTGTCCACAACACAGCGCCGCCCAACACTGTCCACCACACAGTGGCCGGGGCCAGCGTCAGGTGAGCGGCAGGCAACGTGCGGTACGCTGGTGACCGGCCGGCATCTGTCGTTCAGACGGGGTCAGGGTGGGCCATAAGATCAGTGTCAGCCTCAGCCTCAGGGTAGGCACATATCGCAAGCTGGTCACCTCGCAGTACCTGTCGAACAGGTGGGGTCAGGGTCAGGATGCAGGGACACGCTGATCGAACATTACTAGGTGGCGGTGCGCCATCTGCAGCGTCGCCGCTCAGGCGGGACGGGCGATGCTGATGCCACGAGCGGCACTAGCACGGCACAGGTGACCTAATGGGCTATGTCGGGCGACGGCTGAACTTCAGAAGTCCTGATCAGATGTGGCGGCCAGAGGGTGTCCGTGGAACAAACAATATTCACCACGTCAGGACTGTGAGGTAGACACTGGAGCCAACTCAGTAGGATAGTGAAGTAATACGACTTGTAGTTTTCGCCGGTGTTAACTAATGAAGTTAGCCATGAATTCAAGCAAAGCACTACCTGGTATCCGACCCAGTCTTTCCACGCCACCCACTCACCGTACTTGGTACCCGGCCCTGTCTTCCCACTCAGCGTACTTGGTACCCCACCCCGTCTTCCCACGCCACCCACTCACCGTACTTGGTACCCGACCCTGGCTTCCCACGCCATCCACTCACCGTACTTGGTACCTCACCCTGTCTTCCCACGCCACCCACTCACCGTACTTGTACCCGACCCTGGCTTCCCACGCCACCCACTCACCGTACTTGGTACCTCACCCTGTCTTCCCACGCCACCCACTCACCGTACTTGGTACCCGACCCTGGCTTCCGACGCCACCCACTTACCGTTCATCCTTCCAGTTCTTTTCTGGCGGCTCTGCAGACGGGAAGCGTCTCTCGTCGCTATAGTGTCGGCGCGGCGCGCCCGAGTAGAAGACGGCCGGCCCGTGCGGCGGGCCGTGGAAGCCAGGGTGTGGCGGCGCCACCCGACCTCGGTAGCCGCCCCGGCCGCGCATGGCCGCATCCGGGTGGAACGCCGGGTGGCCGGGCGGCGGCGGCCTGCCGCGGAACGGGCCAGGCCGACCCAAATACGGCGGAAAGTCGGCTGCTGGGCCCGGTCCTGGTCCTGGCCCTGGCCCTGGCCGAGGTCGACCCGGCAGCATCCGCATCGGCGGGTAGGGCGGCTCGTGACCGGGTGCGCCGGTGCGGTAAGCCTCCGGCGGCGGAGATCGACGCCGCGGTTCATATGGGTCGTACGGGTCCCCGTGGCTGCCGCCGAACGACAGGTCAGAGGTCAGGCGATACACGTATAGGGTGGTTGTGGCGAGAGTAGTCGCAGAGGTGGGGCCACACCATCACTATAGTATACTAAAAGTATAGCGACAGAAGAGCCAGGAGTTGGTTACACACACAGTGGCTAGGGCTAAGAATGGATAGTTGGATTTTACACAGGGTAGCCGTAGTTAGAGCAGTCTGGAGTGGAGGAACACACAGAGCGAGTGAGTGTAGTCAGGAGTGAGATAGCACACCGTGGCTATGAAGAAAGCAGTCAGGAGTGTGGTTGCACATAGAGCGGCTGTGATGAGGGGAGCCCGTGGTAGTGCTTCGCACAGAAAGGCTCTAGTGACAGCTGTCGCTCAGTAGTAGGGTTACAGTGCTGCAATGAAATGATAGTTGGGAGCATGGCTGCACAGGGCGGGTGTGGGTAGAGCATGGGTCGGAGTTGGGATATATAGCGGCCGTTGGTTATGTATTTGGATTCAGGACACGTAGCAAGTGCCCGTGGTGACAGATACGTTACCGATGGGCGACTGATTCAGGACACGTAGCAAGTGCCCGTGGTGACAGATACGTTACCGATGGGCGACTGATTCAGGACACGTAGCAAGTGCCCGTGGTGACAGATACGTTACCGATGGGCGACTGTATTCAAAGAACAGTTAGAAGTCCTGTCGCACGAACGCATAGGCCGACAGAAGGGACGGCAAAGAAGGGACAGAACACAGAACACTATGTTATTCATTACAAGGCAGGGTACGTCAGGGTTACTGTTCAGCACACAACGTTGGCCATGAAGGATGACATCAATCAGCCGTGGCAGTTGGATCCCGACAAGAGCGTAGCAACGCTGGCCTCACGCAGCACGTGAACATGAAAAGCAAACCAAACGCAACACCAGTCTTAGAACACCCGAAAATTACTTGTATCGCAACACAGTAACTGGAACGTCAAATTACTGCCGATGAACCACTGAGCTTCTCTCCCCAGCAAAATTTTGGTTCGCTTCCACACCAGTATACTCGATGAGCCAGCACACGCAGACTAGAACTCACCTGTGACGCCCCAAAACTCACGGTTACACCGCTGGCCGTGATCGTGGCAGCACAGCCCGCTGGCTGGCCTGGTGCCGACCTACGAACCCTACAGCAACGGGACACTGTCCCACTGTGTGTTAACTAGCTACGGCAGCACCGGACAAAAGACAGACTGCGCGCGCGACCTCACCCCCGCCGGCGGTACGCGTCTTCCTTGATTGTCGGACTGGCTGGACGCGTGTAATAGTCGTTCTCTTTATCGAACTCGGCCTGCGCCAGACTCAGATTCATCTTCTTCTCCTCGAAATCTACGTCAGTTTCGCGGCGTTTGGATGCCTTCCGGACTCGCTCCTTGGCCTCGCGCATGGCGCGCTCCCAAGCCGTCTCGAAACCGGGTCCCGGCCTTGGCTCCGGCGGTGGCGGCGCCGGTCTCTGCAACGGGGTGGCGTCAAACCGGCTCAAACATCCAGGCCGCACGGGGTCACATGGAGGAGGTCGAAATTCGCTCAGTTGGGTGTCAGGATGATTTTATTTCAATCTCCCTGGATAATTTGTGATAGGCAATGGAAGTGGAATCGCTTTCAGTTGATCCCTTACTCCTACATTTACATTACCTCGAAATG
The DNA here is from genome assembly GCA_034440615.1 of Ashinkailepas kermadecensis. NCBI lineage: Eukaryota > Metazoa > Arthropoda > Thecostraca > Neolepadidae > Ashinkailepas > Ashinkailepas kermadecensis. The sequence goes on from JAOTOM010004727.1 coordinate 374,719, forward strand.
GGCCAAAATTCTGATCTTGATTACTATTCCTCAGGATTTGGAAGCTGTGCCTACTTGAAATTGTATTTACATACTATCCTCGTCTCAAACCACCAATTTCGACCGACTCATGACAGGTTACATCACAATGGGTTACAATGGCGCCATAAAACGGGCCATATGTAGCAGGTCGGGTGGCATCAGGTCAGAGTCAGGTCAGACAGAATCCGATCACTGGTGACGTCACATTGGGAAACATCTCAGGACAGTCACATTCGCCCCAGTCGAATCAGGTTATATGACACGGGTGTAGACAGCTTGAAACCACCTCAATTAATTATAGATTAGATTTCATGAGAACGACGTGACTGCCATTCAGGCCACCATTTCGAAATATTCACAGTTGAATAATTCTGGAAACACCAAAGGATATTCACGGAAAGAAGACGAATAGGATGCACGAACAGTCAAGCAATGTGTGGCATATATCTCGCCTTACGAAGAATACATTGGTGCACCAAGAACATTGGGTTATTTTACAATGCATTCGACTGGTACGCCATATAACGACGCCAACCTCTCACGCCGATTGACTTGAGTGGACTCGGTAATCTCGCCTGTTGTGGGATTCGAAAACACGATCCTCAGATCAAGAGTCAAACACCTCACCACCTCAGCTACGAGACCCTCCCCCTCCAATTAGTGCATCAAGATCGTGTTCCTTTGCACCGTGTCCTGCTGACCACATTAATTGATTTTCCACTTATTTACTATTGCACAAATATCGGCAGCATTCGTGTATACAAATGGCATGAATACCATTTGTGTTATTCACCTGTAACAAACAACATTGATACCATTTGCAAGGAACAAAAACAAAGCTAATCAGCTCTGTAGTAAGCGTAATTTATTCGAAGGCTCAGATAATGAAGGACAATGGCAACAATACTTATTCGTGACACCATGCTACCTTCTCCTCCACCTCCTTTGGCTTCTCCTGGTCTGGAGGTTTGGGCGGCGCCGGAGGTCGCACTGGAGCGAACATGTTGTAGTTGCCCTTATCCGTCACGCCCGGGTGGATGAACCTGACAATAGTGATCCAAACAATCTCACGTACGCCAGGTAACTCCTATGGAAGATATTCTATGCCGCATCAGCTGCATCAAAGGATAGAGCAGTTATAAGCATATCGATACGATAACAGCACTTTGAGAACATCAACAAACGGCTTTCATTCACGGAATCGTTTGCTCACAGTTCCTCGTGCATTCAGCAAGCGCGCCTTAGTGAGCACTGCAAATGGTTAAAGCATCAGTCGGGAAGACAAGGAAAAAAACTACAACAAAAATTATTTGCGAGGTTTCAGGGGCTGATCACGCGCGCGCTTCTTAACCCTATTACGGTACAGCACGTTTAGGCCTCAATCTGCAGGGGGCGGTTTCCGCCCCCTTCGGATCATAGAACCTATTGAACCGATTTAGAAACTGGATTACCCAACCGAATTCCACTGGTACAGTCTACACTTTAGAATGTCAAAATCTTCCGATGGCGAGGTCAGGAGGAAAACAAATGGGGAGGAGAACTGAGCAAAACCATTTTGGACTGCTTGCATTTTACATCGGTAACATTGCGCATAGATGGCCGTAAGTCATTCTCAATGACCCCATGGGCGCTGTATAACCAATGCAGTTGATGCGCCCTAAAACCCTAATAACCAACCATTCTCAATGACCCAAAGCAACACTTTATGTCAATGCATGCACATGTAAAACAGCCAATGGCGTAGTCCGGAGCCTAAGGAGTAGTGAGTATTATTTGTTATTTGCTGTTGGCCCTTCTTCGCAGTTAGTACCATAAATACCTATCATTTTGTCGTTCTTGCATAATAAAAATACTTACTGTGAGGTTTTTGACTAGAGGCGGCAACAGGAAATTAATCTACAGAGAATCTCGAGACGCCTGAGTAGAAAGGTTACTACAATATTCATCATTGGGAAAATCTGGCTCTGCCACTGCATGCAATTTATTAAAATTGTTTATCCTGAACTCACTCCTCCCCTTCTTGATCCGGCATTGGCAGTGTCACCCTCGTCGCGCCGTCGCTTATGGTGGTTTGAATAGGACAGGCGAAAAACCACAAGGTGCGTCATCCGCCCCGCCCTCCCCTACCCTACCGGAATAGGGTTCACGCATACACGCGCGTCTTTAGTGTACCCTAGTGTACCCACGGCATATTTTTTTTTAACGTTTATGTCACCTGTTTCGCTTAATCGTTTATTACCGCGGCAGTGCCACCCTTGCAAAATGTCTATGTCGTCCGCCTGCCCAAGATTTGTCGGTTCCAAGTGTTGGCACACCATTGCCACAGCTCTTAGCTCCATGAACCACGAACACGATATCCAAGCTTGGACGGCCAGTTGCGGCGCACTAAGCTACAAAACACCGCTGTCGCCGGTTTTGTATCATAAAAAGGAAACCCAAGTGAATACATGAAGCCGAAATAAGATGAACGTGATGCAAAAACTACGAAAAACGTAACATGCGCCTTCCCCGCCAAGCTTGCAACAACCGCGCCTGCGCTGAGATCACGAGAAACATACAGTGCATCCACTTTGCACCGAACAACGCGCACATACACGTCGAACAGTGTGTCCGAATTCATTTTCGGCTCATCGTTACAAATAATTAAAAATTCGTCGATTTCTGTCCGAAATGATGTTAAAAATAATATTATATACATAATATGATAGTATGATATATGCATACTCGTGTACATGTACGTCAGAATCGTCCAAAAAGTACCCATGCGATGGGGCCTATAGCCTCGTCCACATGTGACGAACCAAACACGTGGCGGTGTGATCCAGTCTCAATGTCAACCAATGAAACAAATGTGCGATTATTATGTGATATGGGACCAATTTAAAAGACAGAAATGTTCACAAAAGCAGTACCGCCTAAACCCACGCAAAGTGCGAGTCATCTTGACCTCTTCTCCTTGGGCGCTATTAAGGTAACTCCTGAGCCATTCAGGATATCGCTTTGAAATTTGCCATACCTTCCTGAGCACGCATTGTACAACAAAATGAAGTGGGAGTCAATTAAGGTCATGGAACATGGACAAATCAATGTCAGGTTACGTTCTGGCCTCGATGCAGGTTTCAGAGGTACATTTGACCATTTATCTATCATGAACCAACCGCAGAAGACATATTAAAATGTTCAATATGAATGCATAGATAAGATGTAGAAATAAATTTGCTTAAAAACGGCTTCCTTACGTGAGACCAAAATGATGGGTTCCACGACAGATCGACCAGATATTCTCAAAGTTTACACCCACTAAATTTGTATTTGGACCAAAATTTACATGCATGATAATCTTATGCTCAGAACATGCTTGAACAAGTTTTAGCCGGATCAGACTAACTGTTTGGGAGCTATAGCCTCCGGCAGTATTTTGAGATCATACAAGAAGGGTATCTTTGGCGATAGATATCTCATCGATAGTGAAGAGGAAGTGTGACATATTATGCATTTTTTAGAAGAAAATGATGAAAGAAAACATCCGTGATAAAATATCACCATTTCTCACGTTTGACCTCGTGACCTTCTGTGACCCATAGTCCATTGAAATTATCAATTTCACGGCAGAAATACAAACTGGCATGATTCTGCCGCCAAATAAAACATTTTTTTGTATTATGAATTTTACTTTCAAATATCGTATATAGGCGTCCGCTCTTCATGGCCTATAATTTTGCGATTTTCGAAACGGCCGGATTTTGGGTAAGTTTTTTCCGTTGGACAACTACGGGGATCCAACAATGAATACAAACGGGTGATATGAAAACGCTTGCTTAACAAACAATTTTTAAAATTTATTGAAGTAAGTCTTATAGCTAATCAAATAAACTTAATAACATAAGCTTGAACTTCATAATAAATTACGCCTTAATAAACTTCACAAAGTTCAAGGTCACCCACTACCGACAGGTCATCCACATAGGCTTATCTACGTGTGCCGACGTAATTTTACTTCGGAACATCCGGTGGTCTGGTAATCAAAACTTCTGACCATGTTTAACCTTGCTGTCCTCACAACAAGAAGTACAAGTATGCCTTCATTCTACCTGCAGGCATCATTTACATGGACGTACAGTCCAATCCACATAGTAATGCAAACACGCGTTTTTGTCACAGTATGCATAACGTGTCCCCGAAAACATGAACATTTTCACAAGTTTCCTGTGGTTTCATTGTTCACGCTTTGGGCACTCCCTGCATATTGTACATTATTGCATATTACTGCACTGCACTAATTAGTGCACTTGGACAACGATGTGATGGAACAACGAAATACATGTCAGATGATGAGAACTTGTTTTTCCAACTTAAACACTTGTAGCTTTCAGTGTAGCTCTTGTAGCTTCCTTAACAAGTGCTGAACATTTTATCGTCACCAAAGTGTAGTAGCTTATTTTCGTGTAACGGCGCAATCTGAAGTACAAATTGTATAATTGTACTTAAGTAGTACAATTATACTTCCTTTTCATCTACAGAGCATCACTTACATGGACGTACAGTCGAACACCTATTGCAAAACACTCATTGCTGTCACGGTGTATGTAGGTTGTGCCCGGAAACATCATTTTCACAACCTTCATGCGACTTCATTATTCACGTTCTTGGAACACTGAGTATGTGGAGATGTTCAACATGTGCGCATGGGACACTGTACTGCACAACGGTGCATATGTTAGGTAAACGAAAGCAGTTCAAATGGCGCCGATTTCGCTTTGATAACCAAATCGGTGCGAACGGCGTCGATTTCGAAGTTAGCCGAAACCGAATTTTGCGCGTGAACATGGAATTTGTGTTGTGTTGTGGGCACCTGACGAATTGTCAACCGTTTTCTGTGATTTCTGGTAACTGCAACGCCTAGTAGGGATCAACTCTGATAATACAAGCTGGTCAAACAGCTTGGGTTTTCGGAAAATGTTTTTTTTCGGATGGTAAATATCAATTGACAGATGATTTTAGGATGGCATATGAAAGGACTCGTCCTGGCGCATCGATTTGATCTAGGATATTTATTATCTGTAAAAGTGTATTAACGAGTCAATTATCAAATTGCACGTGCATTCTGAAAATTGTAGGGTTTTCAATATGGCATATTTCAGAGACTTCTCAACAGGTACAGGTAGCCAGCAGCCAATAAACATATTTTCTGTGATGGAAAGTCAGTTTTTAGTTCAAACATTTCCGAAAAATGAATTTTTATATATTTTCCGATTTGGGCATGTTTTGCTGTAAGCCAGCCAGTTCTGAATTTTGTTTGCATCAAATACCCCTTCGGTGTATCCTTTTTCTTTCTGACGCTGATTGTGGGAAAATATCGAGAGATAAAAATCGGAGACATTCAAACAACATTAGTTCGAAGAATTCAACTTAGAAATTTCACACACAAAACCACACCTCTGGTAATGCGGGGATCGCTCATGTTTTCAATGAGGCTTACCGATACTTCAGCAACATTTTGTGTTATTCGCCTTGCATGGCGACGATAAGGATCGACACAGTGACTAACATTATTGCTTGTTGCGTTTATGCACGTGAAATAAATTCACGTCTTCTTTCAACCAGGCGTTTTCCAAAACTGAGTCATACACTGTTCCGGCTCCGCCAAGCCTGTTATCGTATCCTCCCCCATGTCCACCCTTCCGTTGTTCGCCGTCATCAACGCCGGCGCCTTCTCCCTCGGAATCGCCACCAGACTGAAGAGTATTGAGCTATGCACGGATGGGGAGTACGGATATATGTACGGAGTACGGATGTGATGGGAGGGAAGATATACGCGAGACAAACACATCGGCTTTTGGGGACGAGTGGTCTAGGGGTAAGATGCTCGTCTCACAATCGAAAGATTGTGGGTTCGAGTCTCACCTGTCGCTACTCTTCGCCCGCAACCAATCGGCGTGAGAGATTGGCGACGCTATATGACTCAACAGTCGACGTGTCGTAAAACCAATAACCAACCAAACACATCGGCTTTCATTTGCTTTTAACACATAGTCTTCAGCAGTCCACAGACACGCAATGTTTTTTATGTTGCACAAAATGATAAGCCTGCCTGCACCTGATCGCTGACACAAGGTGATCCTCATGTTTGTTATAAGTACCTACCTACCGCGCAAGATCTAATATGTAGAAAATAGAAACTGATTTAATAGGGTCGGGTTGCGTTGTTTCCATGCTTGTTATTATTCAATACATGTCGGTTGTTCTGAAGTACAAATTGTGTCGCTACGCATAGATACACCCACGGGTGACCTATCGGTAATTGATTACCTTGAAATTCGTAATGGTTTTCAATGGAAACTATAAGATCTACACTAAAAAGGTATAAACGTTATTTTTCTTAGAAAAACGTTTTCCGATCATGTCTATATTCCATTGTTCTATCTCATGTAGCTTTCCAAAGTTTACACGACATCCGTCCTACCCGGAAAACGCAAAATCGCAGTCATGAAGAGCGCTCGTTCATATTGGATATTTATAAAGAAGAACGCATTTTATTTTGTGTTTGATCAGCGAAATCATGCCCACTTTTTGCCGTCAAATTTATCAAATTGAATGGGCTAGGGACCACGAGAGGTCACGAAGTCAGGAGATCATGGGGTCGCAAGGTCAAATATATTAAATATTGATATTTTATTTCTGGAATGCTTCAGTTGATCCTTTTTCTTCTGAAGTATATATCATTTGCTACCCTTTCTGTATCTTATTGATGAGATATCCATCGTCAAACCAACCCATGTTATTTGACTGAAAAATCATGCCAGAGGCTATAGCTTAAAAAAACTGTTGGTGGAATTGTGTTGAAATTTGCACAGCCGTATTCAGAGCCAAATATTGTGAGCTGTGAGCAAATTTTGGTCTCAATCAAAATGTATGGGGCATTGGTCGATCTGTCGTGGAACGCATCAGATGTCAAACACACTGTCATACTGCTTTAAAAAAAAAAAACTCATCATGATGTCCTTAATCTACATATTTGGAGGAGAGAGAAAAAAACTGACACATACATGACAAACTATGCCCTAAAGTAGTGTTCCTGGTCACTGTCAGGTCATGTCACTGATATATGGTCTGAAGAGCCACAAATGTATATTTCATAGATGCTCTGGAGGCAAAAGTACAGAGTATTGCAGAGCAAAAGTGACTAGGTCAGGCTTTCCGAGGGTGATCTCGCGCACTAATTTGGTTCCCGATGTGGACAGTCAACCTTTGTTATTTTTGAAAAATATAAATACTTCGAGGAAATTGTTTTTAGGCATTTAAGAAAGAAGACGATATTTACCTTGTCAATAGTAACACCCATAGCCTTTTCCTGGGCACATCAGCTTCGAAAATCGTCAGCTCCGCAGTTCGTGACATATTTCTACGTACTTCATTTTGACCTTGATACGTGTCATGGTGTTATACTAAGTCTTCAGTTTGCATAACATTGATAATTCAGGGTTGGCATTCCAGCCAGCTAAAATTATTTTGTCACTTGCTGGCTTTAACCAGTTTAAATTGGCATGCAATAGGAACACATAGAGGGCAACTTTGGATCAAATGTTTTAGTGATGCAAGGTTAAAACACATAATTTACAGAATGGAAACAAGTATTATTAAGCAGCTCAAAATTCGCATTCAAAAATGAAGAGTAAAATATGATCACTGATGCGCCAATAAACTTCAATAACCTCCCAATCAGCCAACACCATGTACAGCATCAGAAAAACGTAACCGGCACCATGGCATGAGAACTACACTGTACAATGTTAATAGTGCTTCTTTTCATCCCTGTCAACTACTCATGATGAGCAAGAAATAACTAGGTTCCAATACAGATGAATTTCATCGAAATACATACCTTTGAACATAACCTATTCTCAATATTAGCAAAAATGCTTTCAAAACTGCTTGCTGGGTGGTAGAGGGAGAGGAGCATGAGAATCATACATTTAAAACGTGAAAGCAATCAACTATACCTACCACCGATAGTGCATTGGTCTGGAACTTCCCGAGTGATTTCACCTATTTTATGGTATCAACATGCCGATGAGATTGTGTTACCTACAGTACTTCCAAATTCGGAAAGTTAGGTGGAAAACATCACATAACAAGGTCAGATAATGCATCTTTAGTCATATATTTATCTCAAAATGGACACATTCTATAGGTCTGTATGAGTGCAACCAAGAAATGGGTGCCTGCTAAAAGAATAACATGGATAATAGAAAACAGCTGGCGTGAATGGTCTTCAATTTCCACATGTTTTGAAGTGATGTTGGGCTGTATGCAGACCTATGATCATGTTATACAGTTGCATACAATATGCATCATGTACCAGCCAATATTTTAGTTACATCTTTAGTAACAAAATTAGAAGATGTTTATTTACATCTGACACTCAAGTGACCATGCAATTGGACACATTGGTTACCTCAAACCTCGGATTTGAGCTCAGAAACAGTTTTCCACCTTTTTGCCAGGCCTCCCTTCCAAAACTAGAATTATTCAGAAAGTCACAAGGTCTTGCACAATGTCTTGTAGACAATGCTAAATAAAGTATTAGCGAACACAGCTAAATTAACTCGTGGAATGATGACAATTCTTGCCTTTCATGAGATATTGGTCGGGTTTTTGCTTTCTTGTTAACTGATTGACAGCAACGCAATGAGCTAAATGGTATTGTGATTGAAAGTAGTTCATGCCTCGAAGGCTGTTATTTTTCCATGGCTTATACACAGTCAAATAATGGGTAGGAATAGGTAAGTGTGCTTAAGGTGCACAGGAGGTAAGTATTATATACATAAGCTACTCCCATTAACTTATCTTTTGCCAGCCTTGCAGCTTTTTTTCGGCCAGCCCGTTTTAGTCGGATAAAACCGGGGGTAGAAAAATAATTTCAACCGTCTACTGCCAGCCCTCACCGATATTCAGCCACGAAATGACATGCTTCGTCACAAACGTCTGATATACGAGAACGATCGGGTGACAAGCTGCGTCCTGACATTGCCCAATTAACTTCACCTGGAAGGTCAATTGAGTTAGATAATGCAGCCATGCAATGTCACTTAGCTCATCTTAATCTATCATGGAACAAGACCTAGTGGTTTGTTGTAAAAATGACCCGCCAGCACTGCGGGAGGTTGGAAATCCTAACGGAGTATCAGCTGCAAGCACCATTTGGGGACAATACGACGGACATTTGGGGACAATATGGCGGACAACATTTGGGGACAATATGACGGACATTTGGGGACAATATGACAGACATTTGGGGACAATATGACAGACAACATTTGGGGACAATATTACAGACAACAAAAATATCAGGCAGGGACATCTCGTGACGGACCGTAGATAGCTTAGGAACAACTAGCTAAATGCGAGTTGATTTGAGGAAACTTCTGGCCTTTCTTTGTAGCCTACACCATGTAGTATACATAAACTGGCATTTGCACATTAGTAACAAGGATAAACTAGGTTGTTGCCACAGGCGTCCAGTCCTGTATTAATACATTCTACCTTTACCATAGAGATTAGTACGTTATCCACCACTGATCGATTCGAGGGCTTTAGGGTGCAGCGGCTGCGGTGGTCGTTGACGAAATGGCCAATGACTGATCCGTAAATGGTGTGCAGATCATCTGCTCTAATCATAGAACTGTTGCTTCGTTCAGGTTATTGGAACCCATCGACCTCGGTTGGTCCGGGACGACCTTTTTAGACGAAAGGTATCTTGGGTATACTACCCTGTGGTATCATAGCTTAATGGAAATACATAATGGGGACTACTCGAACAGGGCGCCATGATACATCGGACTGGAAGGACCCTCTGAAATTCTGTGGTTTTGATTTGTCATCTATCAGTAATAGATGCGCGTCATCGCTGGCCTTATTCTATTTATGGTTCAAAAACAGTTTAAATGCAGGTGGGTGCCAGAATAGTATACATAAACGATATTAAATGAATTGCATACACGATGCAACATGGAGATATTCGTTTCTGGTGGATATTTTTGCTACACGCGAAATGACGAGCGACTGCCGCCCCCCCCCTCCCCCCAAACTTATCCACTCCATCGTGACCACAAGGGCGATGCAGCGGGGACATGTGTTTATTACCAGCCACTATATACTTTGGAAGGTTGTATGTATGTCACTAGCATCACGTTGTACAATCCACAAACCTGCCAAGCCACACTGCATTGGCTCATGGTGACCCACCTGCAACTTATGCCCCATGTGCACTGTCCCTTGTTGAAAAAGCGGCACACCGACTTTGGCTCGTTGCGTAGGTTTTTGTCCTCGTCGTCAGAGATCTCGCCGTCCTCCAGCGAGTCTTCGCCGTCTGCAGCGAGCCCCGACGAGTTGCCGTCCAGCGCGGCGGCCGCCGGCGGCTCGTCGGCACACTCGCCGTCCTCGCCCGGCTCGGCGTCCGTCGGCAACGACTCGGCAGGCGCGTCAGCGCCGTCCGGAGCGTCCGCCTCGAAGTCCAGCTCGTTGTCGATGGTGAGATTGAGCGTCTCGTGGACGAGCGGCGTCGAGTGGTGGTGCGGCGGAGGCGGTGGCGGCGGCGGCGGACTCTGAGGCGGACTGTCGGGCGTCGGCTGGGCCGGCGCTGGCGGCGACTCGGGCGGTGTGGCAGCCGCCGGAGTGTCCGGCGGAGACTCGGGCACCGCCGCCAGCCCGATAGGGCTGCTGGCTTCGCTGCGGGCTTCCTCCTCGACGCCGGACGTCTGGCCGCTGTCATCACCCGGCGCCGACTCTGGCCCCGATAAGAAACAGCCCTCGGTCGCCTCGCACGCCTCCTCGACGCTCTCACTAAAGCTGCTCTCGTCCATGTTGACAGCTGTGGGGGAAATCATGTAGCTGGCATAATCATGACTGTCGTGGACACGTTAATTGTGCTTTCCTGAACTCCAAACCAAATGTACACAATCTGTGATGTGAACGCTGAGGATGAACACATGCAAATGACAACGATTGTTCGTACACGTGGTTTTACCACCAGAACACATTCCGAAGTACAAAACGCTATTGAGCAATATGACCAATGGAGCTGATACCATTTAAGCCCTGACAAAATGTTATTGAATGCGAAGTCATTTGCTACTGCATAAGGTTGAAGGTTATACATTAATGCGCGCACATCAGCACCAGGGAGGTACAATAGACGCACCAGGTTCAACGAAGAAATATGGTAAGGAACTTGGGATGTTGAAGGCAAGTGTCATTACTATAAAAACGCACAAATAGTGTTTTTTTTTTAAACCAGCAAATCGATGCACTCTAAACACTCAATTTAAAGCAAACTTAACTGCAAACTGTCACACTTTTAGGAATCTCCAAAACTTTTATAATATTTCCAGGAACCTTATACATTCATCAAAATTGTCTCAGTTAATTTCCAGAATTTACTTGTAAAACCTCTTTTTTCAGGAGAAGATTTAATGTAGCAAGTGTTCAGGGGGGGGGGGAAACTTATCAATGGAATCAGTGCCATCTGGTAACTTAACCAGAAGTTGGGGCGAATTGCTGACAGGATACATAAACATACATACTGGCAGCATGAACACCAATCAATGAAGGATTTATTCTGTATCACAACTCATGTATTGTGGGTTTTCGTTTTGTTTATGCCATGCATAAAACCAAAATTTGGCATTAATGTGCACGAACAGAATAATAAAGAGATAATAGATTTGTACTGGTCACTGTTGGCCAGTGCAGTATTGGCCAGTCCAGTGCTGGCCACCCTTGGCCAGTTCCCTGTCTTTGGTCTTCTTCACTACTGGATGGTACTGGTCACTGTTGGCCAGTGCAGTATTGGCCAGTCCAGTGCTGGCCACCCTTGGCCAGTTCCCGGTCTTTGGTCTTCTTCACTACTGGATGGTACTGGTCACTGTTGGCCAGTGCAGTATTGGCCAGTCCAGTGCTGGCCACCCTTGGCCAGTTCCCGGTCTTTGGTCTTCTTCACTACTGGATGGTACTGGTCACTGTTGGCCAGTGCAGTATTGGCCAGTCCAGTGCTGGCCACCCTTGGCCAGTTCCTGGTCTTTGGTCTTCTTCACTACTGGATGGTACTGGTCACTGTTGGCCAGTGCAGTATTGGCCAGTCCAGTGCTGGCCACCCTTGGCCAGTTCCTGGTCTTTGGTCTTCTTCACTACTGGATGCTTTCCGTGTCAAAACGTGTTAACACACAGTCAACAGATGGCGTCAGCATTGCCACAAACAATTTTGCCGACATCCTACCTAAAGCCAATAATATTCGTGCATGTGCCCAGAGGCAAGGAAAAAATTAACTAAATGTGTAGCTGGATACCATATGTTTTCAAATTCCTCTTCAGTTGGATGTCAGATGGAGGAAAAATGTCGATGACATGGCTGGAAATCCAGAGTGGGTCGGGTGGTGTAGGGGGGGGGGGGCTGGTCTGGACCCATGGTTTGGTACACTGCTAATGTTAATTTGTCATTCTCCCTATTCAATCTGAAAATATGTCTTGAACATACAGACTTGGACACCCTGTCTTTGTGAGAGATCTCCAGCCATGGCCAACGATGACGAAAAATCACAAACATCAGTGATCAAAATAAAGGTGCAACATATTACACAGCCAGCCCTTCTCTGATCTTTGTTTTTTTGGGAGGGGGGATATTCTGCCATTTTTTAGAAGATGTGGACACCATCTAGACCGGATAGTCCGATGATAAAATGCATAGTATATACAATCCACATACAATGGCAAAATTTATAATCAATGGACCAACTCAACCAAAGGTTGGTTCAACTAAACCAAATATCGATCGAGTTTTGGGGCTCCTCTTGGGTGCAGAGATTGAAGGAGTGCCATCGTTATCCCAATATTTAAGAAGGGACGCAGGACAAACATCTACAGACCAGTGAATATCATTTCTCTTGTACGAAAATAATTAGAGAAAATGGCAAACATAATATTGAAGGTCCATCTAATCACACTATCACTGACACACGGTTTCAGAACTCTACGATTGTGCCTTAGAAATCTGTTGAAAAATTGTCAAGAGGTTTCAAGCAATATATATTTAAGCCAAGGCTTCAGGCATTATAGACATAAGCCAAAATCTCCTGGAACTTTCTCAAGAGATTTCAAGCAATATATATTTCAGCCGATCTACTGATGCTCTATATTTACATTTTAGCAAGGCCTTTCATGCAGTTCCTCACTACAGAATGCCTATACAGCTTCGAAACCACAGCATAACTGGACAAATTATAAAATGAATGCAAAGTTCGTTATTGGTCAGGCATCAGGCATAAAAAGCATCAGTCAGCAATGCAATGTCGTCTTGGTCGCTTGTCCTGAGTAGAATGCTACAATGGTCTGTTTTAAGTTCTCTTCTGTTCATTGCATTCGTAAATTGTAATAAAGCCAGACCATTTAACCAGGTCCTCAAATTCGCTCATGACATGAAGTTGAGTTAGGTTTGTGACCAATACAGAAGATCGAGAGAACCTTCAGCATCACAAATTGATTATTAGAAGGGATGCAATGATGACAAATGCAGCTTAGCTATAGAAAACATAAGTAATTCATGTTGGTCACAATAACAAACAATATCGAGAAGAAATATGTGGGCAGAATCTTGAGGAAATCCAGAAAGTAGTAGTAGTAGTAGTAGTGGAAACTGGTGATTTTAAATTCGAAAGGCTGTGTCAAGTAGCTCGGAAGAGGCTCCAAGAATGCTGAGCATCATAAATCGAAATGTGTCGCACAAAAGCAGAGTCGTGATAGTAAAACCGTACCGCTCCTACGTCAGACCAGACTTGGAATAGCACGTGCAAGCTTTTGGTTCACATTTACCAAAATATCAGAGTTAAATAGAAAAGGTCCGGAGGAGAGCCACACGTAAGATTTCAGGTTCTAAGGAATGGGTACGTTGTTATTTGGGGTTTATGGGCATCAACTGCATGGGTTACACAGCGCCCATGCACTTCGGGTGTGAACGGCGGCTAAATGAACTCAAGTTGTCTTCGCTGAAGTATAAGGCTTGGGTGAGATTTGATCGAAATGTACAAAATTATGCACATACCTAATATATTTAACGTCAACACTTCCATCCAGTTTTCAAACAATACTAGCAGCGGTCATGCATATATGATTAGGAAATGAAATTAGACGTCATTAATTCAAGATTAAAGTTAATCACAGCAGGACAAGGTTAGGACAGTCTTTCTTCACCAACAGGGTAGTTAGTAGAACATTGGAACCAGCTGCCAGAAACCAGTCAGTAGCATCACACTGAACATTTTTAAAAACAGCAGACACTCATAAGAAAAGAGGGCTTGCTTTTCGGTATTCCAGGGAGGGCTGATCGACGGATTTGGTGGGCAATTGGTTCAGTGTCCAGAGTGCAACCAAGAAGGGCCCTTGTGGCTCATAGTTGCACTGATCTCTCATGTCTTTATAAGCATCTAAGCCCTTCAATAAGTCTTCCAAATGAATTTCATTCAGGAAGATCCTGAACTCATTGTAATTCCCTTTAGCAAAATTTGGAATCAATGTTTCATTGGTTCCTACACTCCCAACATACAATGAGAAGAGTATAATGTTGTGATCACTATTACCACAGGTCTCTCCTATGTTCACATTTTGTACAAAATTTTCCTCATTAGTAAGCACAAGATGTAATATTTCATTTTCTCTTGTAGGTTCATGTATCATTTGAAAGAAAACATTTTCCTTAAAATAATCCATGGAACTTCTTCTTGATTTGTTTAGACCTAAAGTTTTGCTTCCCAATCCTGTTATGCTGAAATCCCCCAACAAAACAGTGCTCTTCTGCACTCTCCTACTATCTCTTCCTGCATAAACCTGTCCATGTTTTCATTCTGATCTGGAGGTCTATAGAATGCCACAATCCCAATTTTTTTCCATTCTTCAGAATCATATCTAACAACAAGGATTCTACTCCTTCATCATGTACACTATCCTCTATGGAATGACATTTCATTACTTGTCTGACATACAAGAGTATACTTCCTCCTATCCTTGCCTTCCTTTGATAAGCATGCATGTTGTAGCCTGTCAATTCAAATTCTTGCAAGTTGTAAGTTGCAAGTTGCAACACTTCAGGCATTCACATAAAAACATGATATAAAATTCCTTCCCTTGCTTGCAAGACTTCTCTCTTTATCAGTTACATCGCCCATGACCTGCCTAGTTTCCCTGTTTCCTTTTGAGAGCCTCCTAATACCCATTGCTGAGCAATTCAACTCCTCTTGCTCAAATGTATCCCATCAAATGCAAACATTTCAGTCCTCCCCAGAAATCCAAGAACCCCACCCCAAGCTCCTTGCAAATCTTGGCCACCCTGGTATTCAGCCCAATGGCCCTCGAGTACCACTCTATACTTGCATTTACCATAGGGAGGATGGATGCTACCATTCCTCTTTTCCTACTTCCTGCCAACCTACCTATCAAAGCCCTATACTCTTGTATTGTTTCCTCTGTTTTTGCTCTTCCTACATCATTTACACCAACCTGCACAATCACAATTGTACTCTCCCCACTACCCTTCATTACTCCTTCTATCCTATCCCCAACATCCTTGACCTGGGCCCCTGGGAAGCAAACACAAGTCCGTTTGTTGGGGTTAAAAAAGTGTGATATACTTCACTTTCGAGTCCCCTATAACTAAAACCTCCCCCTCTCTATCTTCAGCTACCTGGTCATTCCTACTGTCCTCCCTAGCAGCATTACTGTCTCTCTCTTGCAGTACTTCAAACCTATTATTAATTTAAATGCCTTTGTCAATTTTCCTTAAAGCTAGTCTGGTACTCTGGCGTCTAGCTACTTTCCACTCTCTACTATCATGGACCAAACTATCTTCACCCCTATCACTCCTAGACTCCTGCACCTGGCTTGCCTGGCTGACATTTCCTATGATGGGCCCTGCCACCAAACACTTCAGGCAGAGTTGTTCTGGTTAGGTTAGATTGGGATGGGTTAGGATATATTATATTTTGCTATACTATATTTTTTTTTTTTTAATTCCCCTATCCATTAATAAGTAGGCAGGAGTGCCCTTCCATACCTATGTGACCTAATTATGTTAAATTCCAGGGATGAGAAGTATGTCATTGTAAGTAAGTCAGGGTACGTCACACCACTCCCAGCTTGTTTCTTGCTGGACAGATCCCTCCACCAGATATTAGTAAAAGATGTTCCTGAAGCCTTCTTGGACATCGTAAATGTTTACATGAAGAAAAATTCCCAAAACTCCAAATTTACCTTCATGTAAACATTTACCATGTTTTCTATTAATGTATTGCCTGACATTTTGGTAAATTTTTGATAAAAAGTGTTTTGGGATTTTGGGGAATTGTTTTTTCCGAATATGATGTTTATGAATGTTGGTCGGTTGGTTATTGGTTTTACGACATGTCGACCATTGAGCAGGGCGGGAATTAAGGCACTTCCTAAGATATTTTATATCTGAAAACATTTTTGCACTCCAGGTTCATACTGGATAGGATGGGCTTCACATGTACTCCAACACAAATGTGGGAACAAAGATATCAAAAACAAACAGAACGACACCAAAAAAACACCAGTTATTCCACTTACGGTCACCACTCAGACTAACCACTTTTCGTAGCAGTCAGCAGCCGGACCACATCCTCACATGCTCCGTAATCTCAACCACCGGAATTGCTGACAACAACGCACCAACAGCAACTTGCAAGATGATGCACATGCTCAGAGAGTACACTGTTCTCCGGCTCGAGCCGCATCTCGGAAAACCCGTGTTCCTGCCACTCATATAGTGGAAAGTTTCAGTTTTAAGAGACGTCCTCCGGAGTCCCGGAGGCCAGCGATCAGAATTGGCTGCGTTAACGTTTTCTGTTCCGAAATCTGTCCGTTAACCAATCAATGCAAGGTAATTTTTATATGACGTCATAACTATTAGCAACTTTGAACACATGGTTAACAGTGTCATACTGTAAACACAAGACCTTCACTGATCCTTTGCTTTGATGACATCCAACTGTGGTGTGTGCGGAAGCGGAGTTGCGTTCATATTACGTAGGAAATTGGCTGCGTAGGTAGGTATGCGTTCTGAGCTGAGGGTGAAGTGTGAAGTATTTTTGTTTGTTTTTCATATGGCTAGCCTTGTACTGATACCAACAGTGAAAGGAAAGCACATTGCTCCTGTGAGTTATAAGAGACAAAACAGTGCTGATTATTACAAGCAGAGTGGGAAACTTACTTTCCGGGTTGGGAGTCGGAGTGCAAACCGGTATCTTCCGGAGTACATTTTCATAGACATTATTTTTTATGCATGGAATCTGTTTACCAGTAACCGACCAGAAAAACCTAACTCAGACCTACATAATATGCATAAGTAATATCATTCTCATTTTTGGTCAGATGAAATGTCAAAACATAGGAACAAGGAAGTGAACAATGGATGGCACCGCCCGGCAGTGACTCGTAATAATCAGCAGTTTCGTTTTTCATAACTCACAGGAGCAATGCGCTTTCCTTTCACTTTTGGCTCAGTACAAGGCTAGCCATATGAAAAACAAACAAAAATACTTCACACTTCACCCTCAGCTCAGAGCGCATACCTACCTACGCAGCCAATTTCCCACGTAATACGAACGCAACTCCGCTACCGCACACGCCACAGTTGGATGTGATCAAAGCAAAGGATCAGTCGAGGTCTTCTGTTTACAGTATGACACTATTAACCACATGTTCAAAGTTGCTAATGGTTGACGTCATATAAAAATTACCTTACATTGATTGGTTGACGGACAGATTTTATAACAGAAAACGCTAACGCAGCCAATTCTGATCGGTGCCCTCCGGGCCTCCGGAGAACGTCTCTTAAAACTGTCAAACTTTCCCACTATAGGGTGGCCGAAACACAGCTTTTCCGAGCTGCGGCTCCAAAGCCGGAGAACAGTGTACTCAGTGCGCATGCGCATCTTTTTGCAAGTTGTAGTCGGCGTGTTGTTGTCGGCAATTGGGGTTGAGATTTGAGGAAATTGAGTTTCAGCAATCGGTAGTTGAGAGCTGACTGCTACAAAAAAAGTGGTTAGAGTGGTGACCGTAAGTGGAATAACCGACGTTTTTGGGTGTATTTCTGTGTTGGTTTTTATTCATATCTTTGTTCCCACATTTCAATTTGTGTCGGAGTACATGTGAAGCCCATCCTACCCAGTATGAACCCGGAGTGCAAAAATGTTTTCAGAGATAAAATCTCTTAAGAAGTGCCTTAATTCCCACCCTGATTACAAGTCACTGCTGGGCGGTGCCATCCATTGGTTACTTCTTTGTTCCTATGTTTTTACATTTGATTTGACCAAAAATGAGAATACATATTACATATGCATATTATGTAGGTACTTATTACATAGGTTTTTCTGGTCCGTTACTGGTAAACAGATTCCATGCATCAAAAAATAATGTCCATGAAAATGTACTCTGGAAGAAGTTGGTATGCACTCCGACTCCCAACCAGGAAAGTAAGTTTCCCACTCTGCCATTGAGTCATGTAGCGTCACCAATCTCACGCCGATCGGTCGCGGGCGAAGAGTAGCGACATGTGAGACTCAAACCTACAACCTTTTGATTGTGAGATGGGCATCTTACCCCTAGACCACTCGTCCCCTGTTTATGAATGTGACTAAGAAGATGCAACCACTAATTTTTGGTGCTGATGCTTACTTTTCAATTTTAACAATGACATCACATCAGTACTGTGTGATGTCATAGGTATGGCACCAAGGCTTCAACTTGTTCACATACCTTAATGAGATGGTCGAAGTAGCTTAACCTAACTAGTGTAGGTTAAGCTACTTTAACCATCTCATTAAGGTATGTGAACCATTTGTAGCATTAGCCAGTCAAAACCTCAGTGCCATACCTATGACGTCATTATGCCATACCAATGTGATGTTGTCATCCAAATTGAAAAGTAAGCATCAGCACCGAAAATGAGTGGTCACATCTTCTTAGTCATGTTCATAAACATCATTTTCTGAAAAAGTAGTCCCAAAAATCCCAAAATACCTTTTATCAAAAACTCATGGTATAATTGGAGATCAAGGTAAATTTTGATTCTTTGGAATTTGTATTTTGAACAGACTGTATTTCAACTTAAACATGATGATGCGACCATTCATTTTCTCAGCAAATGATTACTTTTCAGTTGGCCAAGAAATAAACTATCAAAATCTTCACTACAAATATAGCACATAGCATATAATTATCCATACCTGGTGTTTCATAGACGTTATAAAGAAGAAGTTCAACACTACATGCACTCTATTTAATTCTCTTTGACATAGAAAACCTTGTGTTTCTGCCTTAATTCGACATTTATTTCCGAGAATTCATACTCCCAAACAGACAAGTCCACAATGCGACCAAGGCCGGAAATTCCTTGTGATGCTGTAATTGTTAATCGCAGTGATGTCCAACACATCCTCGAAGGTTTAGTATGTATATTTACTAAGAGGGGAAGTGTGCTTGGTAAGAATAGTTACTAAATTTCTTAAGTTTAGTAGTTTAGTAGGTATGTTACTAAAGTTGCCTATACAATGTTGCATACATTTGGTGTCATGGCCAAAAAATTTGCTTTGGAGGATTCTGGTTTTCTGGTTAGGTTATATTATGCTATGATACATTTTATATATTATGCTACATTATCTTAGTCTAGGTTAGGTTACTTGTGCCTATGACATCATCAATTGTATCAACCACCATTGACTTAAAAGTAATAATTTGCTGTGAAAATAAGTGATCACATCATCCTCATCACGTCAGAAAGCATACTATTACATTAAAAATCCCCCAAAATCAAAATTTACCTTGCTCTCCAAATTTACCACCATTTTTTATAAAATGATTTTAATTCTAGGTACATCTTAAAGTATATTAAGTATTGAGAATTAAGTAAAAGTATTGGAAGTGACTGATTTAGAAAGCCTAGCATGATGTAAATACATTGTTCATCAATCAGGTTGTCCAGAAACTTGAGAACTCTATGCTTGATAAACAATTCATTTGCATGGTATAAGAAAGACTTCTAATCAACAATCCTAATAATATGACATCAATATGACATATACAAATTATATGACATGAATATAAATAATATGCCAATATGACATGCCAAATATGGCATTACTATGACATTCAAATAAAAAAGTAAACACAAACACCAAAAGCAAGTGGTCAAATCTTCCATATTGCATTCATAAACATGTGATCCTAAAAAATCCAAGATCCAAAAACACCTTAAAGATTTACCCATTTTAATTGTATTTTTGGACATTATTACTTTTATGCTGTTATCTAGCCCAAAGCCAATTTTTTTACCTCTTCTTCCTCACATACTGTGAGGAACAAGCAACAACAGGTCTTCAGTCAAAGGGTTGTTGATCAGTGGAATAGGCTGCCTGCTGATGTGGGAAGTTCCTCATTGAAGGTATTTAAAAGTAGGGTGGATAATTTTTTGGGGGGACAGGAAAATCTTGTTTCTGAGTTCTAGTTTTCTGTACAAGCAATTGCACAGAAAATGACTGGCCAAAGCATCAATCACCTTCATAAGCATTGTAATAGAAATATAAACAATAATTCATAAAACAATTTAACGCACAAACTTATTCAGACAGGCTATAAAATATAGGATTTATATCGTGAATCATGTAGAACGTGCTCACCTGCTACTTTGACGACGCTAATAGATCTACAGCGCCTCAATCAAACAAACATCAACGCGGTCGTTTCGGCCCCAGCTGAGCTCCGCGTCTTCAACCTACATAAACAAAATGGAGTTTGTTGCCGGTTTCCCACTGTTGCGTCGTATTCACCAGCAAGCAACAGCTATTGTTGATTGGGCCAAACGGCATGAACAAAGGAGCCCAGTTAATGAGATATAGCAGTTCATAAACAGCTGAGTGGTTCAAGGTAAAAGGTCCGGGTCGTCGAGGTCAGATTCCTCAGCAGATATGCGGAGGAACATCTGAAAAATTGGGTGGGCCAGTGTCAACAGCAGTGGCGCACCCAGGAATTTCGCGAAGTGCCATGGTTCAGCACTTTTGGATGGAGAACCCGATACTTGTAATAGTGAGCACACAACTTTCACCGCTAAGGGGGAGGCCCCTGGGCGCGCCTATGGCCAACAGCAGCATGTGGTACTGAAAATAACCCATCATCGGAGTATAAGTACTTTCAAATTCACACTTATCGCTAGACTTGGAACTCAGAGTATGTCGCAGTACAGAGTAGGCACACGAGTCAAATGCATTGAAATGAGTGTGGCTAAAAACGAATATCGTTACAAATTGAACTCCCTACAGTATGGCTTCTGCCATTCAAGTAATTTTTTATATCTCATAAGCATCGCTCATTGAATTGCTTTCAGGTTGCCTCTTCAATGGTCTGAGAACTTTGCTGGCAATAATCAGGGCCCAGTCATAGGCGTAGAAACAGGGGGGGGGGGCATGGCCCACCCACTTTTCAAAGTGGGGCTGACAATGGTAGCTGCCCCCGCCCCACACATTTTTGAGACATTTAAGTTTCCTAAAATGCAGCATGCACACATTTGAATATGTGAAAAACTCACTGGAATTTATCACGAAGTAAAAGCTGGATATATCACATCGTAGCACTTCATTTTCTAAGTCATGCACACTTTGACATGACCATACAACAACGCAGCTATCGCCGCTATCGCCGCGTGGATTATTTCGGTATGACGACAACTACCCTATCTCGCCGTCTCATGATGCACCTACAGAAGGGAGCACCATCGCAGCACATGCTCCAAGAACACCAACAGCGACTAACACGAACAGATCTGACACGCAACACCGTAATCCTGAGAACAGCATCGGACAAGCGACGTCTCAGAGTTCTCGAGGAAATTTGAATCCGGAAACAATAACCTGTCCTAAACGTGCACACACGATCATGCATAACGCTTGAATGGTTGAATAATTCCACCCGGTGAACAGTTGTACAGTGTGTGCTATGTGCGTCGTGTATGTTTTCGAAATGTAAGCCTGGATTATCATTTCTTTTCAGAAGCGCTCATGACAACAATAAGTGTGATCTTTAACTCTAAAATGATTTACTTCTGACCATTTTTTTGGTTGCAGATTGGTGTGAACTGTGATGGCTAGATGAATACTGAAACAATCTTTTGAAAATGGTGAAAGTGCACCGAAACGTTCAGAATAAATGAATGTTTTCAGACGAATACTTTACGACCTATATGAAGAGCAGAGACGAATAATCCGTGAGTTGGAAAGAGGTACGAAAAAGCTTATCAAAGCAAGGTATGCTGTGGTCTTTAGCAAAACATGTCAACGTGAAAATATACCGCCAAAATACTCCAATTATATATATATATATATATATATATATATATATATATATAAATATGTAGCTGTAAAAAAAATATATATATATATATATATATATATATATATATATATATAGCCTTATTTTCTCTTCTAGAGGCCTTCTTTTTTCAAATTAGAGACCTTTTTCTCTGCGTTTTGTTTCGATCTTTGCCCATCTTGGCCTCTTATCTCCTGGTGGACTCCTCTTCTCTCCCAGGTGCCTCTTGGAACGTCTTTGGATCATCCTTTTCCATCTTGGTGGAACCTTACCCGTTTTTGGGCCTGCTTCTGCGTCTCCGAAGTCTCATCTCATATCCACTGACTTTCTCTTCCGTGTTAGGGCTCCTCTCACTTTCTGGGGCCTCTCTTCCCGTATTGGGGCCTCCTTTGCAATCCTGGGACCTCCGTGCCAATTTTTGGCACTCCCTTGATTTCTGAGGTATCCTATCCTCTCCTAGGTCACTTTTTTTTAAATTAGGGGTCTCTCTCACATTCTGGAGGCCTCCTCATCTGGGCTTGGAGACTCATTATCCTCTTAGCAGGGTGCTTTTGCGTCCTAATTCCAAATCTTTTCTCCTAGGGTTCTCCTCTTCACAAATATGGGCCTCATCTTGCTGTTCTCAGTGGCCTTCTCTCATTCCTGCGGAGACCTTCTTACCCATCTTGGATCCCCCTCTTGCGTTCGGAGAAATATTTCCTATCATATGTCCTTATGTTCTATTGTAGGAACCTCCCCTACCATCTTGGGGGCCTCGTTTTCCAAATTAAGAATATCCTACCACCCATCGGAAGCCTTCTTGTCTGATCTGGATGGCTTCTTGTCCGTCTTGGTAGCATCCTTTTCGTCCTGGGGGCATCCTCCCAATCTCTGTCCTACGTCTCTTATAGGGACCTGATTAGATTTCCTGGGGGCCTCGTTGCCAGTCTTGGGGCCTCCTTGACAGCATGATTGTCTGTCCCGTCGGCCTCCTTGCTCACCCTCTTTCCTGTGCATTTCCGGACAGGGGCCTCCTCAAATTTCAGGTGGGCGGCGCCCCCCCCCAATCTCACGGTAGGGGGCGACTGCCCCCCCCCCTCGCTGGTGACGCCCGTGGACAACAGTTTGAACCACTAGGAACTGCATAATTAGATAAACACGGAGATTGATTAATCAATTTCATGTGTAGAGTAGTCGATCTCGTTGGCCCGTGAGCAGTCTAGTATACCTCGCGCCTCGAAAGTTCCGGTCCCAAAGTTCAGCGTGACTTTGCGTTATATTTGAGCGATTAATGAAGAGGCAATATAAACTCAGGCAGCTCACGGGCCAACGAGCCCGTGAGCTGCCTGAGCGTACGGACGCAGTTTACAGTCTTTTCAAAGGGCCAAACCGAGTACCCGAAATGCTTACAAGTACGGACAGTCAATTTAGACGCGATTGCCAGCACCACGGACAGCGGTCCGGCGTGAAAGCGAGCTCAACCTTTTCTGCCGTCTCATTCCAGACTACGGGCGGGCGACTCGTGAAGGGCCCGCCGGTTCGGCCCCACGGCGATCGCCACTGGATACAACTCTCATGGCACGCGCGACAGCACGCCGGCTATTGGCGGATCATACTAGCACATACCCACATCCAGCATGGCCGTCCGCATATCCAGCATGGTCGTCCGGATGCATGACACATTTGAAGGGCGTAACCGGGAATGCCAAGCTTATCTAGACCGGAAGCTTGGTCGTCGCTGTACTGCTCCGATCGCCTCAGGTGACCAACATAACCCATAACATGCGGTAGGAGTATCCGCCGTCGCGGTCGACAGTGGCTGCATTAATCACGCGACACGCGACGTTATATAACTGAATATTCTCGAACAAAGTTGGCCAAATGGTATTATTGTATTTAACTATGTTACAACACAACGTAAGATTTTAAATATTTCGATTTTCGCTCACTAGGGAATCCTAATCTCACTAGATTATGACGGCCATAACACTATCACACGATACATCAAACACTCACAATTTTTAATAACATTTTAAAACTACTTTCCTATTGTCAACCTAATATCCTGCGTGGGTTAGTCTAAGGGGTCTTTAAGGGTACCCATACCCTAGTCCATGTTAGTTTTACAAACAATATCTCCAACACATGACACATAATACACTATTCACTGGCTACATGAAGGTCGCGAAGCTCACTGACACACGCATGTCATTTTTGCTATATAAAGTTCAGTCCGGATCCAGCGTTGGATGTGGGGCGACCACTACCCACTGGCAACACTTCGAAGTGTGGAATTTACCGCACTCTCACGTGTTAGACTCACTGTTTCTAGATGGCGGATTACAGGTCGGGCTCGCGGTTGAGATCAGCCGCACGCCCTTCCATGAAATCATGGAATTGATGATCCCGGCGGCGCTCCTCGTATGCCGCCGCAGACGACAACGCGAGCGGCGGTACAGTTTGTACCGGTCGGAGTGGGTGACCTGCGCGCCATGCCTGGACTCGCGCGTGGCGGTCCAACAGGAGCTGTCTGGTGCGTTGATTTGTGGCTGCTGACCGTGGGGGCATCTGACGGGGTGCCAGCTCGCCTCCCACGGCCTCCAGTGTGGCTCCCGCGTCTTCCGGGGCGGCTCCCTCGTCTTCCGGGGCGGCTCCCTCGTCTTCCGGGGCGTCCTCGTGCTGCTCCACGAAGGGGCAGAGTTCGTGGTCCCTTAAGACGGGACCACAATCGCTGCACCAGTCAGGCTGGTGCCGGTAACTCGGCGGCTTCAGTGCACGCAGTCGGGGGCGTCCTTGCGACCCGAACCGCTCGAACGGTAGCGGTGTGCGCATCGCTTTCATGCGCCGGTAGAGGTGGAGGGGAGAAATTCGAGTTCCTCCCAGGTGGCTTCGGATGGGGGAAACCCCGTCAACTCGACGAGATACTCCTCGTCGCGTGCGCCTTGCCTCCTAGCCAACACTCTTGCGATTTCATATTCCATCGATTCTGCTCTGTAGACGTCCGGTGGCAGTCTGACGCGTTCGTCAGCTCACACCCTGTCGTCAGCTCTGGTGACCTCTGGCCTCGTGCCAGAGCGGATCATGATGACATCTTCACCGGGCGGTAGGGGTTGAGTGGGGATGGGTTCTGATGATTGGGCAGCGGGAACAGAGCTCGGGTTACGTCTCGTGACACAGTACACGACAATGCATGACGCGGCAATCAAGATTACTGCCGGTATGAACAATGCCGAGTGACCTAGTGCGGCGTGATATCGGAGACCTCGGGCGGTCCGCAGTTGAAGGCTATATTGCGAGAGCGGGATGTCGAGGTTGGGCAGGCTAGACAGGATGTCTGTTTCCCGGCTACTGTCAAGGTTGAGTAGTTGAGCACAGAGTGTCTGCTCGGTCACCTCAGCCAGATGGGTGAGCTGTAGACGCAACAAGATGACACGCTTGATGTCGAGAAGGGACGTTTTCGATTTGACTGTGGAAATTCGAAAGTACGTTGAAAGCATGGAGCATCCGTTTCTCAAATGCACTAACTGTGCAGGGGTTGTAGTGATGAAGTCTGATGTGCCATTTTCGCAAACTATTTGGATTTCTACCGAAGTTCCAGCAGTTATTAGCCAAATATTTTGTTCCACTTCCAGTGCTTTTGGGGTACTTTTCAGAGACACAAGTGTTTTACACTGGGTGACGATTTTGACAGAGTCGCGTAAGTATAGCGACTTCACGCATGATGAGGTAGTGGTCGTGAATTGCTCTGCACTGTGAAAGTAGCAGAAAGGTAGACGTTGTTGCAGGCAAATGTGAATGTCCTCCTCAATTTCCAAGTACCGGGTTTTGTCTTTGCTGAGAGCAAAGTACTTGACTTTGCCTATGTCAAATTGTGTTTCAAGAGACAAATCGCGGCTGGGTATATTCGTATTGAAAATCTTAAACACCTCGAATCGGTCAGGAATGGTTACGGTCGGAATTGGCAGCAGCACGTAGGGATTGGATTTCGCTACTATCAAGGAGGTATGTACCATCTGATAGTATTTCTCCAGTTCGTCGGTACGGTAAGGTAGGGCGTTTATATTCGGTAGGGCGTTTTGATGTTCGACAGGAGATTTCGTAGCTGAGCAGGCTTTACAAATGATCGGGACAGAATGCCATGAGCCAGACGCCTAAGTTGCAATTGTAGCTCTGAGTGTTGTACTCTGGCTTGTTGAAGAATGGCGCGGGCGGTTTCAATTACTTTCGTAATCTGATTCTGCAGGCTGATGTATGCTTCAGAACTTTGGAGCTCGGTCTGTTCAAGTTTCGAAACCTGGTAAGTTAAGTTGTTCACTAGGCTGCTGATTTGGTTGATCGCTTCGCGATTGATCTGAACTTGTGTGTTTGTTCGGTTCATCAGTGACACATTTTCTCCTAGGACATGAATTATCTGGTCGTTGTTAATTTATAAAGTGTTCAGACGGTTGAGAACGGCTTCCAAGTCAGCATTTGTGGTGATACCGAACATGAAGGACAGTGCTTCTCCAACGAATAGTAGCACAGAACGTTTATTTCTTTTGTCGTTCGTCGGGATTGCTGATCGGGCAGCTTCAAGTGTGTCGGCTAAGTTTAATCTAAGTATTGTTAGGCGGTCACTCAGCTGTGATTTCATGTCTACGGCGTACGGGAAGCATTGATGGTCGTTGAGGTACTGGGTTATACGTTTTTCAAACACATGTAACGTGTGGTTCAAGTCATTCAGCATGATCAACACATCATCTTTGGGATGGGTATATGCACGTTCCAAGTCTCATGAGTGGCATACACGACACCGCGCGGCATAAACAAAGCTCCGTAAGTGGTTTTGAGTATAAGGAACAGAAAGATAGGGATCATTTTGACCACCCGTGACATTCTGCAACAATATAAAACTAGGTGTCATACAAGACATCAGTTGAGATGACGTCACAGCACCCCATTAATATCCACATGCCAGGACATGGCAATCCATCAAAGATGACGCGACTCGCGTCACCGAATGTGGCGTCACTGCGCCTAACGATACAACGTCATAACTACTTAAGGTGACTCGCAGGTACACATTCGAAATCATCGGCTATTCCAGCATCGATTTGAACATCATTAGCTGTAATTTCATCTGCATTGTCATTGCCTCATTCTGTTTATCTATGCTTTCTCTCATCGCTAGGTTTTGTTTCTCCACGAAAGTTGCGAATACGCTAGCTTTATCAGGCTTGATTTTATACATTCGACATCTGCATCGTATTCAGAGGATGACGTATCGTCATAAATTTGCAATTTCTCTGGAGGCTGTCTGGATCTGATGTCGTCATCAGATGTTTCGTCAAAAGGTCGTTTTTCTGGGGGAACACTCGGTGGACTTTCAGCTGAGTTTTTCATGCGTTCGGCTAATTGTGACAGGGGTACAGTATCCTCATCAGAATCACTGCTCTGTGCCTTTGTACGTTTCGATAATTATGAATGCAAATTTTCACTGTCCGAATCACTAGACGTAGGCAGAGGTCGTTTAATACGTTCGGCTAATTCAGCCAAAGGCAAGTCATCCGCGGAATCACTGGTAACGGCTGGGAGCTGATCTTGCTTTGTTAACTGGGTGAGCGGTAACTCAATTTCCGGTCGGTCCGGCTCGGCCGACGGCGATGGCACTGAGCCAGGTATGGTCTCTCCCGTCACCGGCTCAGCGGTGTCATCACCCATTGTTCTAGACAATGGGTTTTCACCCATTGTTCAAGTGTGTCTACATCCATGTAGCAGCCATCACATGGGCTGTAGTTCGGACCGGCCTCGGTCCGTTTAGCCAACCTTGGAGGCTGTATGTGTTCAGGGGTGGTGCGGTCTGGTTTTGACTTTTTCTCTAAGCATTTTTTGTTTACCGGTCCATCCACGTCTCCCATGCGGTGTCGGGATCAGCTAGTCGCAATTTCTGTGCATGTACCAGTCGGGTCTTACCCTTGATCTGGTTCCTAATTACATAGTTTACTGGGCTGGTTTGTTTGATGATCCGAAAGTATGTTTTCCAGGGCAGCGAGAACTTTGGCGACGTGCCAGGTTGTACGGTGGTATCATACAAATATACCGGGTCTCCTATTTTAAAATTTCGTGGCTTCGCTTTTCGGTCTGCGTATTCTCGGTTCCTTTCGTGGCTTACCACGATGTGCGTTTTTACATGACTGTAGGCCTCATGTAAATTGGCCAGCATTTTTGGAATGTAGTTTTCCCCGTAATATCTAACTTTTAGTTGTGGAAAATTGTCTAGGGGGAGACCGTGATCTCTACCGTATAGCGTAAAGAAGGGTGATATCGTGCCTGAACTTCCAATATTTGCCGTCCGGTAGGCAGCAAGGGTAGCGGGTATTTTCGTATCCTAATCATCTTGATTCTGGTTAATTGTTTTTGCTAGCATATCGTTTTGAATTATATGATACCTCTCGAAGCACCCATTCGTTTGTGCTCGTTAAGAACTGGTAGTGATGTGGCGACTATTCAGGCATGTTTTCAGTTCATCAAAACTGCATTTATGAATTATGTGCCCGGGTCCGAAAAAATTATGCGTGGGCATGAGTGGCGAGGAATAATTTTTTTCCATAATAATTTTAGCGATGGTTTGAGCGTCCTTTCGTTTTGTGCAAAAGCTCCGGGCCAAGAAGAGAAATGGTCGATGATCGTAATGACATACCGGTTACCGTTTTGAGTTTCTGGGAATGGTCCACAAGTGTCGATGGCTATCATTTCAAATGGGTAATGTGGTACAGGCATCTCCTGCATGGAAGCGGGTACGGCTTTCGCTCTACGTCCCGTACAAGGCACACAAACTTTGACGTAGGCCATTGTATCTCTCCACATCCCATTCCAGTAATATCTAAATTTCAGTTTCTCATACGTTTTTGTAAGTCCAATATGGCCGGCAAAGAAGCCTTCGTGCAATTCTTTTAGCACTCCCTCTCTCAAACATTTTGGCACACATAGTTGTAGTCCTGGGAACGGTCCACAGCGTGGCCCTTCACTAACTTTGTAAATGAGTCTGTCTAATTCCATGTAATACAGAACAACGTCTTTGTAATCCCAATGATTCTTATCGTTCATGATCTTTCGTATGTTGGCTATTTCCTCGTCGGCCTTCTGAAGTTTTTCAATGTTCTCCCATTTTACTAACAAGTCTTTGAACTTTTCCTCCTTACTTAGCTCCTCATCTGGCTTTCTGCTCTCGGTGTTCCGGAAATCACCCATGGGAACATGATCGGAATCGATGACGTTTACTTTTTGTTCTGTCTCATACATTCGAATAAGATGACCTGCTACGACATTTTTGCTACCTTTTATGTAGACAAATTCACAGTCGTGTTCCGAAAGCATGATCGCCCATCTTTGCAACATGGGATTTTTCATTTCCGACAAGTTCAAGAACGTAAGTGGTCGGTGATCGGTTAGAATAGTGAATTTGGATCCAAGCAGATATTGGCGTAATTTGGCAACGGCCCAAACGCATGCGTAGGCCTCCGTTTGGATTATAGACCATTTACGTCGAGTTTCGTTTAGTTGTTTTGGCAAAAACTGTATTACTCGTTCGACGTCTCTGTGGGTTTGCATTAACACGGCTCCGATCGCATTTTGTGAGGCATCCGTATATAATTTGTAATCTTTTGTGATATTGGGGTAGGCCAGTATGGGCGCAGAAGATTGTTTTTGTTTCAACGTTTCATTCGTCATCATCTGTCACAGTCATCTGTCCAAACAAAAGTTGCCTGTTTCTCTGTCAAGTTTATCAGCGGCGCTGAAATCTGGTTAAATCCTGGGATAAATCGTCTATAATATAAACACATACCGATAAATGAACGGACTCCTTTTACAGTGATTCGTGCTGCAATGTGTCGAATTGTTTCTACCTTCTCGGGGTTTGGCTTGATGCCAGAAGCTGACACCAGGTGTCCTAAATATTGGACCTTTTTTCAGAAAATCACACTTCGAAAGTTTCAATTTCACTTTTGCTTTGCGCAGTCGGCGAAATACTTCTTCCAAGTGAGCTAGGTGTCCATCAAACGTTTTTGAATACACTATTATGTCGTCGATGTAAGTCGTTGCAAACTGATTCTGAATTCCTGATAGCACTTTGTTCCTTAATGTCATGAATTTCGAAGGCGCGTTGCAGATTCCAAATGGCATTTTTATAATATTCCACAAGCCAAGGAAGCATGTGAAAGCGGTTTTCGGGATGCTTTCTTCTGACATCGGGATTTGCCAATATCCCGCTTTCAAGTCTAAAGACGAAAAGAAGGTCGCTCCAACGAGGGAGGCAAGAATGTCCTCAATTAGCGGGAGGGCATAATTGTTTTTCTTTGTCACCTTATTTAGTTTTCTGTAATCGACTGCAAAACGGTTACTACCGTCCTTTTTTTCGTACAATGACTATGGGCGCGGCCTACGGACTGCCTGACTTTTCGATGATTCCAGCTACCAACATTACTTTAATTTGGTCTTGTACATATTTTCGCTGAGAGAATGGGGTTTTGTAAGGAGCCTGACGGATGGGTGGAGAGTCAGCAGTCTCTATGTCCATACATATAACATCAGTCGTGCCAAGGTCGGCGTCAGTCGCAGCAAATAGGTCAGCGTTGACACATAACAGTTCCTCTAGCTTCGTTTTGTCAGCTCCAGTAAGGTGAGACAGCTGGGCTTGCTCAATCGGGTCCGAGGGTGAGGTTGAAGGGGTCAGGTCGATGTCTTGAATCATGTCGATCAGGTATTCTAGGTCAGATTCTTCTACTTTCTCAGCGAATGCTATGATTTGGTCGGGGCAAAACGTAAAATCTCTTGTGGTGGCATTTACGATTCGTACTGGTAAGCGTCTATGTCGGTCTGGCTTCCGTACCACTTCGGCTATGAACAAGCCGGGTTCCTCCGAAATAAATGGCATGTTGTCCAGTGAACGCACGTAGCATGGTTTGTTCCACTAATTGTATTCTATTCACAGCTGCCGGACACTCCACGACCGTGTTAGCCGGGATATTTATGCGTCCTTTGATCCTAACTAGTGAGTTCGACTGCTCACTGGTTTTTTCGCTGTGGCCTTTTCATATTTCCTTCAATGCACAGGGCTTTCTCTTCGAAATCTAATTTTGCTCCAAATTCGGTCGAGAAATAGCTTCCTAACATGCACTGTTGCGTCAAGTCTTCCCCAATTTGAAAAGCGAACGGTTTTCTGGACTTACTCATCTCGACGGTGAATGTTCCTACACCAATATTTTTCAAGTGATGGCAGCTAGTTGAAATGAGGGGAATGCGGTCTTTTCGGTCTCCAGAAAATTTGATGATCTGATCCTCTGCAATTTTATCAAAGAACTCTCTAGAGATCAATGAGATATATGCTCCAGTATCCACAAGTGTGTAGGCCTTTTGGTTAACAATTTTAAGCCAGCACATGGGGGTATTAGGTTTAATGCGAATTTGTTGAACTCGTTCTTGTTTCTGTTTACGCTTCTCGGGGTCTCTTTTCCTTCTGATATTCTTTCTTCCCTTCCTCTGCGGTTCCTATTTTTGCGAATTTTCAGCTCCATCGTGGTGGTCATTCACAATGGAGCTGTTTAGTTTTCCGTCTGTGTAGGGGGAGTTGGGCAGGAACGGCACTGACGACCCAAGTGGCCAATTTTTGCACACCTTATGCAGATGGGTTTGCCATCGGCGGTCCACTGAAAGGACGGATTTGGCGGTTGTGGCTTCCATACTCTGGGGCCCGTAGGAGGGCGCGGCAGAGGGGTCCATGGTTGGGTCGTGGGGCATAGGGTCGTGGCTGTCGGGGGTACCGCTGGTACGATGGGTGAAATACCCGGGGTCCTGGCTGGGGTTGGGTTTCTGGTTTTGGTGTGTCTAGTTTTTGCGCTCCTAGCTTTGTTACCGTTTCTCCCAGTGATACTACGATCTTCTCTAATTTATCAATTCTGTCGCTTCCAGATTGAATAATATCAATGTCCATCGGCTCGTCGTGTTTCTGTATGCCCTACACAGTTACAACGTCCTATCAAGCTGTTGTTCGCGCCCTGCGAATTGAATCGCCTCCTCTAGGTTTCTGAATTGATGTCTATATAATTTACTGGCGAGCTGGTTGCTTTGCACTCCCTTATTAAACACGTATATCAGGATTTCTTGGGTGGTAGGGCTGTTCAAGTCGGTGAAAGCCTCCCTGGCCAAAGTGAGCAACCTCTCACCGAAGTTTTGTACCAGTTCAGCTCTGTGTTGCCTTATTATTCGCAAGGCTTCCTGGGAGCACTTTTGGTTCGAAAGGTCTGAATATCTTTCTTTCATTACTTATTTGATCTCTGCCCACGTCAAGTTGGGTTGGTGCAAAAGGATTATTTGCAAGAACCCCGCTGCAGGTCCTCTAAGAGTTTTCAGGCATGTAATTCGTATTTGTTCATCGTCCATATTGAAGCTGATGCGGTCTAATTGTTTGATCCAATCGCATAATTTATGGTGGCTGTCCCCTGTAAACGGTTTTATATTCTGGCTCATTCCTTGAGCACTCATTTCCATTCTAATTTGATTAAAGCTGTCGGCAAGTCTTTCAAAGTAATCTCAGTCATGTTTCTTTACTTGACTTATCTTTCAACAGGTTACATTCTTTTTACTTTCGCAAGTTTTTGGAGAAACTGTCTCTATTATGTTTATTAGCTCACACAATAATTCATACGTACAGTACTCAGTACACAGGGAACATTCAGGACAAGTATACAATTTTATGACAGTGCTAACGTTGGTCAAAATCGGAACGGGTGTATTTGGAAGGATTTCGGGAATTGCCCGTACTTACGGATTGGTCGTGGTAGTCGAAATTGCTTTCCACGTCCACGCTGAAACGGCGAGCTGTAGTCTTATCCGGAGTCACCTCGGCACCATCGGTAGTGTAGTCGATCTCATCGGCCCGTGAGAAGTCTAGTATACCTCGCGCCGCGAAAGTTCTAGTCCGAAAGTTGAGCGTGACTTTGCGTTATATTTGAGCGATTAATGAAGCGGCAATATAAACTCAGGCAGCTCACGCCAGCGTACGGACGCAGTTTACAGTCTTTTCGAAGGGCAAACCGAGTAGCCGAAATGTTTACAAGTACTGACAGTCAATTTAGACGCGACTGTCTGCACCACGAGCAGCGGTCCGGCGTGAAAGAGAGCTCAATATCTTCTGCCGTCTCACTCCAGATTACGGGCGGGCGACTCGTGAAGAGCCCGCCGGATCCGCCCCACGGCGATCGCCATTAAATAAAACTCTCATGGCACGCGCGACGGCCCGCCGGCTATTGGCGGATCATAATAGCACATACCCACATCCAGCACATCCAGAATGGCCGTCCGGAAGCATGACACATTTGAGGGGCGTAACCAGGAATGCCAAGCTTATCTAGACCGGAAGCTTGGTCGTCGCTGTACGGCTCCGATCGCCTCAGGTAGCCAACATAACCAATAACATGTGATAGGAGTATCCGCCGTCGTGGTCGACAGTGGCTGCACCAGTCACGCGACACGCGATGTTATATAACTGAATATTCTCGAACAAAGTTTGTCAAATGGTATTATTATATCTAACTATGTTACACCAGGACCGATCCGCTAGATGCCGATTGGTTATGTATTTCATGAAGTCATGTCTGCGTTCCGACTGTGACGGCTAGGCATAGTCGGATATAACGAGTGGCTTAATAGGCACCAAAGGTGGATATTTATGACATTGTATTGAGAAAGACTATGCCAGATAATTTCCTGAGCACCTGTTGGTGAATCCATTGGTGGATATATTGGACTGATACAAATGATAGATTCCTGACCTCGAACCAATGATACATGATACCGCGATGATACATAACTGTATACCGGAAGCGTAGGTCTCGGATCTGCATGTCAATATCGCTGCCAGAGGAATCGAGGGTCGGCGGGGTAGGCCGAGGGATCACGACGGAACGTACTTAACATAACCAACCTGAATTGAAATCACAACAGGAACGAAGAGAGAAATAGTGCTTTGCACCAGGATATCACAATACGTCCATGTGAAACCCAATCTAGCTCTTCTTGAGTGTGCTCTTTAAACCAAACCGAATGAAATTGGCCAAGACTGCCATATGGATTCCACGACAAATTGACAATTCAAAGGGCCAAAATAACACTCAATATGATATATTTTAACGAAAATATTTGTGTGGGGCTATCTGATACGCCGAATCCAGCTGTGCCATTTTTGGAAAGATAAAATCAACGGTCAAGGAGTTATAGCCTTGATCATATTTTAGATGTCGCCTAAAAGGGGTGTCTTTTCAGATCTTTAACTCATTGAAGAACAACTTGAATTGTGCAAAAGAATATATCGGTGAACTCACAATGACCCACTGTATCTTTTGACTGTCTCAGAATTTTCGTCTACGGGATATTTGAAATCATGACATCGTGACCTATGGTCACGTGACCTATTTTACCTTTCGGGACAGTCACAATGAGATATAAAGAAGCGCAGAAATGAAGTTCGATATAATCTTTTGAAGCAAAAAACTAAAAAATAGGATTTTGCTCGTAAAACTCTAGATATCCGTTCAAAATTAGGCATGCATGGTTCTTTTTGCGCTTGATTATCGTGACCTGTATAAACATAAATTTAGAACGGTACATTAATTATTTAGCGCTCTGGCGAGGAACATATCATTTCATCAATATCATACGATGACCTTTCCTCGATGATTAGACAATACAGTCGAAAGTTACTTTGCTCTTGGTGTTTATTCGGATACATCTTTCATACAAAAATAAAAATAAGCTTATTTTTTCGCGGTTTGACGAACGGTTATACCCGAACATACATCGAGAGCAAAGCAACTTTCGATTGTATTTTCTAATTATAGAGGAAAGGTCATAATGTCAACTTTTTGTTTCGACATGGCTGAATCTACAGCAGGCCCATCCACAACAAATCGACAAGAGCATAACACCCAATATTATATTTTGATTAAAATCATGGTGTGG
Organism: Ashinkailepas kermadecensis; assembly: GCA_034440615.1. Lineage (NCBI taxonomy): Eukaryota > Metazoa > Arthropoda > Thecostraca > Neolepadidae > Ashinkailepas > Ashinkailepas kermadecensis. The sequence continues at coordinate 410,137 of JAOTOM010004727.1, forward strand.
GGTTATGTGATGCACTGAATCCAGCTGTGCCATTTTTAGAAATATCAGGTCAACAGTCAAGGAGCTATAGCCTCTGGAATTTCTGAGATGCCACCTAAAAATAGTGCCATTTGAGGTCCTTATCACAATGAAGAACAATATGAATTATGCAAGAGCATAATTGCATAATTGCGTAATTGCAAGGTGAACTCACTATAATCCACTGCATATTTTGGTTATTGCTGAATTATAGCTTACGGGTTCTTTGAAATCGTGACATCATGACCTAAAATCACATGACCACATTTATATTTCGGGACAGTCACATTGCGATTTGAAAAAGTGCAAAAATTAAGTTCGCTATTTTATCTTTCGAAGTAAAACATAAAAATAATGTTTTGCCCATAAAACTCTGCATATCCGTTCTAAATTAAGTATGCATGGTTGTTGTAGGGTAGACTTTTCCCTGGCCGTGGGAAGTCTAGGAATGGACCAACGCGACCGCTTTTACCCCCGAACAATAAGTGGACAGCTTGCGTGTTAAAATCCCGTGATGAGTGAACGCCCGGGCTGGAAGCTTCCGCGGCCCGGCAACTACTTTGAGTCGCGTCGCCAACACCTTGGGTCGCGACAGGCAAACGCCAGTCCGCCTCGAAACCGCAAAGACGTGCTGGCTCTCCCTCGGTCTCCTGGGGCTTCTCTCTTTATTTTCATTAGTACACACATATATAAACACGAGTCGGCCCACGCAAATACATCATCGGCGTACAACCCGCACTCTCATTGGCCGGTTCAATATGACGCGTCAGTCAAACGTGCTCTGTGTCTTGATTGGCTAGTTGTGCCGACGGCCATTGCCCTGGCTGGATGTTGCTGACTCCTGATTCGTCACGGGTCATGGGTTCAGTTCTCGTGTACTCCCCATCTGGCCGGTCGCGCGCTGAGGTTGCAGTTTTGCAGCAACGGAGCGCCGGCTGGTCGCTTGGCAACCGGCGACGGTTCGTGGAAGTACCCGACTGGTGGCGCCATTAGCTTTGTGGTATGCGAACTCCTCGACACGAGCTCAGTTCTTATCAGTTATAACCTGGTGGGTGATCTCATCGCGGCGGCTAACAATCGAACATTGCGAGCTGTACATGGATCTTATCTGTGGTAGATCGGATGGACCGCATGCCTGACGTTCTTGTTGTGATAACTAATACTCGTGTTTTGGTACTTCACGCGGCCTTATCGCGGTGACACAGACAGTACATTCCAGAGAGTCTCGAACGGTCACATTAACTTTAACCATGTTGCATTGTTTTTGTGCTAGTTTATCGTGGCCTGTTGTGATATGTGTTTAGAACGGCATGTTACTGAAATACAAGCCTTTTTATATTCGAGGCATGTGAGGCGATGAGAATGTTAGTCATCTGATATTGAGTGTTGTGTTGCAGAAGTGTTCTAACTCGTGAGGTCAAGGGCGAAACAGAAATGGCAGAAATGCCTCCTAATTGTAGTAGGTAGCCCATTCCAAGACAAATCGACAAATGAAGGGGCCAAAATAACAGCCTATGCTTCATATTTCAAGGAAAATACTGATGTGGGGTAAGTTTGTCACGATAATCCACCTGTTATGCAATTTTGAGACAGATCGGAGCAACGGTTAAGGAGTTATAGCCTCGGACATATTTGTTTGGTCACCGAACTCTTTGGAGGCGTGGAACTCAATGAAGAGTAACACGAATTCCACACAGCTACATGTCGCTGAACTCGTCATGCTCTACTGCATCTTGTGTCAATTTCTAAATTTCTGTTTACACGTTTTTTTGAAACCGTGAACTTGTGCCCTAAGTTAACGTGACCTAGGTTGACTTTCGAGACAGTCACAATGCTATTTTGGAAACGCAGAAGCGACGAATGGTGATTTGTGAAATCATAGATCGTCACTTGTAGGGAGAAAAGAAACATCAATGTTTTCACCTTATACCATATATTTCTGCACCAATGCCAGCATATAAAATATGTACGATCATATTTCACCGACAACACTGAATGGATTATAACTGCGCCAACCACTGTGATATGAACTTTCTGGTGTTTCAAACCACACATTCTGGAAACGAAAAAATGAACGTCATTGACTGAGTAAGCGCATTCATCGTGAACTGCTTGAGAACAAATTTGGCGCGGACGCATTCATTGAGACATGTTGAGCCTGAAATGAATCGAATTGGATCGTGTGCTGTCTACATCAGTGTAATAAAATAAAGTAGCATAATTACACAATGCGATGCAATACAAGAAGTTGTTGCAGTACGGTATTATAATGTAATGCAATGTGATGATCTACAGATCTGCAGTTCATCCCATACCTTGTCAGAATCCCAGTTCAGACTGATGATCTGTCACTGCGATAATATCAATCAACAAAACCTGTATCAGAGCGATCACTAACTCGTCTCACTTCACCCAGGTGCCATTAATACACGCCCGTCGTCTACCGTTGCATCAGCAGACAGTTAATGAACTATTTCGGTTCTGTGGGTCACTGGTGCGAACTTATGGTACCCCTGTGTTCCCTTCACCGTGACGGTTTTCGAGAAGCGCTCGATGAGGTGGGTCGTGACGTTCATTGCTTCCTGCTTTGATACAACTATGAACTTGATGCCGCTGACTAGCTTGTGCGGTAGATACTCAAACATGTCCTCCTCCGTCAGTACCTGGTTGTTAAGCGGGTGCTTGAGGCTCTCTTGAGCGACGACACGCTTGGCTGTGTCTCCGATGCCGTCATAAGCGCTCTTGTCATGAGATGCGACAAAAATGCCACTAATAGGGTATCCCAAAATCTGTCTGACGGCAACACACATTGATGCAATTATGCTTATTGGTATACTGTGCAGCATCGCATCCTCGGAAATAAATATTTTTGGAGGTCAGGTACTGTGGTCCGAATTTCTGAGATAAGCCCCTGCAGGAACGCATGCACCATGTCGGTGTGTGCTTTTTGCCGTCAGAGATACAGCACAGTACCTCGTCCTCACAGTACACACTTACACAGTGTATTACACTTACACTTATACAGTACACACTTACACAGTACTCACTTACACAGTACCTCTGATGGCACAGTACCTCGTCCTCACGCCAGTACACTACAAACGAGTGCCCCGTACACAGGGACGAATCCCAGTAGAAGCCTTGAGCTACATCCTGCACCATAACTGAATAATTTTCAGCGAAATCGCACTGGACAATCGCTTCGCCCCCCCTTGGCAGTAGCCTTTGCGTAGATGAAGTACTGACCTTGTTTGTTAGCCACAAAGTGGTGTCTGGTCAGCTTCACGGTTTGCTGGCTCAAATATATCATGTTTTCCTCTCTGGTCTAGACTATTTCTACGAGTGCACATTGACGCATGCTCATCCACTGTTCTTACCTTATATAATTATCAATGTCATTATCTTGGGCTGAATTACCTTCACTCTCTTCTCCTGATTTGTTCGTGAGGATAATCCTTAGGAAGTTCATCACCCAGTCTTCACCCGGGCAGTCCTCAAAGCTGTGCACCCTACAATCACGGTTTTCCCTGCCACATACAGCGTGATTGAAGAGGTCACGGCCTTTGAAACCGGGAAGGCCGAGAGCAGATATGAGTAGTTTCGGGATTTGATGATAAGTACACACCCACACCGGGTGCGTACCACTGCTGCCTGCCAAGACGCGATGCTTCGGACGAAGTGCAGCAAAGGTTAAGAAGCCGGTGCGAGGGTTTGCAGGGTTATCCTTGTATAGATCATATATCTCGTACAAGTTTCCAAAAGCAAGCCTTTTCTGAACTCTATTTTTTGGTTCCATCAGCCTGTCGCACCGTGACACAGTCGGTCTTGCCGAGACACATGTGGCTGATCTGGTCAGACTCATAAAATAGCTTTGCTTTCACCTTGTCTACGTCCGACACCCTCAGAAATTACCTTGCTTCACAGGCAGCACGGTCAGCCAGAGTGAGCATGAGCACTGGGCACCCAAACACGGCGCCACCTGGTTTGCGCCATTCCTGATATTTCACTGCATTCGCAGATTTTTTAATTTTATTTCCGAGGTGCAATAAATGGTTATCCGAATGGTTTCTCGGTAATCATAATGTGATTACTGTGTTGTGGATGCTTCACTTTCCTTGCAATTCATCGCAAGGTATAGCTTATAAAGCGTCTACTACCACAACTTGTAGACATGTTGTCAATTCTTTTTAACCTTTAAGATCACGTGTTTGAATACTTCTGCAACACAGCACTCATGCTCAGATAACCAACATTCTCATCCCAGCACGTGCCTTGAACGTGAAAAGGCTTATATTTCAGTGATGTACTGTTTTAAAGACATATTAAAACAGGCCATGATACACTGACGCAAAAATAATCATGCATGCCTAATTTAGAGCGGATATGTAGAGTTTTAGGGGCAAACCCCTGTTTTTTATTTACTTGCTTCGAAAGATAAAATATCTAACTTCAGCTTTGCACTTTTTTAAGATCGCATTGTGACTGTTCCGAATGTTAAAGTAGGTCGCATGACCTTAGGTCACGATGTCACGTTTCAAATAGCCCGTAAAGGAAAATTCCGAAATAGCCAAAATATGCAGTGGATTATGGTGAGTTCACCGGTTGCGCGTTTGCACAATTTTGATTGTTCAAAATTGCACCTTGAAAGACACCCTTGTTAGGTGACATATCACAAATGCATCAGGCTGTAACTCCTTGACCATTCATCTGTTCTTTCTAAGAATGGCACAGCTGGATTCGGCCCATTAGATAAACCCACACAATTGTTTTCAACAAAATATAAAATATTGGGTGTTATTTTGGCCCTTTCACTTGTCGACTTGGCGTTGATTGGGCCAGCAGGTTTCTTGGAGACACTTCGGGATATTTTTTTTGCACGTGGTGGACAGGGCAGGAGCGGTTCCAGACCAAACAAATAATGAATGTGATCTTACAATGAGTATAAAAGTACCTCAAATAACCGTCAAGCCGTTGTTGCATGGATGCATTTCATGTTATCATAATTTTTTTATCTCGCTAAATGGCGGAAATACGACATAACGACGAGGGGTCGACATAGATGCACCGCTGTTTCTTGTAAATACGATCAAATAAAAGTCATCTTTTTGCACCATATGCGTCCTGCCCTATAGTCTGGATCCGCGCATGGCAATAATGCTCTACCAGGGTGAACAAGAACCATTTCAAGCATTTTCTAGTCGTGTATTCACCATATCCGGCAGAAATGAGTCCAGTTTTGTTTTCCGTATTTGGGCGTTAGCTCCTGTATTTTCACGTTCCATGCAACTCACATGACAATTTATGTGTATTTTCTCCTAAGCCATGACGCTATCTACTGTGAATAACTTGAGGAAAATAAGAATACGCGAAGAAAATGGATTTCCTAGCTTTTATACCTGAAAAATATATCCCTGGATTCGAATGCAAAGTATCGCCCATTCCATTTTGCTACGTGTTCACTAAACTGAACTGTATGCATTCAAACTTATGCCCCACCGCTTGTTACGATGCCCGGCCTGGCGCATCGGTAAGCCGCATCCCTCATGGTCAAAATCCAGAGTTCCGACATTGGGGTGACCGCCCAGGTAGCTGATAAGAACTGATAGGCAGCGACGTCCCGATACATTCCCCAGCGTCCCACGGCAGTCTTTACCCCCGCTCCCCAGAGAAAGATGGCGCCGCTCCGACCGGGAAAGACCCTCCCCATCCCTTTGGAACGGATTTTCCAGCAAATGCGCTCTTTTCTGAGGAAAAGGTGCCCCCACAGTATCCTCGAGCGCAGCCCTTGCACCCGATCAACGAATTTTCCCACCGAAGGCGACCCTCTGAGGAAATGTATTCGTTCCCTGAAGGAACTGGATACAATTTCAGAATGCACACCTGAAGAAACCACCAGACCACATTTGGCAGCACATTTGTTAGGTGCCATGTGACAACAATCGCTCACTCATGCCACCTGTTGACAGCAAGCGGAGACACAGCCGCACGATTTAAACGCCAGGGTCCACTGACTCCTCTAGCGGACAACTAAGGAACTACTTTTGGACGTTATGAATTTTGATACTAAATTAACCTTGGACGTTATGAACGCTCCCTCTGAAGCCGGTTTGAGGTTGTGATCCGTGGACGTTATGAACGTACCATATCCGAGACGTTTTGCACTTTTTGGACTTTATTTCGCATTTTGGACGTTATGATCCTTGGACGTTGTGAGGTTTGGACGTCATGAACTTTGGTACTAAATGAACCTTAGACGGTATGAATGCTCCCCTTGAAAATCACGATGTGTGCCGCAGAAAGGCGAGCTGGGCCCCTGAAAATCATGCTGGGGGCTTCCAAAGTTCGCGCCTGAGCCGAGAAAATCTAGCAAGGGCCGAAAAAAGTCGTTCCGGTGTTCGTGAAAATCACAATGGGGACTCCAAAAGCCACTGAAAACAGGGTCGGGCCACTAAAAATCACACTGAGCCTGAAGGTACCGAAAAGTCGCGCCCGGGTCCATGCAAGTCACGCTGGGGGTTCGACAGGTCGCACCGGGCCCCCAAAGTTTCATCGGAAACACCCAATAAATGAAGCCGGGGCAACGAAAAAAAAACAGTCTGGATGTGGAAAACCACTCTGGGGTCCCAGCAATTGTTCCAAAGGGAACCAAGACGTGTTGGACCCCCAAATACGTGTCGAGGCCACTAAAACTCGCGATATGCATCCCAACAAATGAAGACGGGGTAAAAATATCGCACTTAGACCCAAGAACGTCGCGACGCTGTCCTTGGAAATCACTAGGGGCCCAAAAAGTCGCGCCGGAGCCCCACAAGTCGCAGCTGGCTTCCCAAAAATCAATTTCTACCTGGAATGTTACTCTGCGGCCACAAAAATTGTGTCAAAGACCCCAAAAACGTGTTCGGGCCCCGGAAAAGGAGCACGTTGGAGCAGCAAAAAAAAGCAGCACTGGGAGCCCGAAGAATCGTACCGAGACCAAAAAACATCGCGCAGGAGGCTTACGCAAAAATAGAAGTCGACCCAAAAATATTACAAAAGGACTCCGAGTCGACCCGAGCACTGGAAAATTCAGAATAGGTCCTGAAACAAAGTTCTCCTAAGGTTCTTTTTACTCTGAAGGTTGTCATCGGCTGAACTCGTTGAGCAGCCGCAGTGGCATACCATATAGGCAAATACCCCAATCCATCCTGACGAGGTGGGCTTCCAAGATTCCAAGAGTCGCGTCGGAGTCCCAAAAACATGATTCTGGGGCCCATAGATTTGCGTCGGGGCCCCCAGAATTATAAGTTATAAATAAATACAACCGGCACCAAAAAACTTGCACCGGGTTCAAAAATGTGCACCGGGAATGCCAAAATCGCGCCGAGACCCAGATAAGTACAACGCGCCCCGCGAACTAGCGCAATCCCCCAAATATCGCGCTTTGTAACCAAAATTCCTATCCGTATTCCCATAAATTATCGTCGTGGCATGAATAATTCCCCAAAGAGTGAGGCTGTAGTAAGCTTGCAACCCCCCTCCCCCCCCACATACACATAGCGGAAGTTGAATAAATTTTGTTTGAACAGTAATGCTAATGGTTTCACTCGCACTAGGAAGACAAACTTATTATTACAAAAGAATCCATCAGTCGTGAAAAGAGTTCCAAGTCCAGCGAGAAGGGAATTTGAAAGTACTTATACTGTGATGATGGTTATTTTTCAGTACCACATGTTGCTGTTAGCCATAGGCCAGGGTGCTTCCCCCCCCCCCCTCCTCTTAGCTGTGAAAGTTGTGTGTTCACTATTAAAATTCTTGGGTTCTCTATTCAAAAGTGCTCAACCATGGTACGTTGCGAAATTCCTGAGTGCGCCCCTGCTGTTGACCCTGGCCCACCCATTTTTTATACGTCCCTACGCCTATGCCAGTATTCTGCAGAACATTGGCTATAATTGGGGGTAAATTACTGGTAGACAGTATATTCAAGCTCCACAATTAATGCTCATAAAAACTTTCATGGATACTGGAACGCGTCTTATGCGTTCCGAAAGCTATCATCCATCACAACTATGTTGTTCAATACTCAGAAATAAAAAGACATGTTCCTTAGGGCATTAACACGCGCACTGGAGGGGGGAGCCAAATCCGCCCACCCCTCCGTTTTTTCGAACATAACTGCAGATTTTACCGGTCGATATACGCGATTTTCTGCGTACCTGCTTAGAAATGACCGGCGCGTCGTTTAAAGCAAGAAAAATGGAAATCGGCCGATTTGTTTTTCTCAAGTTAGGGGCCGCCAAGAGAAAAAATTTCCCAGCGCCAGACCACAAAATTCGGCGCTGATTCGCAAGAGGGAAGTGTTCTTGGCAATACTAGCGACTTGTTTGATGTATATTGATATGCTATATACTTTCAAGGTCATGTTAGGTCACCGAGGTCAAGTCAGGTCAAGTTCATGACAGGTTAATGGAACCAAACTTGATCAACTGGAATGCTGTCATAAATGCACTACTGTTTGTCATTTGTACTGTTTGTCATTGCGTTTCAATATTTTATTCATGTACTTCACTCCTTTCTTCGCGAAGCCGATTGTGCCGAGCTGCCCGACGGAGCAGTCGGGCGGGCGGCACGGTTCCGGTAACTGGAACAGGTAACTGACCTGATAAGGTGCTGCTATATAGGTGACCTGAGGTCAAATGTCGGGCCTAGCATCTGTATTGCATCATTATTAATGTCCAAAGCATCATTGATGCCCATTTTGGAGCATTCAAACACAATCATCCATAACAATGACAAGCCAAGCCACAAGAAACAAGACAATTTTGACAAATGTGACCTCATTTGACCTTGAAGATATTGACCTAAGGTCATGAAATGTGTACACAATAGAATTCATTACCGTACCCATCCATTCTGCGAATTTCGTTCCTCCAGTTTTAATAGGAGCCGAGATCTTAGGGGGAGGGGGGCGGAATCCGTCCACCCCCCTCCAGTGCGCGTAATTCTCAGAGGCCCTCCAGGGCGCGTGTTAAACTTCTGCTGATCAGAACATTCGCAGCAGCAATTGGAAGTAAAATCCAATCACAAAAAGGCTGTAAGATTTCGGCAAGTGGTCCCACCGGATACCTGGCCGGACTGCACCAGATCACACCAGCAGGTCAGGTGGATTTGTTTTTTGTTCATCATAAAAAGACTCGTCCTACCAACGGCCCCGCTCGCAACAAATGCTTATCACGGTCCTGTTTCGTTCAGGTATTTGAAAGCTATGGAATGAAAAACATTATCTGCTGTATTTGATCCCAGATTTAAATGCAAGCAAGCAAAATAGATATATTGGCGCCAAATGTCATGAAAGGTAAAATGTAGGTTGACAATGGAGGTTCGGTTCCGTAGGTCGTTATATATTACCAAAATGCCAACACAAAATGCGAACATTATACGTAACATTATACGTATATACGAACATTATACGTATACGTACATTATACGTGACGTCACGGCTCATCACTGTCTCGCTTCTGACGAGCATGCGTGCGAGGAGTTGTGTCCCCAGACCGCATGCAGCTCCGTGCTCATACTCCATCCGCTGGTCGGATACCGAACACATCACAGCAGATCAGTTCGTTTCTTCAGTCTCAAGACACCAGCTCCAACTCAATTTGATAAACCTACAGTGTGGACGTCATCAGTCAATCTCCATGGAGCCGAAGCTAGCTGCCTCAACCATGCCCATCGGCCAGCTGGCGGACAGGTGAATGAGCCTCGTCTGAAGTATAGTGCAGAGCGCTGCCGCGCTGGTAACGGCCGGCTGCTCGAGCCCCGGCGAGGCTAGCTCAACTTGGGCAGTTGCACCATACCGGGAGACCTGCCAGCCAAGCCGTTCGTATCCGTGCTGATGCCGGCCGATATCTTCTCCGGTCCCTCATTGATCTCATCTCGCAACGAAGTGCGGAGATTTTCGACAGGCGGTGCAGTCGGTCGCCGTTTCTGCTTCTTTATGATGGGCTGCTCTCGCGCCGGCACCAGGGCCTCCTCGATGCGTCTCCAGATCTGGACGGTGACGTGCGGTCGGCTGGCGTTCATCGACCTGGCATCGTACAGCTGCAGTTTGGGCCGCATACACACGTACTCGAGCGTGGTGGAGCACGGCTCGTGCTGCCACAGCCCACTCAAATTGTCCATGAACACACACTTGTGGTTGGTGTTGTAGTGGTCGTGCGGGCTGAAGTTGTCGAAAGACATAATCGCACCGTCTGACCATCGGTGAAAGCCGTCGTCGGTGTGTATCAGGCCCATCCATACGTTGCTGCCTGTTGGAAGAGTCTGGATCACTAAACGCCGTCGGCAGGACAGCCGAAGCATCTGGTGGCCTCCTTGACTGCACTCACCAGGTGTCGGCGAGATGATTACGAGCCAGGTTGAAGTCCGAGTGAGCCTACTCACGTATATGTTCACCAAATATTCACCCGAGCGCCCCTGCCCGAATCAGCACGGCACAATCATCACGCTCTTGAAATCTCAATAACTGTTTTATCGCGACTTTCGAGTCCCAATACCTTCACTCAGAATTACACCTGTGCATCTAAATTTGTTTTAGCAAGTTCAACCACAATATTCCATTTTGGGGTGCTGTATAACCAATGTAGTTGATGCGCCCAAAAACGTTATTAACTAGAAATTTTTTAAAGATAGGATAATCTGGCAGAAAATTCCCGGACCCGATCCGATAGCCATCGACTACAGGGCAGCCAACCAGCCATCGATCACGTGGCTATGCAGTTATGAAACGGAACCTTCGTGTCTCCAGGCCAGGGCCGTGCGACTATGCGGCTAGTGTCAGTCCGATGGAGGGTGCCGCGCTTAACGGCTGATGAGACCCAAACTGAACGGGGAGGCTGTAAGATAGAATGAGCCGTGACGCAGCGTTGCACTTGTCATAATCCAAGAAATCTGTACAGTGCATTCACACTTGAGATACGCACAACACACTTGGTCATGCACTATATCGAGCAGAGGACGATTTCGGCAATATTGCAGGCGATTTCGGGTGAAGCGGCATGTTTTTTAGCATGTGTTTTAGTCAAAAACGAAAACTTGTGAACCACAAAATGGCAACAGCGACGGAAAAACGGATGGTTTACGACTGATGTACAACCGCTATGTATTTGACTGTGTGTGTGTGTGTGTGTGTATGTTTGTGCACGTGCGTGTGTTTACTTGCGTATGTGTTTATTTGCGTTTTACGTGTGTGTATGTATGTGCGTATCAGGGGTGCATAATCGCAAGATCAGATGGAGGGCTCAGCCCTGGGTCGATTAACCTAGGGTACCCCAAATACATATTTTCCCCAAGATTTGGGATACATTATTTTGCTATCTTGCAAAACAAACATTAAGTTCATAAATGTGATTTTCCTTTTTCCAGTTTTCCATGAATTTAGCCTATCCGGGGACAAAATAGTCAGGAAATGCGTAATCGAAAAAAGCTACTGCTACCGAATATGGAGAATTCACTTAGCGCCGAAACGACCTCTTCCACTTTCGCTTCGCATTGTGCCTAATTTCATTGTTTTTATCATATTTATATACCATACGTCAATTTTCCATCGATCGAAACGGATTAAAAATAGTACGAAAAGAAACAACATGTAACCATCATAGCAAGCTCCACATTGCGATCAGTGCAAATGACCAGTGTGATTATCGCTTTGAGAAGACCTAAAATAGGATTGTCTCTTCTTCTCTAATATACTATTTGAGTAACAACGTTTGTTTGTTTGTTTTTCTGTCTGTCGTCTTTCGTTCTTTGGTAGATTGACGTCGTGTGTAGGGTTGACGATGGGTCGCACGTGCTTGAAATTTTCACAAACGACATAAAATCAATGTATGATGTGCTGCGCCGAGTTTCATTGTCGTGGGGTGTATGCCGAGTGCGTGGCACGTGCTCAAAGTTGGCACGACCACCCTCATTGGTTTAACATGGGATTCGTAAAATTCCCGAAACCGACCGAGACCGCCGCATATTGGCGCCTGGCACTGCTCACAGCACAGATAACGAGATATGACTGTTACCACGTGAAAGTCGCAAACGTTGGTTATCCACTGGACACAGTTTTGATACGATCGGGTCAACGTGCTGCGTGTGAGCGTCATGGAGGTCTTGAGAGGAGGGGTCATCGGCCGCCCATAGGAATAGCATGTAAAACCGGGATTTTTTTCTCACAAATTTTAGCGCTCACCGTCGATCAGATTCAGAGCGCCATATATCGACAACCAATGGACCGATCGACACCAAACCAACACTTTAGTGTTGCCACGACAATTTCCAACATCGCCATAGCCACCGTTTCTGGGTCACGCGTCACGCCCACGCGAGGGGTTGTGAAAAGCGGAAGTGACGTTTTTCAGCGTTTTTTTTTCACGATTGGGTCTGGTTTTCGGAAACGGCTCAACTTGGCGACTTCCCGTCACGTTCACCACCTGGGCCGATGCACCGGCTACCCTTTTTCCGTAGACTATCATTGGCTGCAGTGTGTGGGGGCGCCGTCATCGTCACACGGGCTGCACGTGTTTCGGTCCGTGAAAAAGGCTCCGCTTTCCACTGTCCCCACACCTCTGTCCGATGACATTTCGCTGAGAATATTATGTGCGCGGATAGCCCCACTTTTTGTGATGCTGACGGTTCCTTCGGATTTTCCCCATCGAAAATAGTTTGGTTGTAATCATCGATGCCAGCAATCGATACCACACGACACTTTTAGTCGGCTTTTTGCACTCCACCGTGCACCGTCGATCGCCAGGGTCAACGACATTCAGTGAGCAATAAAACTCTCTCTCTCTCTCTCTCTCTCTCTCTCTCTCTCTCTCTCTCTCTCTCTCTCTTCTCTCTCTCTCTCTCTCTCTCTCTCTCTCTCTCTCTCTCTCTATCTCTATATATATATCTATATATATATATATATATATATATATATATATATATATATATATATATATATATATATATATATATATATATATATATATATATATATATATATATATATATATATATATATATATATATATATATATATATATATATATATATATATATATATATATATATATATATATATATATATATATATATATATATATATATATATATATATATATATATATATATATATATATATATATATATATATATATATATATATATATATATATATATATATATATATATATATATATATATATATATATATATATATATATATATATATATATATATATATATATATATATATATATATATATATATATATATATATATATATATATATATATATATATATATATATATATATATATATATATATATATATATATATATATATATATATATATATATATATATATATATATATATATATATATATATATATATATATATATATATATATATATATATATATATATATATATATATATATATATATATATATATATATATATATATATATATATATATATATATATATATATATATATATATATATATATATATATATATATATATATATATATATATATATATATATATATATATATATATATATATATATATATATATATATATATATATATATATATATATATATATATATATATATATATATATATATATATATATATATATATATATATATATATATATATATATATATATATATATATATATATATATATATATATATATATATATATATATATATATATATATATATATATATATATATATATATATATATATATATATATATATATATATATATATATATATATATATATATATATATATATATATATATATATATATATATATATATATATATATATATATATATATATATATATATATATATATATATATATATATATATATATATATATATATATATATATATATATATATATATATATATATATATATATATCTATATTTTTTTTTTTTTTTTTTTTTTTTTTTTTTTTTTTTTTTTTTTTTTTTTTTCTTTTTTCTTTTTCTTCTCTTTGTCTCTCTCTCTCTCTCTGTCTCTCTCTCTCTCTCTCTCTCTCTCTCTCTCTCTCTCTCTCTCTCTCTCTCTCTCATTTCTTTTCTTCTCACACACATGAGGATGCTTCAGGATCTGAAAGAAGAGCTGCAACGGGTCACAGACAACAGACGATATCTGCAGATCCTCACATGTTCCATTCCGTTATCAAAAGCAGAAGCGCAGAAATGTCTTTTAAAAATGTGGCTTTAAAACCGAATGTGGCATGCTTCCACAGGTAGAAGGAGGTGTCGCTTAGTATAGTAGGTCACTAAGAGAGACCACCGACCCCCCTCAATCAGTTAGTAGAATGTGTCACGGTTCGAAAGATGTGGTAAAGCGAAACAGGCATGGTGCAAAACAAGGTGCATAAAATATTTATTCTGGGGAACGTGAGAGATATTTACGTTTCGCATCCAGAGGATATTAGCTGTTCCCAGATAGGATTTTTGAAAGTTGCGTCGCTGAGGCTGAACTATTGTGCTCTTGCTGGCAGTATTGAGACGCATACTGTATGTGTGCATACGTACCACCAAATCACAAAGCTCATGATTGATGCTCTAGCCTCTAGATCAACGAGATATGACTGAAGCTGAGTTCATGTTTCATGTAGGACATGAAAAACGGAAAATACATGTTGCAAAAATAAGAAGAAAGAAAGTGTCCTGGAGGGCAGGGAGTCATGGCTTATCGAAGAGCAATCTGCGATCGTGACATGGATGATGGTGTGATATTTGATAATTATCAGGCTTGGGAAAAGCGCTGGATGTGCACAGACCGATGCATCTTAATTGAGGTGGAAACATTGCATTTTTTTCTGGGACCTCGCCGAAAATTGTTGCTTCATTGTGCCGTACCAGGCTGAGGACTCCTATTGCAATTCCCCCAGTGTTGGGGGCATTCATCTCTGTGTTGCATATTGGGAGAACAAGATCACGGCATGCTGCCAAAGTTTTTGCTTCATTGATGTTTTATACCACTATTTTAAGACGGTCCGTTTTTATTAAAATAGGTAGTGATAACTTAGTTTTCCATTGGATGGAGCCCAACCCACCGCCACCGTTCTCAGCCACAAGATGTCAACCCCTCGCCCGCCAATGGCGAAACTCTTTGTTCTATTATCTTGATTTTTCAGAGCCCGGTAGATTTTGTGCACATCCGCAGCGATATTTGTTTGGGCCCCGACGCAAATTTTAGAGCCATGCATGACTGGTCTGAGCCCGGTGCGCTTTTGTCTGAGCTGTACGCGTTTCTTGGTAGTCTATGACGCGATTTATTATTTAAATATTTCATATTCTAAGACCCCTGTGGGATTTTCGGGCCCAGCGCGATTTTTTTAAAGCCTTGTGGAGGTATATATGAGAACCCAGACAAATGACGTAATTTCATAAGCACATATGAGGACTCGCTGTATTTATTTGAGACATCCGACGCGAATTGTTGAGGGCCTGACGGAAATTATAGGGTCTCCTTGCGATTTTCGAGGGTCCTGGCGCGATTTTAGGCGAAGTACCAATTTTCGGGGCCCCGTTGTTTGCTTGTGGTCCTCGACGCGAATTTGTTGGGACCATAGCGTACATTTTGGTGCCCCCAGGGTGATTGCATGGGGCTCCGGTGCGGTCTTCGGACCCGGGTGCGAACTTTCCGGCCCCGCTACATTTAGTTGGGGTTCTCGGCACGAATTCTTTGGGACCCTGACGGAATTTCGGGGCTCCAGGTCGATTTTTTTTCTGGTCCTGACGCAATTCTCCCCCCCTCTGAGCGATTCTTGGAGGTCCACCGCCTCTCAGGGCACCCCGATTGGTTACCGGTCCCCAGCGTACAAAGAAAGCTAAATTTCGGCTAGCGAGGCGCGCCGAAACCAGGCCCCTATGGCACGACAGTGGGGCTACAGCCCCTTGCGCCCTCTAAATGCGTTACTGTGGCATGTCACACCGATGTTTCAAGCCAACTCAACAGAATATTGCGCCAGCCCAAAATAGAGTTTAAAAAAGATTACCTCACTCCCGCTGAAGGTACTTTTCTTGGACTCTAATATGTGCCATGCAAGATCTTGAAATACCCTGGTTCAGGCTCACTTTCTCTTAAGGGAGCCCTAATTTGTCATATACAATTTTTTTCCAGGTGCCCACTACTGATCGCAGCTCATACCTGTGAGATGAGCCAGCCGCCGGAGCACATCATTCTGTTTGGCATTAAAAATGGCCACAAATTTAGCATCCGTTTCTAGACAACCAGCGTTGGCTTCGTTCCAGCCCCCTCTTGTCGAGCGGTGAGGAGAAGTTGTAGCAAAATTCGCCGGCTCGAATCCAGTTTGGACCGCCGCATGTCTGCATGTGCGGTACCTTGCACAGCGATGGTAGTCCAGAGGCTTTGTGCGTCTTTTGTCGCACAATTCTTCGATGACTTTTTACCTTTCTTGCCTTTACCTATGTTCTTTGACTTGTGGTCGGAACCGCAAGGGGTATGCCTGCGCCATTTCTGATCGGATGACAGCTGGACACAGGTGTCGTTGACGTCAGCTCGCTTTCTAATGGCCAGCTGGTGAAGTCGACGAATGTCCGGATCAGACCACCTCCATTGATTCTGAATGCGCTTCAGTCCAATCCAAACTGTTTGATTTTTGGCCGAGTTTGCCGCCGCCAGATTATCCTCGTCGCTATGAAGACTAGCAAGGCGAGCGGAAGGGTGCAGTTTGCGACAAGCGTGCTCAGCAAGGCGGAATGTAGAACTGCGATCCTTCGTCATTCGCAGGCAGAAGTCCTTGATTGAATACAATTATCCGGGCAGTCGGCCAAACACGGCAGTAGTAACATTAGCGCAATGGTCAGGGACAGACAAATGAGGGATGGTCGACCACGAGGTAGAATTACTGGACTGCAACTCACGCCAGCCGCATTCGGCAGGCGCATTATCAAGATGCCAGACCATTTTTATAAACAGTCATATCTCATGACATCTATGAAAGT